>OZ024934.1:7579796-7945027 GCA_964017235.1 Sabellastarte sp. h YS-2021
ATGTAGCTTTTATTGCAGAGTTTGTACTTATATATGCTTCCTCACAAAGCAGAAACGATAAGGATTGCTTTATATATATGTATATTTTTTTTGTTCTGGCAACTAGTTTACACAGTTCAATATTGGCTTCATGAGCCACTTCCAAAATGAAAATATTTTAGTCATCTGGGTTCATTTCAGATTCACAGAATGACTTCACCACAAAAAGTAAATTTGAAGTAAATTTCAAAAATGAGTTGACACAAACCACACAGAACTGTGTAAACCAGCCATAAATATTATAAATAAAGTATAAGACAGTGTAATAGAAGCAGCAAACATAGAAAATATTTACTAAGCCCCTTAGGTACAAGATGATATATTTTGTGCGCAATGAAGTGTGCTGAAAATTGAGTGTAAAGATAATGCCACAGGAAAACCTTCAACATAGTTCATTTTGACAACGATCCTTCCATCTATCAATTACCCTTGATATCAGTGTCATTTTGGGTCATATCAATCTCAATAAAAAAAGACTTGGTTAAAATGGTTAATGATAATATTTATACAGTTATTTGGGGTTTAACATCACTTTCAAGCTGGTCAAGGTTCTGTTAACTGCCAACCATGAGTAAGCAACTACCAACTTTCCGACATAAGGTCCGGGGTTTGAACCACTGACCTCAGAGGTGGAAGGTGAGTATCTTACCACAGCACCAACATGGCCATAATAATTATAATAATTAAATGTATTGATTGATATAGTAACATCCCTGATGCAGACAACTCTATCGATTTAGCAAATAATTTACTTTAAAAGGTGGGAGACATAATTTTCCAAATTTAACTGTGTTTCTGTCACATGTAAATATGTCGGATGAACAGTGATATGCATAGAACTGAACATAAACAAAATAAGATTCTATTGCAACATACAAAGCTTAAGAAGTACAAAGTATTATTAAATACAATGCATATTTGTATTTCTTCCGATTACCCATGTTTTAACTTTTAACTGTCACAGTGATGAAATGATTTAAAGAAAATATTACAATTGTGTTAAAAACACCATTTTATATATGCTTGTTCTAAACAGATATTACAGCAAAAAGTCTCTGCATTCAAAATCCATTATCTTTGCAACCAAAGCTGAATGTGCATGTAAACCTGGTTTTACTGGAAATAGATGTCAGATATGTAGTTTTGAGCTTGCTACATATTTTCAATGTAGTCTCCCCTCCTTTGGATACAGAAATTATTTGGGTAATTTGATCTGATTATAGCTAAACTTTAATCCTATATTACTGTATTGTATATTTTGTTTTGTATTTGTATTTATACTCAACACAATAACCCCATGTATTACATTACTTACAGCACTATATGACCCACTGTACACTGTACAAGTACAGTACAACTCACAAATTACTGACATTCAATTAAATGAAAGGCAGAGTCTCAAGGATGACCAATTATCAAAGCTCTTGAGGTTCTCTAACCTGTAACTAGGGATAAGACCCAATGACAGAGGACTGACATTTTAAGTGGTCATCCAAACCGCTATGTATGTGCCTGTACCTGCGATTGAACCCACGTCCTCTGTGTTCCTGAGCGAGTGTGTAGGAATACACACAGACACGATATTGTGAGGAATGGCAATCTTGCATGTTCTACACAACATGAATATAACAGCAATATTGTTATCCCCAATTGTATCAGAAGTTATACAGAGGGTGGAACAGTGATTCATCCAAACCTCTAGGCGATTTGCTTATTATAAACAAAAACAAATGATGTCATGGTTACTTCCTGAAGAAAAAATGTAGGAGGTTGTTCTTATAGAATACAAAGCAGGCTGCAGTTCCCGATAAGATGAAAGTGGTTTTTTTACTTTTAAGAAAATAGACAGGTGAGAATATATACATATTTTAAAACTACACGTTTTTATTAAGCATACTTGTTGGTTATAATTTGGGTTATTCTTTTGCAAAGCTCTAAACTGTTCACCCAACCTGACAACCGAACATACAGGCTGAAAATGCCAGCCAGGAAAGGTGAAAGGTAAAATTCAAGGTCTTAAATAAGGGTCAGACCTCAGAGGCTAAAAACAAGGTCAGAGGCCCAGCAGCCAGGCGCTTCATGTTGGAAAGTTGGTAGTTACATGCCGATGACCGGTGGTTTACAGTGCAGCATGCACTGGTTTCCTCCACCTGTAAACTACCTGTAGCAATATGACCCTGGTTGTTGAACGTGACATAAAACAAGAAATAAATAAATAAACAGAGGCCCAGCAAGCAAAAAAGACAGTAGATTTAGATTGACATGGTGGAGTGTACAGTCCTTTTAAGCCAAGAAAGATTCAGGGTGATCATTTTTAATCTATATTTGTAACTATGGTTATACCTGAGCAGGAAATAAAATCAAAGAAGTAACACTCCGGAAGGCAGTCATAAATACGCTTTAACCTGATGTAAGGTGAGGGCCTTCTGTTCAGAGAGCTCATAGTATCAGATTACTGCTTCATCCATGAGGAGATAATAGCAGGTGAGATAATTGGGGCAAGGGCTGGAAGCCACTGTCCAGACCATCTAGAGCCACACTGGGCGGTTGGTTCATGGAAAGTAAGCTGGGTAAGAGGTAAAGAGTCACCTTGGACCAGTCAGACTCGTGTCTGCATGTTCTTATTTTGCCAAGTATAGACGTCACTACTGTATTTTCTAGACCCCCTAGCAAAGAGGAAGACAGTCTTGATGGTCAAATTCTTTGGTGACTTCATAGGCTGGTGATGCTCCAGGGAAATGTTCCAGAAGAGAATGCCTCTCTGACCCTTTGGTCTGTCTCTATGGAAGCTATCCAAGAGATGAGTGCGATTCTCATCTTTGCTGACATTAATAGGTGAATTTTTCTCTGCATTGGCTAATCTGTAGCTGTCAATGGGATTTGGCTGTAACTTCCTGTTCTGGAAAAGTTAAACCAGAAAGTCGGCTATGAATTTTTAGGTGGTGACCTGAAATCCACATGATTACTATGGCACCACAATGTAAAAATAGTCTACTTTGCCTCATAGACTGATCTGGTTGAGACTCTTTTGAGGAGCCTCAGTTTATGCTGCCACTGCCTCAGAGAAGCCTTGCTCTCTGATAGCTGAGGCTCTAGGAGCCAAGCATGCAGATTTAGGCTTAACAGATTTCTGTGAGTCTGGTTGAAAGACTGGGTTAGCAGATTAGGTAGGCACAGAGGGATCTGGCTTAACATGGTCATTAGATCTCAAAACCTGGGCATGTTGGGCCACCCTGGAATTATGTTCCTGCAGGGATAGTCCAGTAATTTTGGCAACACTTTTCCCATTATTGCAAGTGATGGAAAGTCATAAGGGTCCAGATCCTCCCAAGACAGGCTGAGTGCATCGACTGCCCAGGCAGTACTGGTGACACGCAGTGAGGCAGTTTCTTGTTGAACCTCATAGCAAACAGGCCTATCTGAGGTTGGTGCCTCCTGGTGTATGTCACCTGAAAGATCTCTGGATGTAGAGACAACTGTGTCTGGGTAATCTGGCCTAGTCTGGACAGCTTGTCTGCTACCACATTCAGCCAACCTGGATTGTGTTGAGTCTTAAGGGTATCCTGTTTCCTGGAACACCAGGACAGGATTCTCCACCTGACCTCTTACCTTCCGTCTTGTTTATAAAGGCAACCACTGTGGCGTTGTCTGTTGCTATCAGAATAATCTTGATTGATCAAAGGTTTTGAAAGTCTTTTAGGGCCAAAAAGACTTCTTTTAGAGATTTTGTATGCAACTTTCTTTCTGCAAGCCCCCCCCCCCCCCCCCCCCCCCCCCTTGATCTCCCCATTCCTCTTCCGATGCATCTGTAAATATTTGCAGAGCATGACTGAGGGGGTCTACCAGTTGGTCTTGAAGAACATTTTATTCCTAAAGCCATCATTTTAAATAAGGATGGGGTGATCTTGGGTTGGGGATCACCTGCTCTTAAGATTTTTAAGTCTCCAGTTGTTTAAAATACCACTATATCAGCCTCATATTGAGTTGATCTCGGTGGACTCACTTCTCTGTATATGTTAGCAAACCTATCAAGGACAACAGCTGCCTGACTGCACAGACAGGGTTTAAAGAGCAGTTTCTGTGTTTTAGCAATTAAGGTCTGCCATTGCTGTAACCTATGAACCCAATTTCTGACACAGACCTTCTAGCTTTTTTGTATGCTGGAGACAGGTTTAGAGGGATGTCCCTGTGACCATGCAGTTGTCTATGTACTGGTAGATTCCAATTCCAATTCAACTTTTATAGCGCTTAATCTCTGCCGAAGTGACAGACTCTAAGGCGCAACATCATAAGCATAGTTACAAAAATCATTGTCCTTATCCATAGCGGGAGCTGGACGAATCGGCCCTTTGCCAAATCGGCCCTCGGCAAATCAGCCCCCTAAAAAAGTTGGCCCTCGGCAAATCGGCCCCCTAAAAAGTCGGCCCTCGGCAAATCGGCCCCCAAGTTGATAACAAGCAGGAAACAAAGTGTGCAGAGTGTGTTGCACAAGCAATAGGCAATTTGAAGCTTATACATAGATCCATGCTTATATTTTATTTATTATTTGCTTATTTATTTGAGTGACATGCAATTTTCATTAAAAAAAACATATTTTTATTTTATATGCATAATTTGTGAGGTCATAAGTATAAAAAAATGAAAATGATTTTAATGAATGGTATCTGTATTTGTACTACTTGTAATGTATCATTATTTCAATGTCACATCATACTGTGTATGATGTGTTTGTTAGCAGTGTGATGGTGGGTTTGCTACCCTAGCCCACCCAGATGAAGCAGTTATTGTGAAAAAAGGGTAAATGAAATTATTTTGTAAAAAAAGTGATATCATGCTACTTTGGAATTCCAAAGTCGAATGATAATTGGACAAATAAGAAATCCTTTTATAGAGGAAAAGCATCACTTAGTTTTAATGCTTTTAATTGACAATGTTTTGACAATAGTGTTGATTGTTTATGTGTTGTTTTACTAAGTGTAATTAACACATATGAAAGATGTCCTCCCATGTCAATCCCTTGTAACCTATATACAATAAAACTTGTATATGTTTCTATTATAAAATGCAATTACATGGTCTGCACAGCCTCTGTGGTGGGATTATAACTTTTGTGATCTTTGGTATTTGTTTAGTATAGGGATTACAATTTAAAGTGTTAAACAAACAGTATTAGATATTAAAAAGTGGTGGTTCCCTTTAATATCCCTGCAGAGGATTATATCATCCCCCCACCCCACCCTTGTGGGTATCAAAGAGAACAATAGGTATTTATTTCATATCTCTACAATTTAATACAAATAATTAATATCATTGCTATTATATTATTAATCTTATAATTTAGCTCACAGGTAACCCCAATGTATATGTGTTGTTGTGAAAAAACCCATAAACCATTTGTACACTTATCAGTCTACATCCAGGGGGGCTAATTTGACCATAAAATAGTTTATAGGGGGCCGATTTGACCAGGTAATATCATTTTGGGGGCCGATTTGACGGGGGCCGATTTGGCAAAGGGCCGATTGTCTATGATTCTCCATAGCTATGGTCGACATCACGCAGAACGCCATATGAGGTGGAAAATACTAAGGAGGATAAGCTTGGCAGAATAGGTATGCCTTAAGTTTTTTTTCTGAAGGAAGCAATAGAAGTGGCAGATCGTACATTATCAGGGAGTTCATTCCATATTTTGGGAGCATCATATCCTAAGCTTAGACCAAACTGCTTTGTGGATTTGTAAATAGATGGTTGGTATTGAGGGACATGTAGAATTATACCATCAGATTGACTCAACCGAGTATTATAGGCACATTGTCTAACTTTGAGAAATGGGCTAAAATAATTTGGACAGTTAGTATGTAGGTATTTATATACCAACAAGGCAGTCTTGAAAATGCAATGGTGCCTTATGGGTAGCCAATGAAGGGCTTTTCTTAGTGGAGTGGTGTGAGAAAGACATGTGGTTCTACAAACAATTCTGGCCAGACTGTTTTGAATGCATTGTAGCTTGCGTAGGTTAGCAACAGATAGACCCCTAAACAAGGAGTTACAGTAGTCAAGCCTACTGCCCACAAGTGCGTTTGCAGCCGTAAGAGCAGCATCACGAGTCAAGTACTGTCGAATTTGTCTAAGATCCCTCATTCTTCAATCATTTTGTAAAGCCATCAGCTTGAACTCCTTCACCACCAGTATGAACTCCATGCTTGCTGTGGACAGACCAAATGGTAGTGCTTTGAATGTAAATACATATGTATTTCCTGAACTGGTTCTATACTGGAATGTTAAACAGGCGTCCTTAAAATCTATGGGCGTTTCCCACTCCAAAGTCTGAAACTTGGTCATTACAGTTTTTCTGTGTTCAGAAATTTGTTTGGCGTTCTAAAGTATAAGATATGTCTCAACCATTGATAGGTTTCGGCATCAAGAAAATTCAGTTGAAGAAGCCTGGAGATTTCTGAGGTCTGACCGGTTCTGCTGTATCATTTTGCATAAGTGCATGCAATGCCTGTCAGGTAGCTGTTCCTGGGGGAATGTATATAGCCACTTATGATGGTCAAATCCAAAAGGGGAAGGTGTAGCCTTCTCTGAGAATTCATATGACCTTGAGACTGGCACCGGTGTGATTTGGCCACTACAGGTAGATCGCAAGTACCAACTTGGACAAAAACTTGTTGGCAATCTGGACAATCTGAGGTCCCCCACTTTGCCACTTCAATATATAAGTCTTCTAAGCATTTTGGCCTCAGATTTGGAATGAAGATTTGGAATGATTTGCCTGATGATGTATGTTCGGCCACTTCTCTCCACTCATTCAGAAGGAAGCTCAAAGCCTATCTCTTCGCACAAGCATATCCACCCGAACTTTTGCTTTCACTGGTTTCTCTTCATGGCGCTGACCCTTGCTATGTCCCAGGTTTATGATTATAGTTTTCTGCTTCTGTTTGTTGCGCCTAGAGTCTGTCTTTAGATGGAGATTAGGCGCTATAAAAATACTATTAGAATTACAATTAGAAACTCTACTTATCTGCACAGGAAACACCTTTCCAACTGTTAATTTAATCATGTTCCTGTAGTGGGGTTGACCCGGCAGTCAACTGTTTCTGTTAAGAAAAAGAAGCCTGGTTGGTGTCAGTCTCGTTAGTCGGTTTAGATCTGGCTCCTCTATTTGGTCACCAATATAGATGGAAATTGCTTGAAAAAACAGGCGCCCAGTCAGTACTCTGGTTAGTCTGACTGGAGACCACCATGAATGGACACTATCAGTTCGGTCAACAGGACACTGCCACTGTAAAAACAGGACTATAGTTGGACGGTTCATTCTGTCACTGACAGGTGGTGACCAGCAGGTGGACACTGCTGCTGGAGAGAACAGGAATCTGGTCAGTACAGCATGTTTCCCAATCGACATCTTGGGCAACCCCCCTTTACCCCACCGAGTCAGTCAGGAACCTGGGTGTGTGGTTTGACTCTTATTTTTCCTTCTCTAAACACATCCAGAATGTTTGTAAAGGCTGCTTTATTCAACTGAGGGATTTTAGAAATATTAGGCTGTGTCAGTTGCCAATGCTTTGGTTAGCAGTCGGTTGGACTACTGTAACTCACTTTTAGGTGTCTCTCCAAATTTAATCTTCGTAGATTACAGTCTATCCAAAATAGTGCAACTAGAATTGTTACAAATTTGAGTAAATTCACTCGGATAACTCCAGTACTCCGGAAACTCCATTGACTCCCTATTCAGTTTTACTCAGAGTTCAAACTGGCTACCCTGGTGTACAAGTTTATTCATACTGGTTTCCCTAAATATTTTGCTCCATATCTATCCTCATACCGCACTACTTACAATATTAGACGTAGTCAGAGTGATGCTAACTTCGTCAATGTACCAAAATTTCAACCTACAATTCACCAGCCCATGAAGCAGTTTGGCTTCAGGTTTGCCTTTGATGCTCCCACTGTTTGGAATTCGCTTCCTGAAGACACGTGCATCACCTACTTTTGCCTCTTTTAGAAAAAAGCTCAAAACCTATATCTACACAAAGGCATATCCTCCTTAGCTTATTTTCTCTTAAGGGCTTCTCTGTGGTGCTGACCTATTCCTGTCCCTGGACTTTGAATTTGCATAATGCTATTGTCTTGTTGCGACTTAGAGTCCACTTCTCAGTGGAGATTAAATGCTATGAAAGTCGAATTAGAATTGGAATTACAGGGCTGGTTGGTGAGTTGGGTCACCAGATTTGAGAACACTGCTATTCTGAAAGCAGAACCTTGAATGGTGTAAGTCAAGTCAGTTGGTATGGTTGACAGAAATCTTCATTTGTGAAGGGTGTGTAGCTGGTACCTTGTCGGTAGGTTCTAGCCCCCTTGTTAAAGAAATTTATCTATACATTTGCTAAGCAGAGATGAAGAATCTGCCATAAAATGTATCCTATAGAAATTGAGTTGATTGTCAGTCTGGTCAGTTGGTAGGCTCTGTAACCATTTTGGGTGTATAGATAGCTTGGCTCTGGCACCTGTGTCAGGTTATCTGCAAAGTCACATGACCGGCACCTTTGTGATGTTGAAGAAATCAAAAGGGCAATCTTCATTTGGAAGGCAGGGATGAGAATTGTCCATAAATGGTCTTCTTCTGTCTAAATGGTCACTCATTTAAGTACTAATGCCAGCCAGCACATTACACATTTCTTCCATTAAATCATTAATTAAAAAACACATGTCTTTAATCTTGTCTGCATCCGCATCCGTACCCGTAAGACTGTAGATAATTTGGTATAATTTAGTGATCTGTATCCGCAAAAAGAAACTAGATCCTTTTTTGCACGGACTAAAGATGATTGTTTTCCATTCTTCTGTCCGGTAAATCACATACGGGAACTTCGTAAGGGAAAACAAAGTACGTCTGTGGCAGATGAACCAGGAAGTAGCGAAAATTAATTTACATGAGTACACTGTATTAACACATATATTTTTAAAATAATATTACTGGAAATAGAGGAATAAATTATGTACATTAGTTTTGTTTAGGGTTTGAAATTTATCTAATTCATTTGCAGCAGTTTTAACAAAATATCTCCTATTTTCGCCCACTGTCCTATTGTCTAATTAGCACTATAAACAAGTTCTGTTTTTTCTTAAATATTTCTAAAATTATGTACCCTAATTATAAGTTACTTATATCATTAGAAAGATAATTTAAAGAGCTTCTGCTCATGTTTTTTTGCATTAAAATCCAATATGAAATAGCTGGTGAGTAGCCATTCTCCTGACCACCTGGTAGACAGTGGTCCACCATTGACAGCCGAAAATAAGGTTTACTGGTGGTCCATCAGTGGCCCACTATATCGGCAACCAATGATAAGTTTTTCCATTGGGCCCCCAGTGGACCACCTTCAGTAGCCACAAACAAGGTTGACTGATGGCCCACCAGTGGTCCTCTGATGGGAGCCATCAAGTGTTTATGGTGGTTCTCTGGTGGCGTGACAATAGTCGTGGTTGCTTATGAAGTTGTTTATAATGCTTTAAAAAATTTTTTAAAATGCAGTCAGTGGTCCAGCAGTAGCCCAGTGGTGGCCCATTAGTTATATTTTGCCACCCATAGCCAATGGTAGCCCACTAGGGTCTTGCGCTCCTGGTCAAAAGATGACAGATACTTTAACTGAATGGACCTTAGCTGTTGTGCTGTGTCTAGCCATTCAGAGGCCAATTATGACTGGGGACTATCCGCCCGCACGCTTTTCCAACCATTTTTGAGTTTTAAAGTGATCACTGAAATAAAATAGCCTTTTAAGAAGGTGTGGGGAGGATAGCCCCCAGTAAAAACAGTAACCATGTATGCATTGGGTGTTTGTAAATAGACGTCACAATGCCATAGCTCACTAAAAAATGTGCATAATTCTCTTGAAAATGTATTATCTTACTCGAACATTATTGGTATAATTCTGTAAAAGTTGGATGGATGTATTTTTTTGTTTGTCCATAGAAAAAGGTATGTAATTTTCAAAAAAATTCCAGGAATTTCTGTTTGTAAATTAATGGGCAAGGATATATTTCTTGGATTTAAAATTACACTTTGCAACAGTAATGAATAGAGTAGCATATTCTGACATATTGGGAAACCTGGGTTTGATTCCCAGTGATGTTCCTAAAAAACATTATAGCTTAGTGATAAAGCACTCAGTTTGTTGGTTATGTTACTCTTTTATTATTCTTTCAAAAGAAATAATTCATTGATTACAGGCACTAAATATGAACAGAAGCACTGTAGAAACTAGATATTGCGTCTCGACGCAGTGTATCCCCGGATGGGATGTAGTTAAGGCATGAATGTGTCGGGTTTGAGCCTGTTTCCTGGAGCACCAGGTCAGGATTCTCCAACTCCAAAAAGGCAAAAATGACCCTAGGTCAGGTACTTTGGCGGTCAGTGGATGACCTTCAGTGAAGAGCTTGAAGGTCAAATTTCTGCATGCTTACAGAGGACATATATATGTATTATATATACCAGCCATAGGATGATGTAACTTTCTGTATATGAGAACTGGGCCAAAATGTGAAAACATGGCCAAAATCTGACCTTTAAGAGGCTACCAGTGACCTTGAGATTGTAGGTCAAGGTCACAAAACAATAGCATTCGTGGCATTGCCCATATATACCCACATACCAAATTTGAAAGTTCTAACTAAAATATTTTTTAAGTTATCGCGTCCAAAAGGAAATCTCTGCAGCGGCAGCGGCGGCGGCGTGACCGTACTGAATCCGGGGATACAAATACTAGAAATACCTTACAAGTGATATATAGAACATACCTATAGGTTACATAGTGTGTAAGATCATGTGACCTTTGACCTTGCCGTAGTGACCTTGAACTTTAGAACTATTCATTCTTTGAACTAGCACAGTTTTTCTGGGTCTCCAGGAGTTGTTTGTGTATCTGTCATAGTATTTCCATCACTTTATTCACTGCATCTTATTCTTCATCTTAGGCCTCATATGATTTACCTGGACTTCAGTACCAGAATTCAGGTAAACATAGTATTGCATGCTTTTTAGTTTATTATTTGTTAAGTGGTTGTTCCAATTCTAGATTTAACTAATATTTAATTTGCTTGCAATTATTGCAAACACCCAGACTGAGTGCTCTATCACTGAGCTATGATGCCTTGATTTACACATCACTGGGAATCAAACCCAGGCCTCTCAGTCTGAGGTTACACTTAACCGGAAAGCAGATAATAGCTGACCCAAAAATGTCCCGCTTTTTTGTGGATTTTTGTCAACTCCCCCCCCCCCCCTCCCCCCTGACTTTTTCAGCCGACCTTAAAATAATACAGAGTCATAGGGTCGGCCTCCAGTGGAACACCTGCATAAAGTAGGGTGCCTTATAAAACTCGGAGCTCAGGAGGTGCGGTTGGAGGGGTGCGGTAAAAATATTTGCAGAAGTACCAGCATTTTATATTTCATTTGTTTTAAATATTTCGTGAAGGCAGTAGTAGGTGCCGTGACAGTAAAATATTGCTGGATTATATATTTGTAAAATATTGTTAGAAACCCCATCGTAGCCTCATGTTTTCAGCACTCTGGGTGTACAAGTACCAGCATTCTATATTTTATTTGTTTTAAATATTGCGAGATGGCAGTATTAGGTGCGGTGACAGTAGAGTCTTGCTGGATTATATGTTTGTAAAATATGTTAGAAACCCCATCGTAGCCTCACGTTTTCAGCACTCTATGGGTATACAAGTCAACCAATCAAATGGGGGTGCGGTAAAAAGGTGTGGCTCCAAGTAAAGCTCCAACTCCAGCTCCGAGTTTTATAACGAGCCATAAAGTAGAGATTAACTACCACAAAAAGCCCTTGATTAAATCTGGAAATCTGTCCTGTTTGGCATAGTTTGATGAGTACCCATCTCATAACTGAAGTTAAGCAGCACTGGGCTTGGTTAGTACTTGGATGGGTGACCGTCTGAGTTCTAATCCAGGTATTAATGAATATATAAACTTAATTTTTAAACTGCAATTTCTCATCCATTTCTTTTGATTTTGATGCAGCAAAAACGAGCAGAAGCTCTGCAAAAATACCTCTCTATTGATGTATGTAATACAGTTGTAGGTTTCAGAAATATCCAAGAAATATTGGCTCTTGTTAGTAGTACTAATTTGACAGATGGCACTGGGCGAAAATAGAAGATATTGTATTAAAACTGCTGCATATAATTTTCATAAATTCTATGGAGTATACAGAACGTATTTACATAATTTATTCCTCCATTTTCAGTAATAATTTTGATAATATAAATGTGTTAAAGTACAGTATCCACTAAAATTGATTTTCGCTACTTCCTGGTTCTTCTGTCACAGACGGTTGGCGATAATCAAGGATTCATCAAAAATCTAATTTACAAATGTACATTAACGTAGTTAATCATATAGAAAACGACCAATATATTGTACCTCTTTAATTAATAATATTTATAACATTAAATAATATATGGTTTGCTTTAACTTTGCAATTTTATAGGATTTCCCTTTGTTTTCACTTACCGATTTGACCTACTTCATAATTAGGTCACCTATGACGCGTTACCGGACAGAAGAATCAAAATATCTTCACAAAAAGATACTGGACTGAAATTTCCAGTGGTAATACAGGACATCTTTTTCTGGTATTTGGCGTGTAATAATAAAACCTCAATATTTCCTTTTCTTGAGTTATGTAAGGGACATTGTACATTATTTAACACAACACATGAAGTAAATAACACATAAGTCTATGTACACGTGTGCGTCTTACAACACTGACGGCTTATTGCGACAGAGATTTTTTCCTTCTTTCTTATTTATGTTGTATTGTTTACATCTATCCGACTCTGAACTGCCACACCTGACATCTGATTTATGACAGCAAATTTTTCACTCTGGGAGGTAAAAAATCGTATGACAAGTACATTTTGATACATATCGACAAAATATTAGGAAGATTAGTAACAATCACCATCACAAATCAACTGTCACATGTCGTAAGCTGCATACATCTGTACATACACTAAGATCAGATAATGGTTGCATAATAATACTTCAGTCCTCAATTGCAAAAGGCAGTACTTTGGATAAATAATTATTTCTCAGTTATTTTTTGTCCAGAGTAAGTGATTAATTGACAGTGGTAAGTTATGTTTATGCATTTTAAAATTCAATTGTCTTATATTTGGCTTTTTGTTTTGACGTTTTTCTGAAAAAATTGGTAACTACAGTGAATTGCTTTCCTCCTGCACTGTCTTTTCCCTCTGCATGTATAAATTTTTCAATAGTGTGTGGGGTGTTGGTTTACCACCTTCAAAATATTTATTATGATATTGTATCTATTGATAAATTTTCGATATCAATAATATTAGCTGACTTATTAATGTATACAATACATAGCACTGTGAATAGACATTGTTTAAAACATATCCTAGATAATATAAGAAGTGTTTACCTAATGGTGATGTACTTGATAAAAAGGTTTTTTTCTATATCCAGGCTCTTAATCAAATTCTAGTAAGAGGGGTGTGGCCCATATTTTCCTGATTAGTGTCAAAGATCAATTAAAGGACATCCTGTAGAAAACAACATGTAGCATATTTTAGCCAATTCTTGTTTATTGCAGTAATCATTCGATCCATCTCAAACCACTGGCAGAATGGTAGGGCCTGCTATCAAAAAGGTTCTGGGTTTATCTGCACTTGTTTGTGGTTTTCTAGGACATTGATGCCAGATACATAAGGCTTATTTCAGTGTTTTGCTAGATGCTTATAACTAGGTGCTTTATGATTTAGAGCAGTTATTTTATCATCTGTCTGGCCCGTGTGTAAGAGTTTGTAATTTCATAAACTGCTTCCATATCACATTTTCAACTGATTATAAAAATGTAATATGAAATAATCTGTTCAACTCAGCTAAGGAATTCAATACTCCTCCCTCTGCTCACACCCATAAATCTGTATTACTGACCTGGAACTTCCCTTGACTATCCCTTTGAACACTACTTTTATTAACCTAGCTCACTGAGTTCCCTATTTTGGGGAAGATAGTGTACCTGTAAAGCAGGAGAGTAGACTTGTGATTGAATATGGTGGTATACCTACCAGTGTACTGAAGAAACAACTGTAAGGTGAATTAAATGATTACAGAAAAATTTGAGCTCTTGAATTGTAACAGATAAAAAAGGTGTCAAAGGAACTACCACTACCAAATATTTAGTAAAGTTGGATATCATGAAAGATCTTGTAATGAACTGTCAGCAGATCAAAGATGCTCTGAGCTGTCAGCTGATGCACAGAGCCAGCAAACTATCTAGGAATTAGTAAATTGACAAGGCTCAGAAGTAAGCATCAAATCTCAAACAATTTATGTTTTTTTTTATATTTCATTTATTTTATGCAAAACAGGTCAAGGTGTTACATGAAATAAATATACAAAAACATATGCATTTGTATAGTTCATACAATCCAAATTAAAAAAGTAATCATCTGAAAGTTTATGATAAAACTCTTTCTGCGCTTCCAATATTTCAGCTGGATTACCAATTTGTTTGCAGTGTATGTGTAGTGTATTTCTGTGGCACTTCTTTTGCTTTGCTTTACTAAATTTAGAAAACATTTAGATGGTCATTCATTTGATATTGATAGTCCTCAATAATTTTATATCTTGATATAATTAAGGCACCTTTTGCCTTTTGGTCATAAAAAATTTCTATTTCTCTTCCCATGTTAGCAATTTCTTCAAGAAGATGTGGTGTAGGCATAACAGATAATATCCTTTCTTCTAGGATTTTTAAGCACGAGTTCAAAGAGTCGATATGTTCATGAGTTTTCCTGGCATTTTTTATTGAAAAGGAAATTGATTCTGTCTGGATTCGACATTTTACATAGCCTTTTTTCACATTTTACATAGCCAGTTTTTATAACTTTTACATCGGAACATCTTATTTTGCTTCTCTAGTTGTGGCCTTGATACGATTAATAAAGTCTTCATTTCCAAGTAAATTTGTGTTCATTTTCCATAGACCTTTACCACGCTTAGGTTGATCTTCAAGAACTTAATATATTTAGAGCAAACTATGATCAGATTTTATTCCTGGAAGTATATTTTGTTGTATATTCCAAATTGGAACAAATAAGAAAGAAGTCTTTTTGTGATTGATCGAGTTCATTTTTTTTCATGCCGTATATATCTAACAGAGTCTTAATCATGTAGTTTTCAGATACCAAGATCTATTGTGTCACACAGTTTGTGTAGATAATTACTATATGAATTATCATGTGAAATGGTTGTAATATTTTGTAGGAATTCTATATTTAATTGAAATCACCACCAATTACAATATTGTGTCTTGGATACACCTTTGCAATGTCCCAAATATAGGCTCCAAAGTTGGCCTGATCAGATGGTTTATCAATAATTGGAGCATATAAGTTAACTAGTATATAACTGATTTCCTTTACAACTGACGAAGAGGGCTCTTGTTTCTGCTGAACAGGAACCTGGTCAGTGCCTGCTTGGTCAGTCAGTTTGGCCGGTGGTAGGTTTGGTCCAGTAGAGTCCACTGCAACAGCCAGTTGCTTCTTGGTAAGAGTAACCTTAACATTTTGAAATGTATGCTATTCTGGAGAAGCTCTCTGACAATTTTTTTTCCAGAGGGTGATGCCATGAGGTGTACACAATACTTTCACAGAAAATAATTTTTATGAAAAAAGTATTTTAGAAATTTCTTCTGATTTTCAAGAGCTTTCGAAAATGTGTCATGTCAGATTCTTTAGCTAATGGTGATAACCTAGTCGCATCGGTGAAGACACAGGATGTCTTTTTCTGATATTTGGCAAAGCAGGCCAGAGCTGGCAATTTAGCTAACTATCCGTTAGGTAGATGTATTAATATAATTGATTTTTTTTAGTTTCAGTCATGATTTAGGTTATACAATATAAATGATAAAACTATCAGTTTATTCAAGAAATACCATACATACATTTGTGGATGCATATGTGCATTCTAAAATCTATAATGGAGATCAATACAAGGGCATCAGTAGTCCACTAAAGCCTACATTCCTTATGAAATATATTAGCGATCTGTAAATTATATAGAGTCAAGTTTGCCTACATTAAGTAGTGGCTCACCATTGATTAACTTGCTACCAATTTTGATGTCCATTCCATATAGTTATCACCCCCTAAATAGCATTTCAATATAGGCCCAAAGTTGGCTCACTAGCCAGAATTGTATTCCCACCATAGCACAAGCCAATCAAGTTGCAGTACAGAGCTGTGTGTCCTTTCTGTAGAATAGACCAAAGATTGACATGTTTTGGCAAGATCTCAATTAAATGACTTACTGATCAGTTATATGAAAAGTTATGTCATTTGTCATGTTATTTGGAAATCATTAATCATGAAGGATATGAGTCTCAAGATAATTATACTTAATCGGGTGAAGTTTTTATTGTGAATTTAAAATAAGATTATTATTTTAAGTCTTGAATAGTTAGCTCAAGTGTCGGCACACTGAATTCTTCAATGCTAGAAATATCATATTAAGTTGTTTCTTATTTAGTTTCCCCACATCCTCCGTTTATTGATCACTACTTTGAATAAAATCCAGTGTTGGCCCAGCGTTGGCCCAATGGAGGTCAAGTCTACAGATATGCAGCTTAGCATAAGGTGCCAGTGGTGTGACCTTCATATGTCATTTCTTTTGGCAAATTCCATATTTGGAATTTGATACCTATATTCATGGGAACACTCTTTGAACACTCTTTGAAAGTTGTATTGAATTTTAGGTCGTCTCACAGAAGCAACAACAACAGCAGCAACAGAGGAGGAGATTTAAATGTGTTTTTGTTGATAGTAACAGCAGTTTTTCTCGAATAAATTATCAGCCAGAATGAGTCATTGTCTCACTGACATTTGCTTTGCATATAATTGTTCCTTATTTTTACAGAAATGTGATTTTATTATTATTTTTGATAAATTTGTTTCCATTACACTTCATTACTTGCAGTCCGTTGCTACTAAAATCAGAGCACTGTATGAAACCATATTCACAAACATTAATAATTCTTACCAGGTGAATACTGATTAAAAAAAAAATAAGTGAGAAACCTCCTCTTACTTAGATCTAAGATTATCTTATCTAAGTATTTTTTCATGAATTCAGGCCCTGGATTTATATAGAGTTTTATAAAAAAAATATGGATACCTGCTCCACCTTTAACCTTGTGTCATACCAATAATTTCAATGAATGGTGTTTATGAGCTTTAAACTATGGGGCATTTACTGCTGATTTTTGGTTCATTTGTTGAAAGGTTAACAAGTTAGGTTTTAATTGCTTGCTTGCCACCTGTATTTAGTTAAGAAGCACTTTAAGGACAAGGCCAGGAAGGAATGCCTTTGGGACAGGTTTGCCAACAGCCACAAACTATTTGTCCAAGTGTGCAAGACTTTGTTTGAAACCCACCCAGTCCTAGTCTAGCCAGGCTTCCAAGAAAATAACATATGCAGAACTGGATTCAGGATAAACTTAACTTCTTGAAGAGACACATCAGATGCAAGGGATTCCAGGAGCCAGTGCTTCCACTGCCTCAGCCCATAACATCTTCAGAGCTTTAACTGAAATGTTTACATAATTGAAGTCATTCAACAGTATTACAGGACTTTGTGGGTTTTTGGGAATAGTTTGGAAACTTGTTGGAAATGTATTAATTTTTTATGGAATATGATTGGGAGCAACACCAACACTAGCTTAAATAAAAGTTCTTGGAATAATATGGTCTTCCTGTAAAGGATTGATAGATGCCAGCTTCTTCTGTCCCCATGGTAGTTCCAATCTCAGATCCTGTCCTAGTGCCCAGCCAATGCCCCACCACAACTGAAGTAATCTTTCAGTAGCTCTCAGTGATACACCAAACGTTCATTTTGTAGGGCCGCTATGCCATCTGCTGAGGTGGGTGCCCTGTCTGCTCTGCACTTGTGGGGCCTCACCAACACCACACATGCAACATAGCACATGTCAAAACAATGTCTCGGCTTTTGTTCCATTGTGACCAGCTATACCCTGAATTTGCTCATTAATATTCCAAACACATCCTCCACTACCCCAATGCCTCTGGAGATCCTGTAGTTTGCTATTCTCTCTTCCCTTGTGGCCTGTCTTCTGCTGTAGGGTTTTACCATTATGGCTTGAAGGCAGAGGCATCATCACCCAGCAAGAAATTGTGCAAATCTGGTCATCCCCAGAAATTCAGGTGGCAGAATGCCAAGGTGCCATACTCTTATCCCTCAACTTGCTTTGGCTAAAAATCTTTGCATTGGCTGAAGATCCACTTGACCCAACATCTACCCAGAAGAATCTGTTTTCTGCATCAACCAGGGCCAGCACCAAAGAAAAGAATCCCTTTTAATTGTAATACGCACTCCTAGATTTCTATGGCTTCTTCAAAGCAATATGTTTCTATCTAGTGGCACAAGAGCTTTCCATATAGTTCTGAGCTTCTCCTCCACTTTTTTCAGTCTTCAGGATCAGTATTGCATATCAAATAATCTTCTTGGAATTCAGCAATGATGACCTGGGGGATGACTTCACAGATAGTGGTTGGGCCAAACAGCCATTGATATAGCAAGGATGTGTAGGTTTCTCCCATTGTCAGGTGTCTCAACATTATTGCTAATTTATGTCCTAGTTCTAAGGGCCTCTTGAAATTGATGGCTGACTTCTTTAAGTGGTGGTGTTTGCATTCCTTGATGAGGTAAAAAAATGCAGGTGGCATCCTGACAAAATTCTGTTGCCTGGGATATTGGTCTGTATTAAGTCGGCCAGGAGGGTCCTGTAGCATCCCCTTTTTTCTCTTTGAAGTATTCAGGGCATTACCCAGGGGTTTGATCGCTTTCTTTTTCTCCTGGCTGGTGGCTGTGGTGAAGGTACTTGCTGTGGGGCATGTGGTGGTCATGGGTTCAGATGTGTCCTTTTCTGTCTGCAAATCAGTATGAAGATCAAAAAAATAGAACTCAATAAAACAAAAGTACCATACGCTTCTGCATAAAGTCTCTCTGATGTGTAGCTGACATCTTTGCAGTGACAAATGATAATTTATGACAGCCATATAGTGTTGGTTTGATCCAGACTTGTGATCCAGACTCCAGAAATCAGGCCTGTTGTGGTGGGCTGGGAAATTTCTCCAGTCCTGTTGGTTTGTCAATACAGCTTGCCTAGGCTTGATAAGGCTTGTCTGTTATGGGTTTATGGCTTGCCTGGAAATTCATCCCAACCCCAAAACAGGTCAGGAGGTAGATCCAGACAACCTAAGATGTACCATGCCCTGTCAGGAAGATGAAACCAGCCCAAACTTTTAGCCACTTTTTCTAGATTTTTGTCCCCTACTCACGACTTTTACAAATAACCCTAAAGATGTAGAACCAGTTATGGGGTAAGCCCCAGTGGAACACTCTGATAAGGATGGCAACATCCTTTCTTGTCAGAAGACAACCATGAATAGCCCTTACTTTCAAAGTGTGACATGTCTTCCTCTGCTTTCAACTTCCTACACCTTACGGTTTCTGAGATATAGCCCGAACAAGATTTTATGGGTCAAGGTCACTAAGGCAAGGTCAAAGATCAAATCAAGGTCCGACCATTGCGTTGCACACCTACACCCCCAACCAATGTCCCTACCACATATCAACTTCCTACACCTTACGGTTTCCGAGATATAGCCCAGACAAGATTTTATAGGTCAAGGTCACTACGGCAAGGTCAAAGGTTAAATCAAGGTCTGACTATGACGTTGCACACCTACACCCGGTGACTAATGTCCCTACCAAGTATCAACTTCCTATACCTTACGGTTTCCGCGATATAGCCCGGACAAGATTTTATAGGTCAAGGTCATTACAGCAAGGTCAAATCAAGGTCAGACCATGTTGATGCATCCCTACACCCCCTAACCAATGTCCCTACCAAGTATCAACTTCCTACACCTTACGGTTTCCAAGATATAGCCCGGACATGATTTTACAGGTCAAGGTCACTACAGCAAGGTCAAAGATCAAATCAAAGTAAGACCATGATGTTGCACACCTACACCCCATGACCAATGTCCCTACCACATATCAACATCCTATACCTTAGGTTTCCGAGATATAGCCCAAACAAGATTTTCAAACTTAAGGTCATTACGGCAAGGTCAAAGATTAAATTAAGGTCAAACTATGACGTTGCACACCTACACATCCTAACCAATGGCCCTACCAAGTAACAACTCCCTACACCTTACGGTTTCTGAGATACAGCCTGGACAAACTTTTTCCCGCCGCCCGACAACCCACCCACCCATCCGGTAACCATGGATGATAACAATACCATGACAGCCCTTGCTGTGGGGTAAAAACCAAAATAAACAAATTATATAATTTCTTATTTTATTTACTAAAACTCATCCACTGTATGTCCATTTTTGTGCATGAGAGTTTACTTTTGTGTATCAGTTGTCATGCCGTTCATTTTCTCAGATATACATATTCTGTTTTTTCTAAGTACCACAAATTAAAAGTCACAAACATTTATTTATAACTAGACCAAGGACGCATCTGTGGCCAGATGCAGGATGTATCCACTGACAAAGGCCAAGTAACACAGTTTAGAAAATAAACAGCATTTTTCGTAAATAAGCAAGGTGAAAGCACTTTTAAGTTTGGCTACCCTTATTTGACCCTGTAGCAGGGGCCCAAGGTCAAATCTGACCACATCAAAATATTTGCAGCCCATGATTTCCTTTTAGTTGTTTTCATATTAATGAGTGATTTGAGAAATACTGGTTATCTGCAATGCTTCTAGAGATAATTCGCATTTACTCATTTTGAGTAGGTGAATAATTAGCTACGGGTCTGGAACTTCACCATGTGAAAGCTCTCCCAAAAGTAGATGAATGAGTTATTTGATAAAAATTGGATATCTGCAATACTTTTACAGATAATTAGCATTTCACTCATTTTGAGTAGGTGTATAATTAGCTACAGGTCTGAAATTTCACCAAGTGAACGCTCTCCCAAAAGTAAGTGAAGGAGTTATTTGACAAAAATTGGCTATCTGCAATACTTTTAGAGATAATTAGCATTTACTCAATTTCAGTAGGTAATTAGCTACGGGTCTGAAATTTTCACCAAGTGAAAGCTCTCCCAAAAGTAGGTGAAGCAGTTATTTGACAAAAAATGGCTACAATACTTTTAGAGATAATTTACATTTACTCATTTTGAGTAGTTGAGTAATTAGCTACGGGTCTGAAACTTCACCAAGTGAAAGCTCTCCCAAAAGTGGGTGAATGAGTTATTTGAGAAAAACTGGATATCTGCAATACTTTTAGAGATAATTCGAATTTACTCATTTTCAGTAGGTGAGTAATTACCTACGGGTCTGGAACTTCACCATGTGAAAGCTCTCCCAAAAGTAGATGAATGAGTTATTTGATAAAAATTGGCTATCTGCAATACTTTTAGAGATAATTAGCATTTACTCATTTTGAGTAGGTGAATAATTAGCTGTAGGTCTGAAACTTCACCAAGTGAACACTCTCCCAAAAGTAAGTGAAGGAGTTATTTGACAGAAATTGGCTATCTGCAATACTTTTAGAGATAATTTGCATTTACTCTTAAACTAAATCCAGACAAGACAGAATTTATTCTGTTTGGCTCAAGAAATGTCCGCACAAAACTCAGGAAATTTTTCCCAGTTAATATACTTGGCAACCTCCTTTCACCTGTTGATGTAATTAAGAACTTAGGTGTCTGGTTTGACTCTGATTTTTCCTTCTCTTGCCATGTCAGGAATACCTGTAAGGCTAGTTTTGTTCATATCAGGGATTTAAAGCGACTCCGAGGATATCTTACACGTGAAGCTGCTCTTTTAGCTGCAAATGCCTTGGTGGGAAGTCGTCTTGACTACTGTAATTCCTTGTTCAGAGGTCTCTCTGCTCTAGACATTCGGAGGCTCCAATGTGTTCAAAACAGTCTTGCAAGAATTGTGGCTAATACCACCAAATACTCACATATCACTCCTGTAAGAAAGAGTCTTCATTGGCTGCCTGTCTTGCATCGCTCTGTCTTTAAGACAGCCCTGTTGGTGTACAAGTTTCTACATAGTGGCCATCCAAAATACTTTGAACCTTTCCTTAAACCCAGGCATAGTGTGTATAGAACACGCAGAAGTCAATCTGATGGTGTGCTGCTTGAGGTCCCACATTGTGCTTCAATATATAAGTCTAAAAAGCATTTTGGCCTTAGCTTTGCATACGATGCCCCAAGGATTTGGAATGATCTTCCTGATGATGTACGCTCAGCTAAATCTCTCTCCTCATTCAGAAAAAAGTTGAAAACTTACCTCTTTGAAAAAGCTTACCCACCCTAGATTATCCCTAGTTTTTATTTTGTCTCTCCGTGGTGTCGACCCCTGCAATGTCCCTGATTTAACGATTACGATCTCTGATTTTGGCTTTCTGCGTCTTAGAGTCTATCATTAGATAGAGATTAAGCGCTATAAAAGTACTATTAGAATTAGAATTAGAATTACTCATTTTGAGTAGGGTGAGTAATTAGCTATGGGTCTGAAACTTCACCAAGTGAAAGCTCTCCCAAAAGTAGGTGAAGCAGTTATTTGACAAAAATTGGCTATCTGCAATACTTTTAGAGATAATTTGCATTTACTCATTTTTTGAGTAGGTGAGTAATTACCTACGGGTCTGAAACTTCACCAAGTGAAAGCTCTCCCAAAAGTAGGTGAATGAGTTATTTGAGAAAAATTTGCTATCAGCAATACTTTTAGAGATAATGCAAAATTACTCATTTTAGTAGGCCTAATTTAGACATAAAGCCTACCAATAGAATACTGTGGTGCACCCTCTAATATACCTTGCAAACTTGAGAAGGCTAGCTATAATATTTCTTTCGTTAGAGCGGTAATGGTGTAATCTCTCTACACACTGAAACGAAACAACATATTTAAAGAAAATACTGTAAATGTTGTAGTTTTCACGTTATAACTGGTTTACTCAACAGTGATAACCTCAAAGTAGCTATTACTCAGCTATGCAATGAGCTACATGTGTGAATTTTTTCTATGTTATAGCTGACCCAAAATTAGGCGAACAACATATTTAAGCAAAATACTGTAAATGCAATAGTTTTCAAGTTACAACTGATTTACTCAATACTGAGAACCTGAAAGAATAGCTATTGCTCAGCTATGCCATGAGCTCTAAGTCTGTAATTTCATGATGTTAGAGCCAATCCAAAAGTAGGTGAACAACATATTTTACCAAAATACTCCAAATGCAATATTTTTCAAGTTACAACTGATTTACTCAACAGTCAGTACCTGAAAATAGCTATTGCTCAGTTGTGCCATGAGCTACAAGTCTGTAATTTCACTATGTTAGAGCTGACCCAAAAGTAGCTGAATAACATATTGACACAAATTTCTGTAACTGCAATAGTTTTCCAATTACAACTGATTTACTCAACAGTGTGAACTTCAAAGTAGCTATTACTCAGCTATGCAATGAGCCACAGGTCTGGAACTTCACTATCTTATAGCTGACTCCGAAATAGGTGAATAACATATTTATACAAAATACTCTAAATGCAATACTTTTGAAGTTATAAGTCATTTACTCAACAGTGATAACCTAAAAGTAGCTATTACTCAGTTATGCCATGAGCTACAGGTCTGAAATTTTACTATGTTATAGCTGACCCAAAAGTTGCTGAATAAAAAACATATGTATACAAAATTCTGTAAATGCAATACTTTTGAAGTTATAAGTAATTTACTCAACAGTGATAACCTAAAAGTAGCTATTACTCAGCTATGCCATGAGCTACAGGTCTGAAATTTTACTATGTTATAGCTGACCCAAAAGTAGCTGAATAACATATTTATACAAAATTCTGTAAATGCAATAATTTTCAAGTTACAACTGTTTTCCTCAACAGTGTGAACTTCAAAGTAGCTATTACTCAGCTATGCAATGAGCCACAGGTCTGGAACTTCACTATGTTATAGATGACGCCAAAATAGGTGAATAACATATGAAACAAAATACTCTAAATGCAATACTGTTGAAGTTATAAGTCATTTACTCAACAGTGATAACCTAAAAGTAGCTATTACTCAGTTATGCCATGAGCTACAGGTCTGAAATTTTACTATGTTATAGCTGACCCAAAAGTAGCTGAATAACACATGTATACAAAATTCTGTAAATGCCATTCTTTTGAAGTTATAAGTAATTTACTCAACAGTGATAACCTAAAAGTAGCTATTACTCAGCTATGCCATGACCTACAGGTCTGAAATTTTACTATGTTATAGCTGACCCAGAAGTAGCTGAATAACATATTGAAACAAAATACTGTAAATGCAATACTTTTGAAGTTATAAGTAATTTACTCAACAGTGATAACATAAAAGTAGCTATTACTCAGCTATGCCATGAGCTACATGTGTGAAATTTTACTATGTTATAGCTGACCCAAAAGTAGCTGAATAACATATTTATACAAAATTCTCCAAATGCAATAGTTTTCAAGTTACAAGTGATTTACTGATGATGGAAGTTACTGAAAAGCCCAAAAGTAGCTATTACTCACTTAGCTATTGAGACAGACACCAAAGTTACTCACCATGTTGTAGCTATGAAAAAAGTTTAACAAAAAGTTTTAACAGAATGCTCTAAATGCAACACTTTTCAAGTTATAAGTGATTTAGTGCATGATTTCATGAATTTTAATGCATTTTAGACATTTGTGTCTACCACAGGCCTAATTTAGACATAAAGCCTACCAAAAAGATAGGGTGGCAAGTCCTCTAGCATACCAAGCCACCTGCTAAATATGAAAGAAATCTGGAAAGAAATGTGGACTGTAGGTCGCTAACAAGCAATATTCCACATTTTAGACATTTTTGTCTACCACAGGCCTAATTTAGACATAAAGCCTACCAAAAAGATAGGGTGGCAAGTCCTCTACCATATCAAGCCACCTGCCAAATATGAAAGAAATCTGGAAAGAAATGTGGACTGTAGGTCGCTAACAAGAAATCTCTGCGGACGCGGACGACGACGATGATGAATCCATAGTATCCCCGCTTCGTGTCGGGGATACAATTACAGTCACATCCAACATATAAGCAGTACCCAGTAAACATTACAAATGTTTATAAACCTAACTATGAATGGTTTATTTAAAGTTCAAAATGATGGGTTCCTAAACATTTGCCTATAAACATTTATCAATGTTTAAACACAAATGTTTATAAACACTAATACATAAATGTTTATAAACATTTGTACACCATTTAAAAGTATCCGGCATGATTCAAGGGAGAATGTAACCAAACGTCATGTTATGAAAAATAACCTTGTTTACATCAATTTAACCTTGTAAAGTGCAGTCTATGATATTCTATATTTTTATATCTCCACTTATAATTTAATGATTGCTTCAAACAACAGTGATACAGCAAGATATACTGACAGAAAAATTTCTTCAGTTTCTCTTCAAAATGGCTGTGCTGACATCCAAAATACAAATGAGTTCAAGACATTCTTCACTCTTTGTAAAAACGTTTAGAAACGTTTTTAAATGTTTATGTACCAAACTAATATTGTTGAAACGTTTATGAAACCACAACATTGAATAATTGTCAATACTTAGGTTTATATTTGGTTTTAAAAACGCTTATAGGTTTACTAAATGCTTATAAATGTTTATAATGTTAAATCTTTACAATCATAAAAATCATGGCAACTGTCGGTAATAATAATAGAAACTTGTGTGTAAATTGCTTCGGATACATAGTGACATAACAAACATCTATACAAATACATTAATTGTGTTGTCACAGACCTCCTTAATTGACGTCCTCCAACACTGGGACTGAAGAAAATTAATATGGACACACTGAAGAACTCTATAAGTTTCTGTTGGCACAGGCCTACATGCTGATTGACAGCAAAAATTCATGTCTACAAAATCTGTATATTTAAGAGCTAGCTCTAGCAAGTCTGGATCTTCTGGAAATCACCTTTTTTCTTTCTTTTTCTTTCACTGACACCGTGGCCCCAATATGTATACGTTACAGTAAATATGTGAAATCAGTAAATACGTGTATTTACTGTAAATTTCAGTAAATACGCGTATTTACTGATTTGGTCAGTAAAAACGCATATCCCCTAAAATTTTCAGTAAATACGCATATTTACTGATTTATGACCTGTGTTATTTCACAAGTTTACTGGTTTGACTTTCAGTAAATAATATGTGAAATAAAACTTTGATGTTCACTGGTTGTAAATATATAATATTATATCAATGGTAAACCAAACTGTACATTATATTCGCACATTTTACTCTATATAATATTAAATAGTAAACCAAACTGTGACTTATATTGGAATATTTTACTCTATTATGATGACTATTAGAAAATACTAAGCATAATTCTTTTTAGAGTACATTACATGCAAATATGTTTAAATATAGCACTAGGCTTTTACATATTTATTTTTAAAAACTTCAGATATATGCTTCCTTTTTTTCTTTTTTTTAAATTTTTGTCACCACACTTTCATGACAACTGGCATAGTGTGAGGAGTACCCATCTCTTAGTTCTAGACCAGCTGTGAGATGTTTCTGAGTTGGAATTTTTTTCCTTGCCAGACTTTCTTAACTTCTAGTGCACTACTCGTGTCTCTGATTGCTTTGCTGCTCACACTGGTAGACCAAAAGTCTTTTGAGCTTTGTTGACAATTAATGAACAAATATATAGCTTCAATAGGAATTTTGCACTACATGTAAACACTGATATGTTGTCCCTGAGCAAAAAAAACATTAAAAAGGAAAAGAAAACTTGAACAGCGCATACGTACGCCAGGGCACAAAATGAGAAGTAAATTGGAAGAATCTGGATTATTTTGTATCATCAAGAATCTGGATTATTATTTTTTCATCAAAGGTGATTCAGATTGATCTCAAAATTTAATGAGATCTTAGTTGAACCAAGACCCATCTTTCGACTTTTTTCAAAAGGTGCAACATATTTGCAGAATCCTATTAACAGACAATAGACAGTCACAATCAAACTATTAGACAAATGGCCATGAAAATAATACCACCTTACAAGATGTAATGATTCTTAGTTGTGTCAATATCAGTAAACAAAGCATATTTTGGAGGGAAAAAAACTACTTTGAGTATTTATATTATTTATGAAAGAGAGGGGGCTCGGTGGTGTAGTGGTTAGAGTTCTCGCCTCCAACCTCAGAGGCCGCCAGTTCAAATCTCAAGCCGGGCGCTTCATGTTGGAAAGTTGCTAGTTACTTGCCGATGCCCGGTGGTTTACAGCATATATCCACTGGTTTCCTCCACCTGTAAACTACCTATCGTAATATGACCCTGGCTGTTGAACGTGACGTAAAACAACAAATAAATATTTATGAAAGAGTGAAAAAACTGTTGCAGTAGGATATGTATATATAATCTATGTTGATATGCATTCAACTGGATATGTTGAATACTGTTAATATATATTGAATAGTGGTAGATATGTACTTCTCAGAACATGTTTTGATGAAAATTGTTAAAATCTTTTCTATTTACTTTTGAATCTAAGATCAGAAAGGGATAAGTTTGAGTCTGAAAACTTCAATCTACTTAAAAAATACAATAAAACAGTAAAACTGTTGTGACATATAACAGCCATTATGACATCACACTTTGTTACTACATATAAAGACATTAATAGGTCATATAAAGAAACCCAAGTTCAAATAGGTGACAAATAATACAAGGTAACATTGAATATGTGTACATCAATACAAAATCAATCTTATTTTAGTATTCATCCGACTATAATATGCCTTATGCATACTAAAAGCATATTACTGAATGTATCTAATATTGAAAATATGCCACATTTAATGTGCACTGCACTTGCACCTGCACAATGTGCAAACAATCGGTGCAATTGCACATCTCAAAAGGTACTTCAGGGATGGGACTTGGTGAATTCTCCAGCCTCTGATGAGACAACTCATTAGCTTGTCGAAATACAGTTGTATATATAACAACATAATAGTATCAGGCCAAGAACAAATTGTTAGTGAAATGTGTAGTAGTGACTGACACATATTCATGATTATTTTCTGAATCTTTAAAACCAGTCAAAATATTGTAAATATCATTCACTCCAGCCTTTAATTGTGAATCTAAACTCTTATTAAAATCTTGCTCATCAAACAAAACAAAAACTATTGGGATTTGTCTGAAAATGAAAACAATATTTGAATACCACCTTTATCAAAACATGAAATATGACATGTTTTTCTTAACTTAAGAAAGGTCTTGTGGCGGACAAATTTGTTGGGACTTTTAAAATCCCAGCCTATGTTTTCGTATTACTACCCAATGCACTTAAAAGCTCAAAGAAGTAAAAAAAATCAAGGAGATATTTGAAATTGTAAGAATCTCTTCTATCTGTATTCGAGGGGCCACGGTGGCAGAGTGGAAACACTCTCGCCTCCCACCTCTGAGGCCGGGGTTCGATCTCCATCACGACCTCCAGTGGGAAAGCTGGTAGTTGCTTGGCGTTGGTCGGCAGTTTACAGTACAGAACCCTAACAAACTGTATGTACTGGTTTCCTCTGCCCTTCCAACAACCCGTCGTGATATGACCTGTACAGTGTTGAAAGCGACGTAAAAACCCTAAATAAATAAATTCTAACTGCATTTGACATACCAAACACGCCTGATTTGCTGTTGGTTTTACGGTAGCCTTTAACAATATGATGCCTCTGTTGATAGCTGCGACCACATCTTTACCATACTTCAGCAAACACAGTTAACCCTTGTTAGCTACTTAGTGAGAGTAGATACACATGTTTACATGGACATTGCCCCTCAATAGGTCAAGTATCACCTGATTTATCTGAAAATAATTTCATGCCTAGATTTTAAATGTGACTACAGCGCTTGCCAAATCTGATTGATCTAAATGTTGTACTTTCTAAGTTTAACAATTAGCAACGCTATCCACAAATCAGAATGAGATACAAAGGGCTATTATGGCAAAAGCCAGTCAGAAAATGAGAACTGTAATCAAGAATCGTAATCATTTATTATTTAACTCCCTATATGGTAAGCTAACCATCATTAAAACAAATATACTGTATCAATGTCTCCATGTCCTTTCACTATTGTTCCAAAAGTTGTTGAATTTTTAAATGATGTTAATACTATTATATTTAAATTTCTTTGGGCAGGGAAATCAGATCAAATTAGCAGATCAATAATTATGCTTCAGCCCTTCCAAGGGGGTATGAATATATCAAATATTTTTAATTTCAAAAAGGCCCTTAAATATGTTTCGAAAGCATTTTAGACAAAGATTTCATTTGGTTTCAGTACTGAATTCTGCTAGGAAATATTCTAATTCTAATTTGACTTTTATAGTGCTTAATCTCTACTGAGTTGATGGCAAAACTTAAAAAAAGCTTATATTTTATTACCTGGTGTTGTATTGAAAGTGATGGAGACAATAAGAAATAATGAAGGAGGGATAAAGTTATGTTTTGGTGGCTTAAAGAGATCCTCCCTTTAATGCAGAGGGTTCATTGTTACTGATCTCAGTATAAGTGTAACCAAAAGTATTAATTATTATATTTTTAAAGCTTTTAATTAAATGAATTTCAGAATTTCCATAAATTCAAGTTCAAATATAATGTAAAATAAGAGAGAATTAGTTCACATTACTGAGTAAATATTGAAATATATTCTAATATAATATTACTGTTTATGTGACATATTTTGATGATTTTTCTCAAATTTGCTATAATTATGACTTTGGGGTTCTGTCTAAGGCTATGATCGGGTGGTCAGTATTCACGACTGGGGTCGATTTAGCAAGATCTCGAGTGCTTTCTGGTTCACTCGATCGTCATTAACCACTACAATATATTAAATTGTCGCCCACTATATCACAATTTTTAGGACAATAAAGAATGACAACAGTGCAAAATGTCAGGATTCTTTGTATATTGAAAAGTTTTACATAATATTCCTCATTTTATAACAATATAATAAGTTTTGGATACTTTTCACCACTATTTTAATGCAAAGACAACGTTTTCGGAAACCACCGTTTTGTTTATGGAGAGGAAAAAATGTGCTAAAACACGCGAATACCAAAGTGCACGATGAATTTAGGTAGATCAGGTACCGGGGTGGATTTTAACCTTGCGTCGCAGCCTTAGTTCTATCTACCCCCCTGATAATCAACTCCGGGCTTTGTCCGCCATTCTACTATAAAACCCCTACTCAAAATTTTGGCAAAATATGCTAAATCTTGTTCAAACCTCCTACTTATCAACATATCGGCAACCATGTGCCTCATCACCATCTTTGGGTTTCAGCTCACTGATTGGTTCTAAATGACTCAAACCTGTTTCTGGACGTGGGATGGTATTGACTGCAATATTACTACTGGCAATGTCCACCCACTCAACCTTTGGCTCAGTTTCAGCTGGGATGGAATGCCTCGTGACATTGTAAGCTGATCCACTGTCAGAAAGTTCCGTACTTCTAGTTAGCTCCTGTGGTGCACTTGAACGGCTACGCCTCCACTGTTCAGTATTTTCTTGCTGTACATCTAATCTGCCACTTTCATTTGCAGGTGTAGAATGAACTACTGTTTGTCTTGCTTCCAAAGAAGTTGCATCAGACTTGTTCTTCCGTTCACCATCAGATCTACGGCCACTTCCTGTGTCCATTCTGCTCTCCATTTCACCCTCTGATGAGTCACCCTGCATGGCTGAAAAAAGCAGCAATAATTAATTCTCAAATATCTTGAACACACTTTCAAACATAGTTGGACTGGAAAACACAATTCAGATTCCTTCCCGTGAAATATTGGGCACAGCTGCCAAAAATTAAAGTCCCCTTAAGTTCCTAATTCATACCCCAAAGTCTACAAATTGCACAAATGACTTTTTGTCTATGAACTACCTTCTGGAACTCTCTTCCTAGTCATGCAAGAACTAATGTCTAAGCTACATCTTTAAAAAAGCATATTGAGACTTGTACAATGTCACTTAACTATCATTGTTTCCCATTCTTTCCTAAATTTATCACAATCATGAGGGCAGACTAGATTATCATAACTCACTCCTTTCAAGGCTCACACAAAACCCCAAATGAAGCCTCTACATAAACTCCAAAACGTCCCCACGTCTACTATTATTGGTAAATTGAAGAATCCATATTGGTTGTCTGTGCACACCAGAGTTTATAGGCAATCTACAGGTCCTGACCTTTTTACCTTTAATTGTTATTTCTTAAATGTAAGAACAATACTAGAAATAGTACCCCACATAAAATCCTTTAACTTTAAAATTCTTTAAATAAGCATGTTAACCTGTTTTAATGCTCCATGCATTTCACTCTCACCTCAAAATTTACCTATTTGACTTTTGACTTAGCTTTTCCAGCATAACACAACCGTGTGCTGCTTTAATAATTTAAAGACCTGTATCTGTCCCAGCACATGTTAACTTTGTGCCTTTGAATTTTCTTATACAGAATAAGCACATAAATTGTTTGTAGAATACATGGGATATTAGGTTATGATATTTGGTTAATTAGTAAAATATGCTGAATGTGATTTGTTTTCCTTTTTATCTTGGCAAAACTAAGCATCCCACAGAAACTGAGAGTAAATGGTAAATAGCAGCTAAGATAAAGGCTGGTAAATTACATGCACATTGTAAAACTATATGTTATACACATGTTTTCATACATTTGAAAAAATAACTTGAGCAACAGCAAAAGGTCTTTACCATTTGAAAAGTGTACGAAATTAATATCGACTTCCTGTCCTAGACTGCTAACTATTCTCACAGACCTGTGTCTTTCTAGAATTACAGGTCCATATGTCCCCTAACTTAAGAAAACTCTCAGTAAATTGTTTTTCTTTCATCGATAAAATTGACAAGGGATTTCTATTTTTAATATTCTTGCCATTATGGAACATTCAGGCTTCAGGACTTACTACATTGTCAGTTTTGAAAGTCACTATTCGTTTAACCTACACTGAAATACAGATTGGCAACTTTTGCTATGGACTAGTAATAGTTTTAGTTGCAGGTCTGATGGATCTAAAAAAGTGGTTCTGGTAAACTTTATACACAGTATTTGAGGTCATAGAATTGACACAGAATTTCCATTACCTCCCTATACATCCTACAGTTCTGAAACCAAAAATGTAAGCAAAATTTTACAAATATCTTCTGACCGTACAGAACATACCATAGGCACCCAACTTGTCTAATTTTGAAGTAACCTTAACACCAAAATGTGACTTTTAAAACTAAATCCATTTATTTATACTTCAGTAAGATACCGTAAATGACCTATTTAGCGCACAGTGCGCTAAGCAAAGTCTATTTTTATTCAATATTTGGTGGGAAAAAATTACCCTTTTAGCGCACCCATCATGAAACACTTTCCGGGATGAAGTATAGGTCAATCCGGTAGAAAAACGTTGTTTCGACATTTAGAAATACCCACTTCCTGTAAATATGGCGGTAGATGAAAACAGACTCGAAAGTCGTGACAAAAAATTCAATTTATTCAGTAAAAAAAAAGAAAACACATAGATATATTCCCAGATGATATTTAACTTAGATGAGAGACATAGTTTGAAAGCTACAGTGCTTGAAAGTGGTAAAAAGTGCATAAATTGGGTCTCTGTGGGCACTTTTGAGACCTTAAGTCGACCCCTTTGGGTAAACCTACAGCCCTAAAATTTTCTACAGACAAGGGTTACATATCAAAGTTATACCTAGCGCAGTTTGAGACTCATCAGAATTATCACTTCCAAATTATAGGGCAAAATATGTGTAAAGTATAGCAAAAAATCCCTAAGTGGGGGTATTTATGGGCCTCAAACACAATTTTCTCCTCAACTTAAAGTCATGATTTTCGGCACATGTACTATTAATGTGTTGTCAGGTAAAATTTCAGCCAGCTGAGCATCATAGTTTGTGACCTACAGGGCTCTAAGTGGCCAAAAGTGCAATTTCTGACCTTAAGGTGGCCATAAGTTCTTTTTTACTGGGAGTTTAAGGTCACCTTAAAATAGGGATCTTCCTTTGGGCACCCTTTGGGCACTTTCGTCTGGGGATATAATTATGAAGCTGTAAAATTTATTAATTGGAGAATAGCTGTCAATGGAAATAACATAATTATGTAAAACGACATAATAATCAGTTGCAGCAATCCACATATCTTTGTCATTAGAGAAACATGTCTCAAATATGGCAGGTGAACACACTTTGGCAGAGTACACCTACAACCCCTAACCAATGTCCCAAAGTATAAGAAAAATAGACATTTATTGTTTGCCATAGTCTCAGGTAGTACTCTCGTGGAACTCTTAATTCATCCTTCTTTTCTCGTTGCAATTTTGAACCATACCCCTCAGCTGTAATACAGCGGGGAGGCAGGATGGGACTCTCTTCAGTCCCACATGGTAAGGCTGTAGCTTATAAAAGCTACATTTAAGTAATTAAAATTTTCAATTTTATTGTGCTACAATAGCTTACCATGTGGGACCGAATGCTTAATCCAACCACCCGGTGGAGGGATTACAGCTGAGACTGGAAGAAGTAGTCAATTTTTCTTGGATTTTGAAGTAGTAGAACAGAATTGTAAATTTTAATTACTTAAATGTAGCTTTTATAAGCTACAAGCTTACCATGTGGGACTTAATGCTGTTCTCGGGTTGCCACACCCGGGGCCAACGTCTTAGAAAAAAGACAGTTCTTGTTAGCCACCGGATACACTGCTAGTTGTCGTCACGTGATAACCTCTGACCTCTCGCCCTACTTTCTCGTTGAAATTTTCTAAAACCTACCCCTCAGCTGTAAACAGCGGGGAGGCAGGGTGGGACTCTTCTAAGTCCCACATGGTAAGCTTGTAGCTTATAAAAGCTACATTTAAGTAATTAAAATTTACAATTTTATTACGCTACAATAGCTTACCATGTGGGACTTAATGCTGAATTCAACCGCCCGGTGGCGGGATTACAGCTGAGACTGGAAGGTATGTCATTTTTTCTAAGATTTTGAATTAATATGTATAGAATAGTGCCAGAAATACCAGTCTGAGTCCCATTTACAGTGCCCCGATCCCGAAGACCGGGCCTGTAATGAGCCAAAAACCTAAATAAAATGAGAGACAGTGCTGAAACTGTCTAGATGTTTGATTGTAGGACGGAAGTGCAGCAGTGCTCACTTCGAGGTCTAAGGGTCCCTGAGGGCCCTTCACTAGTGACTGACCAACCCATGGTTGGACATCTCATAAATTTTTTACAACCTGAATATGAGATTAATGACAACTAAATAAGTCCTTAATAGAAGTTACTTGATAACTGAAAAACAAAAATGACCTTACCCGTAACATCTTGAAGGTAAAGGAATACCTAGATCCTGGGAGAGACTCCTGAAGACTTGGTTGTAGCGGATGTGCCCCCCCCCCCTTTTTTCTTTCCGAGGACAACTGGTCTGGGGGGAAGGATCTAGGACTTGTTGTGCCGGCACTACGGGTCCCAGATACATATTGTTGTCGGTGTCCGACCAAGTAAGGTCTTTTAGGTAAAAATTTGTAAATGTGTTGTGAGCTTTCCAGTGACAGGCTTGCATGATTGGTCCACCGATACCCCACCGTAAAAGGCCTTAGAGGCCGCGAAGGCCCGGATGTCATGCGCTTTGACTTGGACCAAGTCCAAGGCTTGTTGATCTGCTTGTTTGTAACAAAGTAGGATGGTTTGTTTCAACCATGAAGAGAGAGTAGGGGCTCTGATGTCTGAGGTATGTCCTTTCGTAAAGGAGATGAAAAGGAGAGAACGAGACCCTCTCAGGTCTTTGTTCGGTCCAAATAAAACCTCAGGGCCCGCACGGGACACAGGGTCCTGTCTTCCTTAAATTGTCTATCTACAATGGTAGTCAAAGCAGGAAAAGTCACCGGAGATACACTTTGAGAACCTTCTCTTGCTAGTTGGTTTTTGGCTATGAAATCAGAAGAGGGGAACAAGGCAACCTTTTCCCATTGGCCTAGATTAGATACTTGTTTGCGACCCAGGCATGGATTTCGCTGCGGCGATTGCCGGAGGCCAAAGCTAGCAAGAAAGCAGTTTTAGAGTAAGATGTTTGAGGTCTGTGTCTTTCATGGGCTCAAATGGTGCTTAGTGAGCTCGTTAAGGACAACAGAAAGGTTCCACTTGGGTAAATTTCTGGAACTCTTAGGACGATCCCTGTGAAAACTGGAGAGTAACCTATGAAGGTCTGCATTGTGTGCAATGTGTTGGGCCGTTGGGCCCAAAGTGTCAACGATTGCAGTCCTGTAACCATCAATGGTCGAGGGGCGCCTGTTTAAGTCTTGGTACAGGTACATGAAAAAATCTGAGATTTGTTTCACAGATGGAGTGGAGAAAACCACCGAATTTTCTCTGCACCATTTTTCAAATAGGGCCCACTTTGACCTGTAGATGGTCCTTGTTGATGACCGCTGAGGGGCAGCAATTCTCTCTGCCACCTCCACAGAGATGCCTTGTTCTTGGAGTTGTCCACTCCTAGACACCAGGCGTGGAGGTTCAGCTGTTGTGGATTGTTGTGGAACACATAGTTGTGGGACTGTTTGAGTAGGGTCGTTGACACTGGGAGTTGTAGTGGGATCTCTGTTGAGAGCTGCACTAGGTCCCAAAACCAGGGCATCCCTGGCCAGCCTGGGGCTATTACGATGATCAGACAATAACATTGCCTGATCTTTTGGATCACCTTGTGAAGGAGCCGTAGGAGGGTACGCCTAGGCCGTGAGGTTGGTCTAGTTTATGTTTAGAGCATCTATGTCCCAGGCCCTTGGGTCTGGGATAGGAGACACGTACAGTGGGAGCTTGTGGTTCAGGTGAGTGGCAAATAAGTCTACATGAGGTGTGAACCACTTCTGGCAGATCTGTTTGAACACCTGGGGGTGAAGAGACCATTCTGTTGACTGCACTTGGTTGGACCTGGACAGTAGGTCGGCCATCACATTCAGGCACCCTAGAACGTGCCTGGCTTTCAATGTTATGAGGTAGTGATGGCCCCAGGTCGTGATCTTCCACAGGAGAGCGCACATCTCTACTGAGTGTGTTCCTCCTTGTTGTTGATGTAGGCTACCACTGTTGAGTTGTACATCGCAACTAACACTGTTTGATTCTGGCACTGGTCCTTGAAGTCTCGAAGGGCCAGGGAGACCGCCTTCAATTCTAGGACATATATGTGTAGCCTTTTTTCCCGATCTGACCACAGACCCTTTGTGGAATTTTTGGTCTAAGTGAGCGCCCCAACCTTCGTGTGAGGCGTCGGTAAAGAGTTGGATACTGTGGTGTTTGGGATGAAGGTCTGCACCTTTCATCACGTTTGAGGGATTTTGCCACCAATCTAGGTGGGCTGCAATGGCTTCTGTCCAAGGAAGGAGGTTGTCCAGCGACTGAGGATATCTCCAGTGCTCCTTGAGATGAAAATGAAAGGGCCTCCTGTGAAGGCGTCCCTCCGGGACCATTTCTCCGTTGAGACTAGCAACCCAATTAGAGACATCAAACATCTTGCAGTCAAAACACGTTTTGACTCGAGTAGTAGGATCAAATCCTGAAGTTTGAGCCATCTCTCTTGAGTGGGTTTTACAAGGGCTGAATCTAGGTGGTATTCGTAGCCCATGAACGAAAAACACCTGAGTAGGTTTCAGTTCTGATTTTTCCTGATTTATTATCCACCCCAAGGACTGAGTTAGGTCTACCACTGCCTATGTGTTCACTTGGGCTTCCTCCTGAGACTGGGACCTGATCAGCCAGTCGTCCAGGTATTGGTGAATTCTGAGTCCTCTTGAGAGGGCCATTAGTTTCACTTCCTTTACGATCATTGTAAAGACCTGGGGGGCTGTGACTAGTCCAAATGGGAGGGAGGTGAATTGGAACACCTGTGACTTGTGGCAAAACCTTAGGTATTTCCTTGAGTTCGGATGGATGGGGATGTGTAGGTAAGTGTCCGATAGATCTATCGACGATACCCACTCCCCTGGAATCAGGGAGGTCCTGATGAACTCTGGAGTTTCCATTTTGAACTTTTCTACGTGTAGAAAAGTGTTGAGCCTGTTTAGGTCTATGACTGGCCTCCACCTTAGGTGAGGCTTGGTACTAGGAACAGGCGACTGTAAAACCCTAGAGATTTTACATTTTCCACCCTTTCTATTGCGTTCTTTGACATAAGAGACTGGATACAGAGGCCAGGACTTGGTCTTTGAAGGGCCTTGTATTCTGACCGGGTCAGGAGTCTGACTGGACTTGGATTAAAAAGAATGACAGGATTTGTTTGCCAGTCTAATCTGAAAGAACGGAGAACTCCTACTGGTGGACTGAGTGAGGCTGGAGGAGTCATTGGGGGGAAGGGTTTTATGCCCTCGTCCCCTGGAGTGGGTCAAAAGACCTTGGAGCCTCGGCTACTCGATTTCCCCCTACCTGGGGAAAACGATGGATACTGCTAGGGATGGAATGACCCCCATTGGGGTGGTTCCTGTAGGAGCCTCTAGATGTGGGGAATTGGAAAGGGTTGATTAACAGGGCCTAAACCCTAAGTGTTATTACAGGTGCCTTGATGAGGGACTCCTGTCCCTCCTAAAGTAGTTGTGAATGGGGAACTTTAAGATCTAAAGATCCAGTATCTCACCTGAATTCACCATACCCCTTCTGACTACTTATATGCACCATGGAATTGAGTTTGACCTGTCTGGTAGTAGCCTTGCTACTGTCTTAACATATATATATATAACCAGGTTGTATTCAGAAAAAAACCTAGTGAAGAGCAGCTTGAAGCTCAACTCTTGCTGACCAGAAGGGGAGGAGGGGCTTACCCAAGGAGGCCCCTAAGGAGATACAAATTTGAAAACTTGTTCCATTTTAAGGGAAATTAAACTGCCCAAGTTCCTGTTGGCCTAGTAAATCATTCAGAGTCCAGACTGTGGAGGATCTAGGCATAATTCCCTGGGGGCAGGGAGGTTAAAAAAACTGCCTAAGTTTCAATGTCCTCAAAAATTGGTTAGGGTGAAGTCAGGCAACCTACTTCCCTAAAATAGAGCCAGGACTGAATGAAGGACCTTGTTTAGCAGGCCTCTTGGGCTTGAGGACTTGGACTTGAACTTGGACCCAAGCCTCCAATAGGTGATATTTACTGCCAGGCTGGTGAACTATTAGTCCAAGTTTTATTTTTATTTTTTTTTTTTTTGTGTAAGGATTGTTAGTGTTCTGATCTGGAATCAACATCCGAACATCAGAGTAGATGATCCGATCATCCGAGGATCAGATCTACATACAATCCACCAAGCATTAGATTTCAGATGATCCGAGAGATGCAATGAAAACCGAGTATCAAATCATACTTGGGTGAATAGAAGTTGCGATTACTGCATCCGATTCTCGGATGCATTAAAATCTCGGATGAACTAAGATCTTATCTGAATTAAAGCAGGGATCTGATCCACCCTGGAGAAAGAAGTTGGATATTATAATTTCTATGTAAGCTTTCCTTAAGGTAAGCTTCCAAGGGAGCTTTGCCTTTCCTTCTTTGAAGGAACTACACAACTAGATTTACGTAAGTAAATCAACTGTGACACAAGGTCACCTGTCCCACCTGCCTCACTGCAGGTAGGGCTAGTTGTGAGATAATGAAAGCAGAAATTACACAGAATTTTATTAAATAACATAGAATCTAAAAAACAAGTAATTATAATTTAAAACTGGATGAATTAAAATATAATTAAAATAATGGGTAACCAAGGTTACCTTATAGTCTAAAGAGACACGTAATGTCTAGACGATTAATGAAGAATTCTATTCCTGTTTATTTAAGTATTAACCTTATAAATGGTCAATAATACAGGAAAGAAGGGATAAAATATTAATATTATACCCTATTATTTAATTTTATTTTATTTATATTTATAAACGTACTGTGAGAAACCCGCGTCTCTCAGCACATGCGGTCTAGACGTGACGTCATCACAGGGGTTTCCCCGAGGATTCCCCCAGTTAGAATCGTGCTTTATATCATATTTTAACCCTTAAAATGGACCAATAGAATCGCAGAACGGGGATAAACCCTTGCAAAATTTATTTTATTTGATTTCAACAGGCATATATTCCTGTATATAAACTACTTAGACGAGATGTGCATATTGCAAGAATTGCTGTCTCGACAAAAAAACGGAAGTTGTTTCCGATGATTTCACTCGACCAGGACTCGTTTGTGTTACATTTATATATAAATAAACCCTAAAAAGGTCCAATAATGAAGCAGATAGGGGTTAAATATTTTATTTTATTTTATTTTACTGACAGGCATATATATATATATCCTGTATAGAAACCACATAAACGAGTCGCTGTGATTTACAACATGAACCCGGAAGCGGACTTCAGTTGTAAAATAAGGTAAAGATACTTATCTGAACTATGAAAAGACATCGAATTGTGATTCTATGCAATAAAATAAGGAAACTGGTGTAGTTTCCAGATCCAACGACAAGTATATCCTTGTAAAAATGAAATAATATTCCTTGTAAAATAAAGCATTGTTAATTCGCGTGGCCAACGAGAAAGTAGGGCGAGAGGTCAGAGGTTATCACGTGACGACAACTAGCAGTGTATCCGGTGGCTAACAAGAACTGTCTTTTTTTCTAAGACGTTGGCCCCGGGTGTGGCAACCCGAGAACAGCATTAAGTCCCACATGGTAAGCTATTGTAGCGTAATAAAATGAATGTTTAGAAAAACCCAATCTGAGTCCCCTTTATTGTGCCCAAGTCCCGGAGACTGGGTCTGTAGAGAGCCAAAAACCTGAATGAATGAATAACAGTGCTAAAAACTGTCTGGATGTTTTGACTGGAGGAGAGGAGTGCAGCCTATGCTCACTTCTGAAGAGAAAGCCACTAGGGCTAAGCCACAATGAAAAACAAGACCTTACCCAACATCCTGATGGAGGTAAACTTATATCCTAGACCCTGGGCTTTAGATTCCTGAAGACTTGGTTGTAGTGGATGTGCCCCCCCCCCCCCCTATTTCTTGAACTGGTAGGATAACTGGTCTGAGGGGAAGGGTCCACTAAAGGACCCAGATACATATTGTTGTCATTGTCTGACCAAGTAAGGTCTTTTCGGTAAAAACTAGAGGAATGCTTTTGCTACCAAAAGCAAAGCGTCCCAGAAAGTTTAAAATGCTTTCTTTTAGTGTAAAAATTTGTATTTTATCGCGCTTGTTTGTGCGTGAAGGGATGAGGAAATGTTATGAACTCCTCAGACTCCCCGTTTATGGTTTGTTATATATCACTTGGAAGTAATTGGATGTTGAAAAGATCAGTGCATACATCATTAGACCATAAAATGGAGACAGGTTATTTGCAACATAATTTTGGAAAAAGAGGCTGTGACTACTGGAAATGTACTTCTGAATTGTTGAAAGATTAAAAATATTGGCAAAACTTAAAATATGTTATTAAAGAAGCCATTTTAGGCGAAATAAAGTTATTTGTGATTTTTTTGTAAAATGCAATGAAGTTAGGAGGTAAAACTAACCGACTATTTAGACTGTCCAGATATGGTTTCCCATTACTTCTTAATATATTCCGAAGCTATAAAAGCAACAATTAAGGAGATATCAAGTAAAAACTCCAAAACAGCTGTTTTTTTCTTCCAGTTTGACCCATAAGGGGGGGTCGGGCAGTAAAACTGACTGGCTACTTAGACTCTCCACATATGCTTTCCCAATATCTCTTAATACATTCTGAAGCTATAGAAAGCAACCATAACGGAGATATAAGGCAAAAACTCCAAAGCAGCTATGTATGACCCAAATTTGGCCCATAAGTGGGGGTCGGGGGGTAAAACTGACCAGCTATTTAGACTCTCCACCTATGCTTTCCCAATACCTCTTAATATATTCTGAAGCTATACAAGCAACAATAAAGGAGATAAAAGGCAAAAACTCAAAAAATAAGCTATTTTATGACCCCAGTTTGACCCATGAGGGGGGGCCGGGGGGTAAAACTGACCAGCTAATTAGACTCTCCACATATGCTTTCCCAATACCTCTTAATACATTCTGAAGCTATAAAGCAAAAATAAAGGAGACATAAGGCAAAACTCCAAAGCAACTATTTTACGACCCCAGTTTGACCCATAATGGGGAGTCGAGGGATAAAACTGACTGGCTATTTAGACTCTCCACCTATGCTTTCCCAATACCTCTTAATACATTCTGAAGCTATAAAAGCAACGATAAAGGAGATATAAGGTAAAAACTTCAAAGCAGTTATTTATGACCCCAATTTGGACCATAAGGGGGGTTCAGGGGGGGAAACTGACCGGCTATTTAGAATCTCCACATATGCTTTCCCAATCCCTCCTAATATATTCTGAAGCTATAAAAGCAACAATAAAGGAGATATAAGGCAAAAACTCAAAATCAGCCAATTTATGAACCCAGTTTGACCCAAAAGGGGGGGGGGGGCGTGGGGTAAAACTGACCAGCTATTTAGACTCTTCACATATGCTTTCCCAATACCTCTTAATACATTTTGAAGCTATAAAAGCAACAATAAAGGAGATATAAGGCAAAAACTGAAAATCAGCTATTTTATTACCCCAGTTTGATCCATAAGGGGAGGCCGTGGGGTAAAACTGACCAGCTATTTAGACTCTCCACCTATGCTTTCCCAATACCTCTTAATACATACTGAAGCTATAAAAGCAACAATAAACGAGATATAAGGCAAAAACTCGAAATCAGCTATTTTATGAGCCCAGTTTGACCCATAAGGGGGTGTCGTGGGAGAAAACTGACCGGCTATTTAGACTCTACACATATGGTTTCCTATTACCTTCCAGTACATTTTATGGCTCTAAATGAAATACTTAAGAAGATAATAGGGGGGTTGACCTAAATTTGAAAATTTTAATTACGTAAATGTAGCTTTTATCAGAGGCCACCCGGACTCTCCGCCAACGATTAAGAAAAATAACCGAATTTGACAGAGTCCTGAAACTAGCATGTACCCTAGCAGTGCATTGTGGTAGTTCTTCCTCCTTCTCTCGTGGTAATGTAGTCCATAGCCCCTCAGCTGGAATACAGCGGGGAGGTAGGGTGGGACTTTCCTCAGTCCTACATGGTAAGCTTGTAGCTTATAAAAGCTACCTTTACATAATTAAAATGTTCAATTTTATTGCGCTACAATAGCTTACCATGTGGGACTGAATGCTGAATTCAACCGCCCGGTGGCGGGATTCCAGCCGAGACTGGAACATTGTTATTTTTCTTTGAATTTAGAATTTAGAATTTACAGATGTCAAGAATACCCAAAGATGGTAAAAAAATCAGTCTGAGTCCCATTTACAGAACCCCAGTTCTAATGGTCGGGTCTGTAATTTGCCAAAAACCAGAAGAAGTGATGACAAAAGTACTGGGAAGTACTCCTGAAGACTTGGATGCTGCTGGCGTGCCCCCCCTCTTTTCTTCCCGAAAAAGCGGATGCTGAGGGGAAGGGTCTAGGACTTGTTGAGCTGCTACTACTGGTCCCAGATACATATAATTGTCATAGTTTGACCAAGGAAGGTCTTTTGGATAAAAAATTGGTAAACATATAGTGAGCTTTCCAGTGACATGCTTGCATGATCTGGTCCACCGATACCCCACCGTAAAAGGCCTTAGAGGCCGCGAAGGTGTCATTCACTTTGACTTGGACCAAGTCCAAGGCTTGTTGGTCGGTTTGTTTGTAACAAAGTAGAATGGTTTGTTTCAACCAGGAAGACAGAGTAGGGGGTCTGATATCTGAGGTATGTCCTTTTTTAAAGGAGATGAAAGAAGGGATCGGGAACCTCTTAGGTCCTTGGTTCGATCCAAATAGTACCTCAGGACCCGTACCGGACACAGGGTCCTGTCTTCCTTGAATTGTCTATCTACAATGGTAGTTTAGGTAGGAATAATCACTGGAGAGACACTTTGAGAACCTTCTCTTGCTAGCTGGTTTTTGGCAATAAAGTCAGAAGGGAATAAGGCAACCTTTTCCCACTGGCCTAGATTAGATACTTTGTTTTCAACCCAGGCATGGGTTTCGCTGCAGCACTTGCCGGAGGCCAAGGCTAGCAAGAAAGCAGTTTTGAGAGAAAGATGTTTGAGGTCTGTGTCCTTCATAGGCTCAAAGGGTGCTTTTGTGAGCTCATTGAGAACAACAGAAAAGTTCCACTTTGGAAGATTCCTGGAACTTTTAGGACGATCCCGGTGGAAACTGGAGAGTAACCTGTGAAGGTCTGGATCATGTGTTATATGTTGGGCCATAGGGCCCAAAGTGTCAACATGGCAGTCCTGTAACCGTCAATGGTAGTGGGGCGCCTGTTTGAGTCTTGGCACAGATACATGAAAAAATCTGAGATTTGTTTTACAGATGGAGAAATCCGCCAAATTTTCTCTGCACCATTTTTCAAAAGGGGGCCACTTGATTTGTATACGGTTCTTGTTGATGATCTCTGAGGGGCAGCAATTTTCTCTGCCACCTCCACAGAGAAGCCTTGCTCCTGGAGTTGTCCGCTCCTAGACACCAGGAGTGGAGGTTGAGATGTTGCGGACTGCTGTGAAATACGTAACTGTGGGACTCTTTGAGTAGTGTTGTTGACACTGGCAGTTGTAGTGGGATCTCTGTTGAGAGCTGCACAAGGTCCCAAAACCAGGACATCCCTGGCCAGCCTGGGGCTATTAGAATGATCATGCAATGGCATTGTCTGATTTTTCAGATCACCCTGTAAAGGAGAGCCGTTGGAGGGTAAACATAGGCAGTGAGGCCCGTCCAGTTTAAGTTAGAGTATCTATGTCCCAGGCCTGTGGGTCTAGGATAGGAGACACACAAAGAGGGAGTCTGTGATTCAGATGAGTGGCAAACAGATCTACATGAGGAGTGAACCACTTTTGGCATATTTGCCTGAAAAACAGTGGATAAAAAGACCATTCGGTCGACTGAACTTGGTGGGACCTGGACAGGAGGTCGGTCATCACACTGAGACAGCCTGGAATGTGCCTGGCTTTCAATGTTATGTGGTAGTGATGGCACCAAGTCATGATGTTCCACAGGAGTGCACACATCTCTGCTGAGTGAGTTTTTTTTTTGACCACAGACCTTGAGTAGAACTTGTTCTAAGTGAGAGTCCCAACCTTCGTTTGAGGCGTCTGTAAAGAGTTGGATACTGTGGTCTTTGTGATGAAGGTCTGTGGCCTTCATCGCATTGACAGGATTTTGCCACCAATGTAGGTGTGCAGAAATTGTTTCTGTCCAAGGAAGGAGGTTGTCCAGCGACTGAGGAAATTTTCAATGTTCCTTGAGGTGAAACTGAAAGGGCCTCATGTGAAGGCGTCCCTCTGGGACCATCTTCTCTTCATCTTCATGAATGGGGATGTGAAGGTAGGCGTCCGATAGATCTATCGACGATACCCACTCCCCCGGAATCAGGGAAGTCCTTGTGGACTCTGAATTTTCCATTTTGAACTTTTCTACATGTAGAAAAGTGTTGAGCCTGCTTAGGTCTATTACTGGCCTCCACCTTTGGTGAGGCTTGGGTACAAGAAACAGGCGACTGTAAAACCCAAGAGATTTTACATTTTCCACCCTTTCGATTGCGTTCTTTGACAGCAGAGACTGGATACAATCTGCAGGAGCTTGGTCTTTGGGAAGGGCCTTGTATTCTGATACAATCAGAGGAAATCTGACCAAGATGGGTTTTGAGAGGAATCGCAGAACGTAGCCATTGGTGACAATGTTTAACACATTTGAGAAACAATTGTTTATTTGCCAGTCTCTGCTGAAAGAACGGAGGTGACCTCCTACTGGTGGACTGATTGAGGCTTTGGAGGAGTCATTGGGAAGAGGGGTTTCCACGCCCTCGTCCCCTATTGTGGGGTCGAGAATGACCCCTGGAGACTCTGAAATTTCGGTTTTCCTCGGTCAGAGGAAAAACGATTGGTTACTGCTTTGGGAGGAATTGCCCCCATAGGGGTGTTTCCTGTAGGAGCCTCTTATTTATTGTGGTGGGGAACACGAAAGGGCTTGTTTGATAGGGTCCAAAACCCTGACAGTTTTTGCCTGTGCCTTTTTAAAAGGAGAAAGACCTCTCCATCTTTCACCAATTGAGACTTGAAGAGAGGGCCAAAATGGAGAGTTCCTCAACTCCTGATGTCTCGATTTCCCCAAATGGGAATCAAGGAGGGTCATTTCGGCCTTCTCTTAGTAGAAGGCCGGTGTTGCCCAAGGCGTAGAGTTCCCTTTGGAGGATGTGAGCTACTGGCTTACTGAGGCATGCCAGGGCCTTTTGTTGAATGAGAGTCCTATTCTCCATTATATCAAGGTATTCATATGCGTTCTGGTAACCCCATTTAATGAGCTTCTAGAGTCAGCTCTATCCAGAATTTGGTTTTGGTCTTCCTGAAGGCAGACCTGGCACTGGGAAGGCCCTAGGTTTTGTCTAGACTGTTGCTCAAGTTCCTTAAGGATATGATGGGGAACATTGGTAACGGGGGGCCCAGAGGGTTGGGCGAATAACAGATTTTGGCAAAATCTGAGTTGAGCTCCTGAAGCTTATCTTAGAAGCAAGGTTGTCCCACATAAAAGTATTTAGCTGGAGGTTTTATGTACTTACCCTCAGGTAAGTTAGAGGCCAAGAAATCTTGCTTAAATTTCTTGAAGGCATCCTTGAGAAAGGGGCTCAGAGGGAGCATAGCAGAAGGGCCTCTAGGCCTTAGTTCTTGTTGGCCTTAGTCGTTTAGGCCAAGCACAGCAGTAGAGGACCTAGGCATAGTTTCCCAGGGATCAGGGAGATCAAGGAATTGCCTAAAGGTTTCAATTTCCTCTGTGAATTGGGAAGGTAGATCATTCATATCTACCTCCCTATAGAAGACTGAATCTGAGATGGCCTGAGGTTGAGGTTCTGGAGGAACCTTCAGCTGAGGTTGAGTAAACCCTCAAGTGTGAGCAGAGGACTCATCTTCCTCTGCAGACGACTGAGATTTATGGATGGTTTGGACTTGGGTTTCTTCCTGTCAGAATGTTTTAAAGATTAGGTCTTGCCTGGAAATACTAGAAATCGGAAGATTGATCCGAGTGAAGATCCGAGTGTACACCACACTCGGATTGAAGTTTGTGTGGACCTTGGAGGAAGGGAAGGGCCATAAGGTTCCAAGTCCATTGGGTGAACTTCCGAGTGATCCGAGTGAGTCAGATCAGAAGTCCAAGTATTGGATTAATAGACCAGGCATGGGTTTTTTGCTTGAGTGGAATCGGATGTCTCATCTACACCCGAATGTTATTTCCAAGCATTTAATCTCCAAGAGATTACATGGCATCAAGCAAGGAAGCCTGGAACAAACCCATCTTGAGTTCAGTTGGATGCTAAAAAATGCCCAGGACATATTTGATTTTTTATTTATTTAAATGCAGCACCATACAAGTCTGCTTCAGAGCCAGTAAAAAGTTTCTCATCGTCCCCTAGAAGGTCAAGGTCGTCTAAAACTGGTATTTACACTCGACTTCAACTTCCGAGTGTACCGACGTCTATTCAAAATTAGAATGCTGTCTGCAGAGAGATCTTTGCAAATATAATAAAGACGTCACTACCTTAACTACATTCTCTACAAGAGTGTATGTAAGGACAACCTTGGCTTTGCACTAGTTGGGGAAGCGCGGGATCAAATTTCACCAACTACGAATAAAATATTATGACAAAACAGTCACAAAAATGTGATTCGCAAGTGAAAACTTGAGAAACTATATAAAATAAAATATACAATGATATATTTGGACAATAAAGAAGGGAGGAGGCGACTAACCTCCAACGTGTTGATGAAAAGCAAATAGACGTGCTTTAATGAGCAATAATCCGAGCGGAAGATGCGGAAAACTCAAAAAGACGCTATAAAGCAAAAAATACAAAATGGATACTTCCCAAACTTTGACAGAAGGTGCAAGATATATAAATAAAAGAAATAACAAAAAATGAACATCCAACAATGCGTATATGCTGAGATATCAGTATATTATTGAGAGTAACTTCAAACGACTTTCCAAGATGGCAGCCAACGAGAGAAGAAGGAAGTACAACCACAATGCACTGCTAGGGTACATGCTAGCTCCAGGACTCAGCCAAATTCGTACGGTTATTTTTCTTAATCGTTGGCCGAGTCTGGTAGCCTCTGATAAAAGCATTCAGTCCCACATGCTAAGCTATTGTAGCGCAATAAAATATTATATTTTTAAAGCTTTTAATTAAATGAATTTCAGAATTTCCAAAAATTAGAGTTCCAATATAATGTAAAACAAGATAGAATTAGTTCACATTACTGAGTAAATATTGAAATATATTCTAATATAATCTTACTGTTTATGTGACATATTTTGATAATTTTTCTTAAATTTGCTATAATTTAACTGGGGGTTCTGTTTAAGGCTATGATCGGGTGGTCGGTATTCGTGAGTGGGGTCTATTTGGCAAGATCTCAAGTACTTTCTCATTAACCACTACAATATATTATGTTGTCGCCCACTTTATGACAATTTTTAGGACAACAAGGAATGACAACACTGCAAACATGCAAAAAAAGTTTTATATAATACTCCTAATTATACAACAACATAATAAAATTTTAGAATACTTTTTACCATGCAGACACCGCTTCTGGAAACCACTGTTTTGTTTATGGACAGGAAAAATGTACATACTAAAACACACAAATACCAAACTGCGAGACAAATTTGGGTAGCTCAGGTACTGGATTAGATTTTAACCTCTCGCCACAGCCTTAGTTCTGTCCACCCCCCTGAAAATCAACTCTAGGGTTTTGTCCCAGTGGTCAGATTTTTCCCGGCTTTTGTCCTCCAGGGTTTTGTCCGCCATTCTACTGCAACACCCCTACTCAAAATTTCGGTAAAATGTGCCAAATCTTGTTCAAACCTTTTACTTATCAACATATTGGCAGCCATGTGCCTCATCACCATCTTTGGTTTTCAGCTCACTGACTGGTTCTAAATGACTCAAACCGAATTCTGGACGTGGGATGGTATTGACTGCAATATTACTACTATCAATGTCCACCCACTCAACTTTCTAGGACAGAATGCCCCAAGACACTGTAAGCCGATGCACTGTCAGAAAATTCCATACTTCTTGTTAGTTCCTGTGGTGCACTTGAACGGCTATGCCTCCACTGTTCAGTATTTCCTTGCTGTACATCTAATCTGCCACTTTCATCTGCAGGTGTAGAATGAACAAGAGTAGACTGGTCTACTGTTTGTCTTTCTTCCAAAGAAGTTGCATCAGATTTGTTCTTCGGTTTACCATCAGATCTACGGCCACTTCCTGTGTCCATTCTGCTCACCATTTCACCCTCTGATGAGTCACCCTGCATGGCTGAAAAAAGCAGCAAAAAATTTATACTCAAATATCTTGAACACGCTTTCAAACATAGTTGGACTGGAAAACACAATTCAGATTCCTTCCCTTGAAATATTGGGCACCGCTTCCAAAAATTAAAGTCCCCTTAAGTTCCTAATTCTTACTCCAAAGTCTACAAATTGAACAAATGACTTTTTGTCTATGACCCACCTTCTGGAACTATCTTCCTAGTCATGCAAAAACTAGTGTCTAAGCTACATCTTTAAAAAAGCATACTGAGACTTGGTTCTTCACCCCAACTTTCGTCATTTTACCAATTTCCCCTACTGCAAAAACACATAGATTACAGATGTACAATGTCACTCAACTATCATTGTTTCCCATTCTTTCCTAAGTTTATCACAATCATGAGGGCCGACTAGATTATCATAACTCACTCCTTTCAAGGCTCACACAAAACCCCAAATGAAGCTTCTACATGAACTCCAAAACGTTACCATGTCCACTAATATTGGTAAATTGAAGAATCCCCATTGGTTGTCTGTGCACATCACACTTTGAAGGCAATCTACAGGTTCTGGCCTTCTTACCTTTAATTGCTATTTCTTAAATGTAAGAACAATACTAGAAATAGTACACCACATAAAATCCTATAACTTTAAAATTCTTTAAATAAGCATGTTAACCTGTTTTAATGCTCCATGTATTTCACTCTCACCTCAAAATTTACATATTTGACTTTTCACTTAGCTTTTCCAGCATAACACAACCGTGTGCTGCTTTAATAATTTAAAGACCTGTATCTGTCCCAGCACATGTTAACTTTGTGCCTTGAATTTGCTTGTACAGAGTAAGCACATAAAATGTTTGTAGAATACATGGGATAGTAGGTCATGATATTTGGTTAATAGTAAAATAGGCTGAATGTGATTTGTTTGAACTGTTTCCCATTTTATTTTTCCAATACCAAGCATCTCACAGAAGCAGAGAGTAAATGGTACATAGCAGCTAAGATAAAGGCTGATAAATTACATATACATTGCAAAACTATATGTTATACACATATTTTCATATGTTTGAAAAAAAAACTTTATAACTACATTTTCACCTTGAGGGGAGAGGGGGAAATTCTCTGTTTTGTATGGAATCCAAAACCATGATTTACTTTAATGTCACAAAACATTTCAAAGCTCTTATCACATTGATAAAAGATATCTTGAGCAACAACAAAAAGTCTTTACCATTTGAAAAGTGTACAAAATTAATATTGACTTCCTGTCCTAGACTGCTAACTATTCTCACAGACCTGTGTCTTTCTAGAATTACAGGTCCAGATGTCCTCTAACTTAAGAAAACTCTCAGTAATTTTTTTTTCTTTCATCGATGAAATTAGCAAGAGATTTCTATTTTTAATATTCTTGCCATTATGGAAATAACATTCAGGCTTCAGGACTTACTACATTATCAGTTTTGAAAGTCGCTATTCATTTAACCTACACTGAAATACAGATTGGCAACTTTTGCTACGGACCAGTAACAGTTTTAGTTGCATGTCTGATGGACCTAAAAAAGTGGTCCTGGTAAACTTTATACACAACATTTGAGGTCAGAGAACTGACACAGAATTTCCATTACCTCAAAATACATCCTACAGTTCTGAAACCAAAAATGTAAGAAATATTTTACAAATATCTTCTGATTGTACAGAACATACCTATGCACCCAACTTGTCTAATTTTGAGGTAACCTTAACATCGAATTATGACTTTGAAACTAAATCCATATTTTTATACTTCAGTAAGATACTTAACCTGTGTAAGATCCTTAATTGTTAGTAGACATACACAATATGTGTCCAAAATGGCCACTTTAGGCCAATTTTTTTTAATTGTGGCCCAGTTGATCTAAAATTCAACTTTGCCTGGATCTTGATAAGATGTTAATGCTTGCAAAATTTTATTGATCTATGTGTTGTACTGTAAGAAAAAAGCTATTTTTGATAATGCGATCTTGGTCAAATTCATAACTGTTAAAGCTTTTTCCCACACCTTGATAGTCATTTTGATAGGCCTTCAATTAACAGAGATATTCCACTAAGAAAATATTGCAGCAGTCACCACATCAATGAAAACAGGGGGATAACCAATGAGTGTTTCCTTTTCAATGGATACCTAGTATGTTTACTGCAGAATACTAACCATATGTTAACCAACTCCTGTCAAAATTCAAGACGGCAACCAAAATTCTGAAATTAATTTTTTTCAGAGGATTTATATCAAGGGTCTCTAACCAAAGGGTCCAAAATCGCTCTGTTTGTAATAATTTTTGAGATAATCTACATTTTCAAATAACACCCAAATTCAAGATGGAGGCCAAAATACTGAAAATTAAGGGTTACCAAAGAGTTCAAAATTTGCCCTATCTCTAATGGTGTTCATTTTCCATTTGTACTGGAAAGCTGCCACTGTTCTCGGAGGTCTTATTCATATATACCCACATACTATATTTAAAAGAAGTACCTAATTATCACTTTTGGCGCTTTATAAATGCAAACTCACTGACTCACTGACTGACTAAATATATTTTGTGTTATTGTTTATGAAAGGAAATCTCCAAAGGAAAAAAGACTGACAGGCTAATGTTTGAAGCCCAGACAATGACCTTGCAGAAAGAGGTCAAAGGTCAAATTTCTGCACACTTATTGGGAACATATGTATAGTTTATAAGTCAGTAAATATCAGCCATAAGATAATCTGACCAACTGTATGTGTACTGGGCTAAAATGTGAAGAAATACCAAAATTTTGAACTTTAGCAGGCCATCATCGGACTTGAAGTGGAAGGCCTGGGCCACAAAATAATACCATATATACTCACACATCAAATTTGAAAGGTCTACCTAAAATAATTTTAAGTTATCGTGTATGAAAGGAAATCTCTGCGGTGGTGGCAATTGCCTGACCATGCCAAGTATCCCCCAACTTTTATCTGGGATTACAACAATAAAATGCAGCTTGGTTGCCCCCCAAACCTGAAGTATATCAAGTACTTCCTCTGCCTGTTACTGGGATCTGCCTGATATTATCAAAAGTTTGTTTTTATGATCCTTGCCATATTTGTTAATTTGCATCAGAGGCAATAACATAATGTGGGAATAGACCTCTAAAATAGTTTTCCCTTTAAGTCTTAAAATGACATGTGATCTATAATAGCATCAAAAATGTCCTTACTCCCCCAATCATATTAGAAATATTATGTTCATACAATCTAATCTAATCTAATCTACAAGATGCACACTGTGTGATAATCCATTTTCGCACTAATACAGGAACGGTTACTATGGAAAGACTAAAGGTTGAATCAAGGTTCAAGGCTGGAGCTTGATGTTTCACAAATGCAATCCAAACCAATATCCTGCAAAGTATAAACTTCAGGTGTCTTACAATGGCCTGTGCAGGATTTTAAAGGTCAAGGTCACAACAGCAATCAAAAAGGTCAAATTAAACCTACAAAATATATCTGAAAAGCAACATCTGACACTAATATTCCTACCAAGTATGAGCTTCCAATATCTTTCCAATATATGGCCTTAAGAAAATTCTTGGGTTGATCTGCCTGATCTGCCTGACTAGATTCCAGGGGTAACAACAATACCTACACATCCTTTGGATGGGTTAAAATGCTATGTACTTTTGATACCTCCGTCAGCTTGCTCCACTGGTCTACTCCTTCCCTGTGCCCTTGGTGCCCTAAGATTCTTGGAACTTTGAACATGAGTTTCAATGTTAACCTGTAAGACGTCACAAGGAACAGTTCCACTAGACCTTCCTTCCTCTTCCTGCAACTTGCTTTCAGACAATAATGTTTCTTCCTCTGTAGTGTTGCTACCAGATCCAGTGGACAGTTCTCTGTTTTCGCATCCCTGAGTGCCTTCCTCCTGATATTCTGCTGAATAATTGAGTTGTCTTTTCTTTTTGATTTGTCTATTCCATAAATAGCCTATTATTATTGGTAGTCCTATTACTGCAAAGCTCAATATAAGAACAAGTGTTATCAGCAGTTTTGAGTTCTGTTCTGTGGATGGATGTATTTTATTGTTAACACTAGTTGATGTAGTGTTTGGTGTAGTCAATCCATTCGTGACAGGCAGTAAAGGGGTTAAATTTTTGGATGGGGTGTTCTGTGGATCTACTGGATCAATGTTGTCAGAACTTGGCGGCTTACTCTTGGTAGGTAAAAGAGTCTGTTTCTCATCCTCATGGTCATACTCATCTTTCCAATCTGACAAAAACAAGAAAAAATAGAGGATCGCTTGCAAAAATAAAATGTTTTTGCACAGCAAAAACAAAGCTTCCCAAAAAGGATATAAAGGTGAGTGCGAAAGTATTAAGAAAATGCTCTGCTTCTAGCCTTATATTGTTGTGGCAACCAAAGTCAGCGCAGTCTGCTCTATCTAGTACGGTTTTTGAGTAGAAGCATTTTTGTGTGTTGCAATTTTGCAAAAACTTCAAAATGGCTGCCATTTTTAGCGAGACAAAAAATTGTTTGAAAATTGGGATGGCTACTCTGCAGAGATATCCTATGGGTCAAATATTTTGTTGAAATCCCCCTATCTAACATAGTTTTTTGCAAAATGGCCGTCATTTTTTGCGAGACAAAAATTTTTTGAATCACTCTGTCTAGCATGATTTTTGAGATATAAGCATTTTTGTGTTTTGCAATTTTTGCGAACAATTCGAAAGTTCAAAATGGCCACCATTTTAGGGAGACAAAAATTTTTGTCAAAATTGGCATAGCTACACTGCAGAGGGCCCAGTGGGTCAAAAATTTCTTCGAAATCACTTTATCTCGGGCGATTTTCAGGATATAAGTATTTTTGTGTTTTCCTGAATTTGGAAATTTCGTGATTAATGATTCATTAATAACTGGGCCATTTCTTAACCAATCAATGTCAAAATCTGACGTTTTCCAGATTTTATTAGAATGAATGTATTTGCCAAGTTTCAGGTCAATTGATAAAATCCCTTGCAAGTTATCCTCCGGACAAGTGTACCCATAAAAAAAGACATGTTTGGTCATGTCACTTCTCTGATTAGTCGAAATGTTTTTGCAGCATATTTAAAGAAAAATTCCTCCAGGCTACTGCGTACACCTGCAAAATTTGAAAAGAATAAGCCCAATGGTCACAGAGTTATGAGGAAAAGAAAACACGGAGCTCACGGAGCGGGCATAGCCAGATATCCTCCCATATGCAAACAAGGGACGCTTAAACATTAATATATAAAACACAGTTTATATCTTGTTGGCATTTTAATGACAATGTCACAGCTTTCTGCCATAAACTGGCACAATTAGGAATCCTTATCTGTGGTTATTTTATGTTTAATGAAATGGCTTTCCATTGTTCCATTGATAAAATAAGACCACTGCTATCTATCTCCCGCCGGGTATAAAGCAGAAATTGGGGTAGTCTGACCACAAAAAAGGCCAAGGGAGCAATAATAAGGAAGATAAAAGACCTTTTCAATACAACTGAACCTTGAAGCAGGGGTCAGTGATCAAAATCTGACACTTACAAAACATTCGCAAGACAAGATTTCCTGTAGGTTGTTTTCACATTTGAAGATATAAGGCCAAACAGAATTGCATCAATTATATAGAACAAGAGGGTCAGAGGTGCCCCAAAAGGCGGGTTGCGCACTAGAAACATAGATATTGACATTGAACATAGATAGCAACTGAGGAGGAATAACAGCAATAACTGACAGCAACATCTATAACAGGAAAACGTCATGAACGACATATATGATAAAATATATCACGAGTGAAGATGACAATATAACACAATATGCAAAGTAAGTAGTAAGTAATGACAGAAGAACCCACGTACCAAAATAAAAGCACTACATGTAACATGCACCTATTAAATCAAGAATGAAAAAAATAGGAAATGTTATTACATAATGTAGGTTATACAGCAACACATGGACCCACTAAATCAAGAATGAAAAATATGCATAATTAAAAACATACTAAGTGTAATCTGTACAGAAAAAGAGTTATAAATATTAATCAGTGATTAGCAGCTTTGCCATGAAAAGTGATAGCCAAACCACTACAAATTATGTACTAGTTACCACTACTATAATGCAGAAACAAACATTTTTGACAATGTAAGAACTGTACAATACCTAGTGCAAATGGAAAAATGTATCACTGTTCATGTTGCCGGTACAACCACGAGGAGGTGCTGCTGACATGCATTGCAGAAGCTCAAAAAGTGTTACCGAAATGGTATATTATTTGGAATTCAATACTAGTTGGTTAGTAACTATAATTATTTACTAATAAACTCATTTGGCTAAAAGTGTATATGATTAGGTGCCTTTTCTTATCTTTATAAGGGTCTGCAAAACAATGTAAGTATATGCTATAAAATAATAAAGTAATGAGTAAAAACTATGAAATGGTAATAACAAAAAATTTGGTGAAATTATTTTAGTGAGAACTTGGGAAATTTGGCTATAGCATATACTTACAAAATGTACCATAATACTGCATGGCACCTAATCACAAAAGATAATTTATTAAAATAAATGTAAGTCATAGTATTATTTACCATATGTACAGGATAAATGTGGACGGACAGACAGATGGACAGACAAATGGACGAAAAACAGACAAACGAACAGACGTAATTTCACCAATTTCGAAAGGAACCTAGCTATGATGGAGATCTATCTCCCTATCAAGTTTGAATCCGATTGGTCAAACCATTTTAGAGTCCGGAAATGAAAATGTAGACAAACAGATGGATGGACAAACGGACGAAAAACAGACAAATGAACATACGGAATTTCACCAATATCGAAAGGAACCTACCTATGATGGAGATCTATCTCCCTATCAAGTTTGAATTCGATTGGTCAAACCGTTTTCAAGTTAGAGTCCGGAAACGAAAATGTGGACAAACAGACGGATGGACAGACATACGGATGAAAAACGGACAAACGAACGGACAGAATTTCACCAATATCGAAAGGAACCTAGCTATCATGTTGATCTATGTCCCTGTCAAGTTTGAATTTGATTGGTCAAACCGTTTTCAAGTTAGAGTCCGGAAATGGAAAATGTGGACGGACAGACGGACGTCAGACACATCAATCTAATAGGCGGGTTGGTTACACGCAACCCGCCTAAAAACGAACAAATGGACAGAAAAACAAGACAAATGAACGGACGGATTTACACCAATTTCGAAAGGAACCTAGCTATGATGGTGATGTATGTCCCTGTGAAGTTTGAATTAGATTGGAGTAACCGTTTTCGAGTTAGAGTCCGGAAACAAAAATGTGGACGGACAGATGGATGGACAGAAAAACGGACAAAAACGAAGAAACGGACGGAAAAACGGACAAACAAACAGACGGAATTTCACCAATTTCGAAAGGAACCTAGCTATGATGGTGATCTATCTCCCTGTGAAGTTTGAATTTGATTGGTCAAACCATTTTAAAGTTAGAGTCCGGAAACGAAAATGTGGACAAACAGATGGATGGACAGACAAACGGACAAAAAACGGACAAACGAACACACGGAATTTCACCAATTTCGAAAGGAACCTAGCTATGATGGTGATCTATCTCCCTGTGAAGTTTGAATTTGATTGGTCAAACCGTTTTAAAGTTAGAGTCCGGAAACGAAAATGTGGACAAACAGATGGATGGACAGACAAACGGACGAAAAACGGACAAACGAACACACAGAATTTCACCAATTTCGAAAGAAACCTAGCTATGATGGTGATCTATCTCCCTGTGAAGTTTGAATTTGATTGGTCAAACCGTTTTAAAGTTAGAGTCCGGAAACGAAAAATGTGGACGGACAGACAGACAGACGGACAGACGGATGTCGGACACATCAATCTAATAGGCGGGTTGGTTACACGCAACACGCCTAACAATGTATTGGCAAGGAATAGGCTAAGTGCAGTACTTTTGAAGATATTAGACATTTACTGTTTCAATAATTTACCTAAAATTAAGGAAATAGCAGTTACCTGATTGAATAGTGGAGTAGAGCTACAAAGTACACACGATTTTGTATGTAAGGAGAAAGTAGCTGAACAACATATTTTAACAAAATACTCTAAATGCAATAATTTTAGGGTTAGAAACCATTTATTCAAATTAGTTAAGAGTGCTATTTCTCAGTTAGCTAAAGTCCCAAAAAACTAAAACAAATGAGGGGCATAAAAATCCATTTGGACAATTAAATCACAAAAAAGTGCAAATGTAGTAGTTTTGGAGAAATCTGTGTGAAACACTAATGGATGCAGGCACAAATGCAAGCACACTTAGAGGATGGATTTAACAATCTCTCTCCTGGGATAAAGCCTGGCGGGAAATAATAAATGCCTTGACACAAGTAACAGTTACAATTACATATTTTTCCAACAAAATATCAACACATTTGGCCTTTTAGAATGCCTTTAAAGTTCTGCTAAGTGTTAGATCTCACAAATTGGTGTATATCTCAAAACATTGCTCTTAGAAATTCCTGAAAACATTGAATCTATTTCCATAATAACTTTGGCTATCATCACTTCCACCTTATATGGTATAATCCTAGCTCTGAAATGTATAAACGTGGTCAATGACAATGAAATGTGAATTTGTTTCCTGCGTTTCTTGTTTTTTTGTGCCAAGACATGAGCCAAACTACTGCTTCATTCAGTATACCTATTGCTTAAGTGAATTAACTGTAAAATAAATCTATTTTCAACCATATTTCAAGCCATTCTCCAGTCCTGGTTCAGGATTTTATTGTATCCAGTATATGATCCAGATCTTTCCCAAAATGGGAACTTCTTTCTTTGACCAGGTTTTACCCACTTAAAAAATGTTCATGACGATGCAGTCATTATTTGGGGGGTAATATGAACCAAAAACCCTAAGCCATTAAAAATACCTTGAAAATGGAATCTCTAAAAATTCGGGATTTTTCATTACCCAGAATACAATGCAGCTATTTCCATAAATTTAATCACTTATTTCCTTGGTTTTACCAAAACCATATTAAAAAAATTCAGATACATCTGATCATTTCTTTGGAGTTATCACAATTAACCCAGAGACAGACACACAGACAAACATTTCCAAAAATACAACCTCCTGGTGGAGGCAATGAAGGTCATCCAAGGACAGATTCTCTGCATTGCCACTTGTAGGAGTCAAACCCACAAAGGGGTGAAATTCTGAGTTTCACCAAATTACTGACCTCCACAAAGATGTACAAAATAATGTTACGGTCACGGGCAAGCGCGGTAGCAATTACCGGTTGTCTTTAAGTTGTAACAGAAAAAAACAAAAAGTTAAACTTAACAAATTTATGTAATAGTCAACAATAATGACTACAGTCAACTGGTATGCTCTTAACCATATACACTAATACAATAATAAGATCTAGCTGACCTGACCACTGAGATTAAGAGTTAAATTTATCCGCCGTATCCAGCAATCTGTTCTGTAATCCGTCCTGTGGTAAATTCTGTGATCTGTCCAATGTCCTGTGGTCTGTCCTGTGATCTGTCCAATGTTCACTCACACACAGATATCCATATCCTGTTACCTGTCCCACGCTCAACAACACAAAAGGTCCTTGTCCTGCTATCCTTTATATATCCAGTCACACAGAATGTCTGTCTGGAGATATTTAGAGAGTTAGCACAACTGTACTGTCTGCTCCAAGATATGGACAATGTCCAAAATGCAGTAAATCCACTCTCTGTTATATGAATGTACAATATCCAAAATATACAAAGTACAACAAATCTGTCCAGACAGTGTATCCAGTTCACTCCAGTAAAAGTTCACAATAATATAAGCATATATTATATTCCAAAACACAATAGCTCTCCTTATACCCAGCGAATACAAAGTTCGCTTGTGGTCAGATGTACATTCCTTATATACATTCACAGAATCCTCTGGAATTGTACAGAACCAACTCAAAACAAACTTAAGCAACCTAGATCGAATGAGGAAGTTCTAGAATCTATGGGCTTCCCCCAAATCTATAAATAGTATCACTGAGGTTAACCTAGAGGGATTCCCCCAGTCCATAAATGGATCAATATATAAATACTATAACATATAACACAAAAATCAATAACTCCCTTACTTTAGATGTTAACACATAAAAAGAATCAATAATACAATTATCTTTTATGACAATATATAAACATAAAGCCTAGATTAAACAATGCACTAATATAGTGCCCAATATATGTAACACACAATGTACCAATATGGTGTCATATATATGTAACACCTCCCCCCTTAAAGAAAAATTTTGGAAACCAAGGGGTTACAAAATTTTACAAGAGATTTTTACCAGGTATATATACACAGGTAATAACTTTTTACAAAACATATTTATCTAAATACAAAAGTAAAATTGGTACCCTGTTTAACGTTTATAAACATACTTAATATAAATATACAAATTACACATTAAATACAGCTCCTAGACAAAGCATATCCGTGCGGATGCCACATTTTACTTTTTCAAAGTCTTATTTATACACTGAATTCCTATCCTTAGCAGTGTTTTAATTAATAGCCATGATAAGCTATGTTATACACCTCTTTCGGAGTATGGCTTTATCATATTCACGTCACACACATGAGTTAAGCATCTGCTATCACAGTTTCTAATTGTCCTTTGGAGAGTTCCTACTCTCAGTGTCATTAGGCATGACCCTAGATCTGGCCTGTAGTTTGTTCAATTGGCCAGGTGATGACACTAAAATCTTGCCTCCAGGATTGAAGACACGATTCTGTAATTCCTTATCAAAATGCATCTTCATTTTTGACGGAGAATTTTTCAAATTTTGTTGGGCCAGCTCACAAGCCTTTTTCAACTTATCTCTGAACCTTGAGACATAATCCAACAGATTTAGGCTCTTGGTGGTCTCAGATAACCAATTTTCCTTCAACAGCTTGAGAGCACCACAGACTGAATGGCCAAAGACCAACTCAAAGGGACTAAAGCCTAAAGACTCTTGAACAGACTCTCTAACTGCAAACAAAAATAAGCTGATACCTTCATCCCAGTCTTTTTCATTGTCTAAACAATATGTCCTAATCAAATTCTTCAAAGTGGAATGGAACCTTTCAAGTGCACCTTGGGATTCTGGGTGATAAGCACTAGATTTGATCTGTGTGGCACCTAGTTGAAATACAACCTGTTGAAATAGTCCTGACATGAAATTTGACCCTTGATCTGACTGGATCTCTTTTGGTAAGCCAACTAAAGTAAAGAAATTAACCAGAGCTTTTGAGATTTCGGGAGATGTTATGTTGGTCAAAGGTATGGCTTCGGGAAATCTGGTTGAAGCGCACATAATGGTCATTGGATATTGGTTTCTGGATTTAGTTTTTGGTAAGGGACCTACACAGTCAATTATCACTTTGCTAAATGGTTCCTCAAATGCTGGAATGGGTTTGAGAGGAGCTACAGGAATTTTTTAGTTTGGCTTCGATACCATTTGACAAGTGTGACAAGTCTTGCAAAATTCTGCCACACGGTGCCGAATTTGAGGCCAATAGAATGTTTGGTTATCTTGTTGTAAGTTTTGTTGATGCCATAATGGCCACCCATTGGAGATTCATGCGCCAATTTCAATCTCTCACTTTGGTACACTTTTGGCACAACAATCTGGTGTACCACTGACCATTCTTCAGATGCAGGGACAGTTGGTGGCCTCCACTTTTGCATAAGCACAACATTTCTGACATAATAGCCTACAGGGACCTTATCTAGCTCTACTGGTGGTAAGACCAATTTGAATAGAGAAGCTAAGTCAGGATCTTTTTCCTGCTCTGAAATCAATTTTGATTTTGAAAGTGATACATCTTGACAGTAAATTGAGTCTTGTTTTTCAGAATCTACCCTAGCCTTGGGATTAGTATAACTAAAATTCTGCACATCAGGTCATAGTTGTGTAAGAATGTATCTGACAAATCAACTAAGACATCTGTAGATTGTTTACAATCTTTTGGTTCTTCTTGGGCCTTTTTGGCCATAGCTCGAGTCACAGCACAAGAGGGAAAATTACCAGGAATAACCTCTTCTAATTTCTCAGTGTTAACCAAAGTGATCGGCTTAGAAGTAACCTTAGGATCAGCAATCACCTTTCCACCCGCCAGATCATTTCCCAATAACAAAGATACCCCTTTAATGGGTAAAGTGGGCCTGGTACCGACAACAACAGAACCAGTAACTAGGTCTGATACTAAATTGACTTTATGCAAGGGAACGTTCACACAGCCTCCTTCAATACCTTGAGCAATGACACTCTCACCAGTAGATGTGCTTACACTCAACGGCAATAAACCTTCTAAAAGTAAGGACTGAGTAGCTCCAGTGTCTCTTAATATCTTAATGGGGACCTGACTGGAACTACTTTCCAAGAATACAAAACCCTCAGACACAAAAGGTTTGAACTCTTCCCTAATAATCTCAGAATTGTCTAAACCAATATTAGGTTCTGCTCTATTGGGATTTGAACGCCAGTTAGACTTGCTAAACACAAAGGCGTTGGGTGTTGCCTCCTTTTCTCTTCTCTTCTTTAAGAGCCAACAGTCAGACATAACATGCCCAGGTTTTTTACAATAGTGGCAAACAGGATCAAAGGATCTGGGTTTCCTATCCTTACTCATAGTCTGATTTGAGGTTTTACCCTTATCTGAACTCTTTTCTGGAGCTACATTTTCAGATTTCTTTCCTATTTCCGGATAAGTCTTTTTAGCAGGACCAAAGGACTTATTCTTGTTGAAAGTGGACTTGTGAGTTAGCGCAGAGTCATCAGCATAAGCTGCTGCTTTTGCCAAATTTTCAACTTTTTGTTCATCTAGATAGGTTTTAATGTCATCACAAACACACCTTTTGAACTCTTCAATCAAAATAACTTGCCTAAGTTTTTCAAAGTCTGTACCTACTTCCCTAGAATTACACCATCTGTCATAGTACACTTCTTTCTCATGGGCAAATTCAACATGAGTTTGACTTTCTTGTTTACAATAATTTCTGAATTTTTGATGATATGCTTCTGGTACCAACTCATATGCTTTCAAAATAGCATTTTTGACACAGTTATAGTCCACACATTCAGAAATTGGTAAAGTTGTATATGCCTCTTGGGCTTTTCCCTTCAAAACACTTTGCAGCAATAAAGGCCACTGGTCTGTGGACCATCTAAAATTTTGAGCTACTCTTTCAAAGTGTTGAAAGTACTTATCGACCTCCGACTCATTAAAAGGTGGTACCAGTCGCACATTTTTACCCAGATCAAATTTAATAGCAATGGACTCTTCATGGGCAATTCGACGAGCATTTAATTCTAAAGCTTTCATCTCTCTTTCATGTTTAAGCTCAAGTTCTTTTTCATATTTTTGAGCTTCAAGCTCTTCTTTTCGCCATTCAGCCTGAAGCTCTTCTTTTCGAGCCTCAAGCTCTTTAAGTCTTAACTCTCTTTCGATTTCTAATCGCCTCATCTCATATTGCCCAGAAGGTTCCATTGGCAGAAGTTTACACAACAATAGTCTAAACAACTATCAGGTAAAACATCCTCATCAACTAACTGTTCAACAATTAGTCTTTTAAGTTTATGTTTACCTGTTGACCTTTACACCTCTAACTGTAATTCCTGTGCTATCTGCATTAACATGTCTTTTTAAAAAGTTTCTAGAACTTCCATTGATTATGACTGTACAAACTCTTTAGCACTAGCCATTTTGAGCACTGTTGACTGTAACAAATTGTCAAATTAAATGAATTTTCAAAATGTTAACCGAATGGTTGGATCAAATGGTTGGATCCCGGACGAGCCCCCAATTTTCCTGTTACGGTCACGGGCAAGCGCGGTAGCAATTACCGGTTGTCTTTAAGTTGTAACAGAAAAAAACAAAAAATTTATGTAATAGTCAACAATAATGACTACAGTCAACTGGTATGCTCTTAACCATATACACTAATACAATAATAAGATCTAGCTGACCTGACCACTGAGATTAAGAGTTAAATTTATCCGCCGTATCCAGCAATCTGTTCTGTAATCCGTCCTGTGGTAAATTTTGTGATCTGTCCAATGTCCTGTGGTCTGTCCTGTGATCTGTCCAATGTTCACTCACACACAGATATCCATATCCTGTTACCTGTCCCACGCTCAACAACACAAAAGGTCCTTGTCCTGCTATCCTTTATATATCCAGTCACACAGAACGTCTGTCTGGAGATATTTAGAGAGTTAACACAACTGTACTGTCTGCTCCAAGATATGGACAATGTCCAAAATGCAGTAAATCCACTCTCTGTTATATGAATGTACAATATCCAAAATATCCAAAGTACAATAAATCTGTCCAGACAGTGTATCCAGTTCACTCCAGTAAAAGTTCACAATAATATAAGCATATATTATGTTCCAAAACACAATAGCTCTCCTTGTAGCCAGCGAATACAAAGTTCACTTGTGGTCAGATGTACATTCCTTATATACATTCACAGAATCCTCTGGAATTGTACAGAACCAACTCAAAACAAACTTAAGCAACCTAGATCGAATGAGGAAGTTCTAGAATCTATGGGCTTCCCCCAAATCTATAAATAGTATCACTGAGGTTAACCTAGAGGGATTCCCCCAGTCCATAAATGGATCAATATATAAATACTATAACATATAACACAAAAATCAATAACTCCCTTACTTTAGATGTTAACACATAAAAAGAATCAATAACACAATTATCTTTTATGACAATATACAAACATAAAGCCTAGATTAAACAATGCACTAATATAGTGCCCAATATATGTAACACACAATGTACCAATATGGTGTCATATATATGTAACAATAAGCACTGAATACCTTTACAAGCATCCGCCCAGTTCTTATTGGTGTAGTCATTAAGTTTGCAGGCCTGGCAGCCATGTTTTGTGGGGTAGCAGCCACAGTTACAGACTGAATGGCAGTAACCCTGTGTGTCCTTAATGCCACAGCCTGAAAAAAATATAGACATAGTAAGAAAATTACCCAAAGTGATGTATATTTTACAATTTTATCACAAAGAAGAGCAAAAAAATAAAAATAACTTAGATGTCATGGCTTTTGCCATTTCAGGTGATATAATTTTAACAATTTTCTAAAGAATGGCTATTTTATGTTAATACTATGATTTTAATAACGTATTTTTCCATTTTTAAAAAAAAATCAGTCCTCAATATATCCTTATTAAGGGGTACCAGTCAATGTTAGAACTTCAGTTTTACACTTCAAATTTTTCTGAAATTTCTACCCTCAAGAGTTGTGGAAATCAAACACAAACAGCACTGACTGCCTGTGAATAGATAACAAACTTGTTAGCCACTAAGCCGCTGACAACCTCGGACCTTGAAACTGATGTAAAAAGGTCAGAGGAACAAAGGCATTCAAGGTTCAAGTTCTGAATATTGATATTTGATATTTTGCTCAAGCTCCATAAGGAAAATTGAATAATTTCCATTGTGTATTTTTCTAGAACTGCAAGCAAACAGTATGTCAGACATATCAAGGGGTTCAATGGGCAACTTTTGTGCTTCTGTGCTTTTGTGAATTAAGAGATTATATATTGTACATAAAGATGAACCATGCTACTACATTACTACTGTTTTTAGAATAGGATGAAAAAACAAATCACATTCTCAAGACAGCCATTGACCTTGTAATTTAAGTTTAAATTGACAAACTAGTAGGCTTCATGCCCACACATACCGATATATAAAATTTGCAAGCTCGATAGGTTAATGACACTAGTTAAGTGCACAAGTGTGAAAGTATGATCCCTGCATCCAGGGAAAAACAATCTATATCCAATTTTCATCCAGAGAAAAATCACTGTCCTTAAGCAATACAATGAAACACTGTATCTGACTTATCTCAAAATGAACAACATAAGCCTTAAAAAGTAGGGATTTAATACTTTGTATTTAAATATATTTAACCTCTGTATAGTTTTTCTCGATAATAACATTGTGAGGAATACTTTTAACAACAATATTGAAAATACCCACTACTGCCTCTTTTAGAAAGAAGCTCAAAACATACCTCTACACAAAGGCTTATCCTCCTTAGCTCACTTTCTCTTATGGGTTCTCCATGATGCTGACCTATTTCTGTCCCTGAACTTTTATCTTGCATATTGCTATTGTGTTGTCGTGCCTTAGAGTCCACTACTCAGTGGACAGTACTATAAAAGTTGAACTAGAAAAAGGTTTTTGCTAACAAAAACGAGCGGGCCGGCCGGAGACTTGAGTAATAAAGCTGTAGTTGTTGTGGTATGACTCTGTAAGGAGAAGGTAAGCTTTACTGTGTTTTGTATCTAATGGAAAGTGGATGACCTAAAAAGGTATCGGTTGCAGCATTAGACTGTAAGCAGAATGTGAGCTTTATTGTGTTTCGTAGAGTGGTATATTTTATGAAAAGAATACATCATTTTTGCTGGAGATATGTAATCCGAGTTTTATAATGATAAAGATACACTGTAGGAAATTATAATTGGTTATAGATAGGGACATTCATATGTTGTATATCTTTGAGGCATTTTATGACTCTGAAAATTCACTGAGATTTAATATCTTTACAAGATAAATGTGCTCACGCTAATCATATTTGTGAAATCCTTTATTGTTCCATTGTAAAAAAACACACAAGGTCATGTTTTCAGATGTTATTGTTAATATTTTTAACTCACACATGGCTCTATATTTGAATATCATGAAAGTCCAAGGTCTTTACATATTCTTAAGACTTTTACCATTCTCTCAAAACAGACAAGGCATTCTTACCACAAGGCTCTTCTTCCATGAAACTAAAATGTCCAGGTTTGAATTGTTTACCCCGAAAAAGATTTACCATAAGCATATCCCTTAATGAAAAGAAATAAATACATCTTGATATCCCTTATGACATTTCAGTGTGCGGACAGACACACACGCTCACACCCCCAGATGTTAAAACACAAAGCACAGTGGGGCATCACGAGTCAATGTGCCTACAGATAGATATCACAAAAAAGCAAATACAGAGTTGGAGGAGAAAAAAAACAGAAAACTAGAAAAAGGTTTTTGCTGACAAAAACGAAGTGGCCCTGATGAAAAAGAAGTCATCCATAAAATATGTCAACATATGCATCATAAAGAGTAGAAACTGTGAAGTTTATTGCATTGTGTATGTTACTTGTCCCTATTTTCATCTTTAATAAGTGTGCACAATTAAACTGAGGTCAGATGAACAATACAATAGCTGAAGATTAAAAAGTCCAAGGTAGCCATAACTTCATTCATATCGGAACTTTAAGGTGACCATAAAATAAGAATGTCCCATTTCTCATCCTTTGTAAGTGCATAAAGTTTAGCTCAGGTCAGTTGAACAATAAGATAGCTGGAGGCTGAAACTTCCTTTTTCACTGTAAGGTGACCATAACTTCATCCATATTGCCACTTTAAGGTGACCATAATATGAGAATGTCCCTTCAATATCAATATATGTTAAATATGGAAAAAGAAAGGGGCCAGACAGCTTTATACAAATGTTATGACTTTAGGGGCGGCCAAAATTATATTAACAGTTTAAGGTCACCATAAAGTCAGGATAACCCTTTTGTTTGCCATCATTTATAGGTGTGCAAAGTTTAATTGAAGTCAGGCAAAGAATAAGATACTTGGAGGCTGAAAACCCCCTTATTTCAATTTAAGGTGGCTAAAAATCCATTCATAGTGAGAGTTTAAGGTGACCATATGTATTCTTTTTATCTAGTTTAATACCAGTGATAATTTAAATATAAAAAATGGAAAAAGAAAGGAGCCAGAGGATATTATTCCAATTTGATGACTTTATGCTGGCCATAGGTCCATTAACATTTTGAGTTTAAGGACACCATAAAGTCAGGATCTTCCTTTGGCAAATCTTAATATATGTGAAAAGCTTGGTTGAAAAAAGTGAAAAACCAAGGGAACTAGGGGGTTAAAACCCCCTTTTTTGACATTAAGGTGATCTTAAGATTGCAGATACATGGCTAAAACTTCGGCATGTGAAAGATTATCAAAAAATATCTGAATAAGTTATCCCACAAAACGTCGAAATCCTGACCGTTTTTGAGATACAGACCAAGTACCCATTTTAAAAAATTACGAAAATAAAATGCCTCCCATTCAGGCATCTGCGGTCCGTTGGATGAGAAAATGCTTTCTGACCTTGGAAATTTGGTCTAGAATGTACCTGATAAATTTTATAGCACAGGTGTGTGTGGTTTTTTCCGAAACACTATGACAGGGTGTTTTAGAGTAATGCTTAAGGTTACCTTAAGTAAAGCTTAAGGTCTGCGTAGAGTATCCCAAAAAATTTTCCCGCCCCTATAGTTTTAAAGAAAGATAAAAAAGAAAGAAAAATTTGAAAGCCTAAGAAGTTATTCAAGGGAGACCATAATCCTGCGGCGGCAGCGGTGATCAGTCGAACTTCAGTGAAAACAAATAAGCGTCCCTGACAGGCTGCTTAATGATAAAGATACACTGTAATAAACTATAATTGTCTATAGATAGGGACATTCATATGTTGCATATCTTTGAGGCATTTATGCCTCTGAAAATTCACTGCCATTTTATATTTTCATAAGATAAATATGCTTAAGATAAAACAACTGTTTATGAGAAAGTGTTTTTTTTCAGTCATCTTATCTTCTGAAAGAAATCAAGTGTATACATTTTTTGACCAATTGACATAGTGTATGTGAATAAGTAGCTAAATCAACAACACCTGCTGCTAAACAAAAGCTGAATTATTTTAAAACTTTTTTCCCAAAAAGAAAAAGTCATATCCACATGTGGGATATTTTTAATGTGCCTAAAATTAGGAATTTATATTATATGAACACTAATCAGCTACAATCACGGCATGCTAAATACCTTTTCTTTGAAAATGCCATAACTTCAAAAAACACTAGGAGGTTAGCTTTGTTTTAAGTAAACATGTGGCAGGTGTGGTTTTAAAATAAATGAGGTGGGAGGAGAAACTATATATTTATCATGTTAAGTTGGCCAAAGTCTCTTAAATACAGGCATTTTAAATATAAAGGTCATTAGAAGTCTTCCTTAAACTTAATCAATATGTAAAGTTGAACTGGTGTTATTGAACAGTAATTCAGTTGGCAGCTGAAAAACGCTCATTTTTACTTCAAGATGGCCATGACTGTGCTTGTATTTGAACTCCAATGTGGAAAGAAAATAAGAAAGTCTCTATTTTCATCTTTAATAACGTGCAAAATTTACCTGAGATCAGCTGAACAATACAATAGCTGGAGATTAAAAACTCCATCATTTCACTGGAAGGTGGCCATAACTTCATTCATATTGGGACATTAAGGTAACCATTAAATAAGAATGTCCCTTTTGTCATCCTTTATAAGTGCATAAAGTTTAGCTCAAGTCAGTTGAACGATACGATAATTGGAGGCTGAAAACTGTTTTTTTTTTTACTGCCAAGTGACCATAACTTCATTCATATTGCGACTTTAAGGTGACCATAAACTGAGAATGTCCCTTCAATATATGTTAGATATGGGAAAAGGGGCCAGATGGCTTTATTCCAATTTTATGACGGGGGGGCATAGCTGCAATTATATTAACAGTTTAAGGTCACCATAAAGTCAGGATAATCCTTTGGTGAATCTTAATATGTATGCCAAGTTTGGTTGAAAAAGTCAAAAACGAAGTGAACTGGAGGGCTAAAACCTTTTTTGACATTAAGGTGACGTTAAAATTGCAGATACAAGGCTAAAACTTTGGCATGTGAAAGATTACCAAAAAGTAGCTGAATAAGTTATCCAACAAAATCCCGAAATCCTGACTGTTTCTGAGATACAAATCAAGTAGCCATTTAAAAAAGAATTTACGAAAATAAAACACCTCCCATTCAGGCATCTATAGTCTGATTGATCAGAAAATCCTTTCTGACCTGCGGAAATAGGGCTATAATGTACCTGATAACTTTATAGTACAGGTGTGTGTTTTTTTCTGAAACACGATGACGGGGTGTTTTTGAAAAATGCTTAAGGTTACCTTAAGTTAAGCTTAAAGTCTCTGCAAAGTATCCTTAGAATTTTTCCCTCCCCTATAGTTTTAAACTAGGGTGAAGTGGCTGGCCTTCTGCCAACCACGGAGTCGAATCTTAGGACAGCAGTGGGTGTTGAAATCTGTAAACTTGGTATTATCGCCCGCAAAACAGAGTGAGCTGCGGTGACAGTAAAATATTGCTGGATTATATATTTGTAAAATGTTCTTAGAAACCCCATCGTAGCCTCACGTTTTCATCACTGTGTGGGTGTACAACTACCAGCATTTGATATTTTATTTGTTTTAAATATTGCGAGAAGACAGAGTGAGGTGCGGTGACAGTAAAATATTGCTGGATTATATATATTTGTAAAATATTGTTAGAAACACCATTGTAGCCTCACGTTTTCATCACTCTGTGGGTGTACAACTACCAGCATTTGATATTTTATTTGTTTTAAATATTGCGAGAAGACAGAGTGAGGTGCGGTGACAGTAAAATATTGCTGGATTATATATTTGTAAAATATTGTTAGAAACCCCATCGTAGCCTCACGTTTTCATCACTCTGTGGGTGTACAACTACCAGCATTTGATATTTTATTTGTTTTAAATATTGCGAGAAGACAGAGTGAGGTGCGGTGACAGTAAAATATTAATTGCTGGATTATATATTTGTAAAATGTTGTTAGAAACCCCATCGTAGCCTCACGTTTTCATCACTCTGTGGGTGTACAACTACCAGCATTTGATATTTTATTTGTTTTATATATTGCGAGAAGATAGAGTGAGGTGCGGTGACAGTAAAATATTGCTGGATTATATATTTGTAAAATATTGTTAGAAACCCCATCGTAGCCTCACGTTTTCATCACTCTGTGGGTGTACAACTACCAGCATTTGATATTTTATTTGTTTTAAATATTGCGAGAAGACAGAGTGAGGTGCGGTGACAGTAAAATATTGCTGGATTGTATATTTGTAAAATGTTGTTAGAAACCCCATCGTAGCCTCACGTTTTCATCACTCTGTGGGTGTACAACTACCAGCATTTGATATTTTATTTGTTTTATATATTGCGAGAAGATAGAGTGAGGTGCGGTGACAGTAAAATATTGCTGGATTATATATTTGTAAAATGTTCTAGGACATACAAAAGCGCCTTCTAGTGGTTGAATGTAGAACTACGGAGTTTGAATTTTCATTGTTTCTGCCAGACGTGTTCTCGATTCTGATTGGCTGAACGACAAATGTGTAGTACTACCGTGACGTCACTTCATTCATTAATTTCTTTGCGGTTTATTTGTTTGACAAATGGGTAGATGCGCAGACAACAATGTTACATTAACAGTGACTGCGTGATAAACTAGCAGACAAATAAATTAATTGGGGTTTCACGTCTAGAAACCAGCAGACGAAACGGTTAAAAAAGACTCCTTCGAGTAGACCACTACAATGGGTAACACAATAGTTTCTAGGACATACGGGTTCTTTGAGAAAGCCAGACGTAGTGCCAGACATGCTTTTTACTTTATAAAATATAACTGAATAAAAGCATTAAAAATCTTCAAAATGGCAGAGTGTATACTATACACCTTAATGTACAGATATGTGAATAAAATATTATGCAGAATTGATATTTAAGGGCTTAAACGGCCAATTTAAAATCGTGACCGCAACTCAGTACATAACTCGAATCAAAGATTCGACTAAAAACAATAAGAAGGAAGAAAAATTTGAAAGCCCAAGAAGTTATTCAAGGGAGACCATAATGCTGCGGCGGCAGTGATCAGTCAAACTTACATGAAAACAAATAAGCGTCCCTCACAGGCCTCTTAATTAGAATTAGAATAAGACATATTGCATTGATCAATAGCATTGATTCAACATACACATATACGCATAGTTTACAACAAATGTTGAGCTTACTTGAGATGCTGTTATCTGCTTCTGACACAACATTTTCCCGCAGAAAGCATAACACCACAGCAAATGCCACTAACAGCTTCTCTGAAAACATAAAAAGGTACCCTAAGATGATGAATCTCCCTCCAACAACAAACTCCCTGGTTTTAATGTAGAGCCAAAATGGACATTTTAAGGAACCTAATCCTAAAATCTGAGTTATGTCCATATGCATAAAAAATTTAAGGATATGGTGAAATTTTTTTTGTCAAAATGTGACCAGAAATAAAGAATTTCTTTTCATTATTCTTAGTTGGCTTATAAGTCACTATACAAAGATATATATCTATGCAAGCAGGCAATGATTCAGAAAACATATCAAGTATACTTTTCCTGGAATTGGTTTCACATACAGACTTAGACTTAGAGTTAAAGTTAAGACTTTTATCTTAAAATGAGGCTAAGCCTGTGGCCACAGATTTAGATGGTTTCACAAAGCAGCTTCATCCCAGCTTTGGCTAAATCTGCCCAGGAGTGGAATTACATTTTGTAAACAAAGACTTAAATATTGCTACAATATATTTTCCTCACTTAAAAATTGGAATTGTCTGAAAATATAGAAAAAATATGTCAAATACCTCCCTATATAAGTCTTTGGACATATTTAGGTGGCTACGAGAATTTTCATTGAAAAAAGCTTTTTCTTAATGATAAAATTAGTCAAACAAAGGATATATGTCACCACTAAAATATTTTGACTAGATGATAAACTTAGAACAGTGGAACTGGAGTATTAAGATACAACAAGCAAGTACAGTAATGTGGATGAATGTGCCCATTTATATTATGGTGACCTCATAATAAAAACCAGGGTTTTGAGTTTGAGCAAGTCTAAGCTGTCTCTGCTTTGCAAGATACTGTGATGTGCATCAACAAAATCTGTCAACAGCTTCTGTAGTATTTCCAAGATCAGCGAAATTAGACAAGGTGTACCAGCATTAATAATATTTTGAGAAAGTTGGGAGGTGTGGTGGTTGCAAACAATAATAACTAAATTATGACAAATAATCAGTGCCAATGAATGGACTCATTGTCAGCTGACTGTTTGTTTTGAGTTTCAGAGTAGAAGTGACAAAAGAAAATGACACACAAGTTGTGCCCTGGAAATTATATTCAGAAGGAAAGTTACAAGATAACTATTAAGGTGTAAAAAGTAGCTTAAAAACATATTTAAAGAAAATACAGCAAATGCAATAATTTTCGGGTTGCAACTGATTTACTCAACAGTGAGAAGCTCAAAGTAGATAATTTGCTCAGCTATGCAATCAGTTAAAGGGCTTCAATTTTAACGCAAAAGTGTGTGAACAACATATTTAAAGAAATACTGTAATGAAATAGTTTTCAAGTTACAAATAATTTACAAATCAACAGTGAGAACATGAAAGAAGCAAATACTCAGCTATGCAAGGAGCTACAGGTCTGCAATTATGCTATTTTATAGCTGACTCAAAAGTAGGTTAATAACTTATTTAAACAAATACTGTAAATGAAATAGTTTTCAAGTTACAACTGATTAACTGAACAGTGAAAATCTAAAAGTAGCCTTTGCTCAGCTATGCCACTAGCTACAATCTACAATTTCACTATATTATAGCTGACCCATAAGTACGTGAACAACATACTTAAACAGATTACTCTAAATGCAATAGTTTTCCAGTTACAACTGATTTTCTCAACAGGGAGAAAACCTGAAAGTAGCTATTGCTCAGCTATGCCATGACATACAGGTCTGCAAATTCACTATGTAAAAGCTGACCTAAAAGAAGGTGAACAACAAATTTATAGGAAATACTTAAAATACAATATTTTCAAGTTATAGCTAATTTACGCAACAGCGAGAATCTGATAATAGCTATTGCTAAGCTATGCCATGAAATTCAGGTCTGCTAATTCACTATGTTATAGCTGACCCAAAAGTAACTGGAAAACATACTTACAGAAAATACTTAAGACACAACATTTTTCAAGTTACAACTGATTTACTCAACAGTGTGCACCTGAGAATAGCTATTACACAGCTATGCCATTGGCTACACATCTGAAATTTTACTATGTTACAGCTAATTCAAAAGTAGATGAATAGCATATTTGAACAAATTCCTCAAAATGCAATAGTTTTCAAGTTATAGCTGATTTACTCAACAGTGGGAACCTCAAAGTAACTATTGCTCAGCTATGCAATGACATACAGACCTGCAACTTTACTCTGTTATAGCTGACCCAAAAGTAGCTGAACAATATAGCTATAGAAAATACTTAAAACACAATATTTTTCAAGCTATAACTAATTTACTCAACAGCAAGAACCTGATGATAGCTATTGCTCAGCTATGCCATGACATACAGGTCTGCAATTTCATTATGTTACAGCTGACCCAAAAGTAGGTGAATAACATAGGTGAATAACAAAATACTCTGTTACATATATAGGACACCATATTAGTACATTGTGTGTTACATATATTGGGCACTATATCAGTGCATTGTTTAATTTAAGCTTTATGTTTATATATTGTCATAAAAGATAATTGTGTTATTGATTCTTTTTATGTGTTAACATTTAAAGTAAGGGAGTTATTGATTTTTGTGCTGCTTATCAGTATATATGTTACAGTGAATTTGTGTAATCAGGGAATTCGCGAAATCCCTAAATGGACCAGGGAATTCGCGAATTCCCTAAAATCTCTAGGGAATTCGTGAAATCCCTAGAACTTAAGTAATTTTTTTCACAAATTCACTGAATGGTTTTTAGGGAATTTGTGAAATTACTTTTATTGTGCATTAGTCAATTATTGTGCATTTCAATTAAAGTTTTGTATAAACTAATGGGATTTACAACAAACCTTTTAGTTTTAAGATAATTTTGTGTGTCATTTACAGTAATTCTGATTGTTTTCTTTTTTATTAAAGTCTTCTTAACTGATTAACTTCAGGAAACTTGTGAAATGATATGTGAAAATATATCATTTGTTTTAACTAGTTTAGGTTTTGTATAGACTACTATGATTTTCTAACTGATTTTTTAGTCTTTTGTAATATTTTTTGTGTGGTATACAAAATAATTTATTCTACAGTAATGATTGATTTTTATTTAAGTCTAAATTTGAATGTATTTGCTGTTTTTCCTTTAAAATTTAAATGTAATTTAAAGTATTTTTAATAGTAATATATCTTGAAGCTACTGGTATTTCTATTCCACTTAAGTTCTATACTTAATATTATTACTTTTTACAGTTTGAATAAATGTAGCAAAGTAAATTATAAGGAATAGAACAAACACTAAATCTATCAATACTTGCAACACTTTCATATTATAACTGCCATTTCTGTTCTTTCATGTCTTAAAACTTACTAATTGCAATCTACATTTATCCTCAACAGAGAGAGAGAGGGACAGACAATACTGTATGTCTTTGACTAACAGGTTAAATGATTCAATCTCAATTACAAAGCAGGAACTGTACACAGAATAGATTCCATCACAATGGTGCACTTCATGTCAGTTCAGATGAGGCTTATCAATGAAAACTGAAAAGTACATATTTTATTTATTTGTGGAGGTAGCTGGTATTTTAGATCAAAGGCACCAATAGAAGGCCATGGGACACAAAGTAGTTTAAGGTTTAGATAGATTAAAGGTTTTGTTCAGACCTTTGAAGAGACAATAAATAATAATCATTTAATAAATGTTAGCATTCTTGGGTAATCTTGCCAAAAATATAATTTTCATTTTAACAAGTTTTTATGTGTAAATAAATCTTGCAACTATCATATTATTTTCTGGTGTTGTAAATATTTTCCTAAAGAAGCATAATATTGACTTATTGCGTTAAGTTTTTTCTGTTTAATAAATTTTAGAAAAGTAAAACATATTCAGGGATTTCATGAAATCCCTAGCTAAAATTTCAGGCATTTCGCGAATTCCCTAGAAATTTTAGGGAATTCACGAATTCCCTGCTCCATTTAGGGATTTCGCGAATTCCCTAAAAACATTCAGGGAATTCGCGAATTCCCTGATTACACAAATTCACTGTAACATATATATGATATATATCATGGGTGATTCAGTATCATGTATGTCCAAATAAAAGTGGAACTGAGGTGTTCAGTATTTTTTATGTTTGTAGTCTAAAAATGCATTTGTTTTTCTTTTGAATAATTTCTTTCACATTTCACTTCTCTCCCCAGGATAAGCAGCTCGAAACCTTTTTTATAAAGTTTGATAAAATTTTCTTCTGTCAATACCTTATAAATAGGCTATAATAATTGTCACTATTTTGTAGTCTTTTTATAAATGAATTTGTTTCAGCATATTTCATTACAGTTGGGGTCTGAAGGTATATTATCAATTTTTTTAGATCTAGTTGTTGAGGAAAAAAAACAAATCAAGGGAAAATGCCTACTGGTAAAAGATCTCCCAGAAAGAATACCTCCTCAAACCATACCTCCTCAAAAAAATAAATCCTGCATATGTTGTATTCCAGAAAAAATGCTGCCAAAAAATCCTAAACAATTTTTTCTATGCAAAAATATTACAGTGGGATGAGGTGAATAAAAACCCATCTTTGGAATTGAAAAAAAAAACATACTTTATTTATTTGGGTTTTATGTTGCTTTCAACACTGTACAGGACATATCATGATGGCTAGCTTTGTGGGCAGAGGAAACCAATACATACAGTTGGTCAAGGTTCTGTACTGTAAACTGCCAATCATTGCTAAGCAATGACCAACTTTCCCACATAAGGTCTGTGGTTTGAACCGCCAACCTCAGAGGTGGGAGGTGAGTGTGTTACCACTACACCACCATGGCTAAACATACTAAATGTGTACAAATAACATCTAATAACATCAGCATCATTCAGTTTAGATCTTGTCATAGGTATAGTTTAAAAAGTAACTTTTCTTGAAACTAAATGGAAAATGTTGTTTGTTTCCAAAACCGTAATATACGAGTGATTTTAGGAATGGTTGCACTGCATTAGTACTTAGTACACTACTCCTCTAGGGCCTCTGAAAAATTATGACTTCTCCAAATTTTAGCTGCATTCTTGAATTTTGACGGAAATGGAAACTGTTATTTATCTTGAAAACTATAACAGATAGAGTGACTTTGGCCACACTAGATAACAAGGACTACTCCTTTAATGTCTGGGAATAATTTAGAATTTTCTTATTCTGGCTGCCATCTTGGAAAATGCAGTTCATCTTCAAAACCATTTTAGTTGTCCTTTTCCTGTGGATATAACTTGCATCTGGCCACAGATGCGTTCTTGGTCTAGCTATATTACTTGTTTGTATTTCTTAGGAGACATTTTTTCAGAGATACAAAATATGCAGTAGGCATTTTTTCCAGGAGATATTGTCCAGGACACATTTTTCCATACACCACAAAAAAGCATTTTTCCATCAAACACACTCAACATTATATTTTTTTGATAATCTTTCAAATGGAATTTACAGTCTAATAGGGCTGTTCCACTATGCTGATCCCCCTCTGTGATATATTTCAAGTCCTAAAAATAGTTAATCTGGAAGGGTTGGGCCAGAAGTCAAACTTTTCATTTTGAGGTCCATAGCAATGATCATAACATTTGAGAGCCTTCAGGACTGGCTGAATGGTTAAACTTCAGGTAGAGATGAACCGTTTGTGGCCATGATAAATTCATATTGTTTAAATTTGTCAAAAGTTTTTTGTGATAATCATCAGCAGAACTTAAATTTAGGAACACAATTTTAAGCTATCTTTGTAAAGTTTGTATATCAATCTTTTCCATCCTACGCTGGTATTGGCGAGGCTTTTATAAAGTCCATAAGTGATTCAGGGATATTTAAGAACCAATCAAAAGTTTTTTAGTACCAATCGAAATTCCACTTGATTTTAGATTTATTTATTTGTTTTACGTCGTGTTCAACAGCCAGGGTCATATTACGATGGGTAATTTACAGGTGGAGGAAACCAGTGCATACTGCACTGTAAACCACCGGGCATCAGCAAGTAACTACCAACTTTCCAACATGAAGTGCCACTACACCACCGAGCCCCTAAAATGTCACTTGACAAGCTAATGTAAAATCTACCCTCTTTATCCATAGATCATGAACAATTTAAATTTTTCCAATTAACTAGAAACAAGGTATACCTTTGGATCGCCAATATGTAACAGCCCTCTTAGGGACTTTTATCAGTTTTTACAATATGTTCAAAACCATGGGAATTTAGAATCTCAAAACTAAAACAAGGCAATATTCATACAAATACTCTGGGAAACTATTACACCTATTTAATTCATTTACATACTTTTCACTCTGATGTTGTCAAATGAACTCTCAACAAGTATATACATAAAAGGGCTTCCAAGTGTTGGCTGTAAGTACCTGTATTTGTGTTCTACAATAACAGAGATCCACAGTTAGAAACCCAGCATGACAGCTGTGGCAGCATGCTTTCAAGAGGGAAAACCCCCATCATATAAATAACAGTATGTAAATATGTTGGAGATTTCTCCATACTGTTGTGCATACAATCTGCATAAATGTGTCCTCATTACAGTTGAAGCTAAATGGGTGGCACAAGTCTTTGTTTTTTCAGAGACTATCCCCCTAACTCCAGAATGCTAGTGGTATAATGAACTCCTGTAAGTTTCCAATTTAAATTTAACTATTCAGGTTACTGATGGATATAAAAACAAAGACTTGGAGCAAGCCTATCATAAGTTAAATGCCACCTTAAATCTGGTAACTTTTAAAAATTCAACCTTTCATATCAAACAAACTTCAAAATAGTCCATTATAAAATTACATTTACATTTTTCCTGGTCAAAGATTCACTTATGAATTACATATCCTGATTACAGAAAAGAAGACACATTACACGGAATGGCCTTTTTTCATGAGATTATCCTTCATTTTGTGGGGGTTGTGGGTTCAATCTGTAAATACAGTCTTTTGGAATCTACTCTGGACCTGAGGTGTGATTAAAATTGTATTATCTAGGCTGGACAATTTAGCTGGATTGTATTTTATTATCTCTTGTTACGAGGTTATTAAACGTCTTCCTTATGTGTGTGCGTCCATCCGATATAGCCGATTGTTTGAAAAAGCTGGTATTTGCTTACTGTTGATTGACAGTTCCAATTGGAGTTTCTACCAGTAGAAAGTCCAATCTAGGAGATTTAGGTATTGCCCTAGGGTCTGAAATCTGACAAATGCTGCTGCAGAAGCATAGGTGTTAATTGTTTTATTAAATGCAATGTAGGAAGTGACTGCTGTCAAAATTTAATTGACGAAAGCTGTAGTTTTTACAATTTTTGGACTTTCTTCTGGTAGAATATGAAATTGTACCAGACTGGACTTTCTGCCATGACATATTTATGTAAAATGTGACGATTCCAACTCTTTAGACAAATTTCTACGAAAGAGTATTGGCGCCACCATAGTGTTTCAAAATCCTTCATATTATTTGTGGTACAAACTTTCTACTCTATACAACAATGAAAACTTCACCAACAACAATGTAAACTTCACCAACAACAATGTAAACTTCACCAACAACAATGTGAACTTCACCAACAATAATGGGAACTTCACCAACAATGAAAACTTCACCAATAATGAAAACTCCACCAATAATGAAAACTTCACCAACAACAATGAAAACTTCACCAACAATAATGAAAACTTCATCAACAATAATGAAAACTTCATCAAAAATGAAAACTCTATCAACAATGCAAACTTCGACAACAATAATGAAAACTTCGGCAACAACAATGCAAACTTCACCAACAACAATGAAAACTTCACCAATAATGAGAATTTGCCAACAATGACAACTTCGCCAACAATGCCGTAAACTTTACCACTAATGAAAACTTGGCCAACAACAATGAGAAGTTCGCCAACAATGCTGTAAACTTCGCCAATAATGAAAACTTTGCCAACAATGAGAATATCGCCAACAATACTGTAAATTTTGCCAACAATGAAAACTTTGCCAACAATAATAAAACTCCACCAATAATGAAAACTTTACCAACAATGAATACTTCTCCAATAATGAAAGCTTCACTTATAATGAAAACTCCATTAACAATGAAAACTTCATCAACAATGCTGTAAACTTTGCCAAAGGGCCGTTTTAAAAACAGAGCATTGCTAAATGGGTAACCAGTGCATGGCCTTTATTATGGGATAATATTAGGATACTTTGTCTCTTTACAGTCAATTGTAGCGAGACATTCCTGAATGTATTGAAACTTGTGTGGACCAGCAGCAGAGAAACTCCTAAAGAAAGAGTTACAGTAGTCAAGCCTACTTCCTATAAAAGCATATGGCAGCCATAAGAGCAGCATCGTGTGTTGGGTACTATCGAATTCATCTGAGATTCCTCATTTGAATAAAGCACAAATTACAAATGCTTAACAGATAGATATTTCACAGAAAATAGTCCCACCAACCAGTTTAACAGCCCTATAAGCCTTAAAGAGAATCAACAAGTCTCGCTACTTTTGCCAAACTGTAACAGGTTTGGAATTGATTTGTTCCTGACTGCCCAGGAACCCTTTAGGACAAGCCCCGAAATTAATCAACAAGCCATAACTTTTACCAACCAACCGTAATCAAAATCTGGCGAGATTGTTGAAAATGACTGGAGTGGCAGCTGGAAGAGCCAGTTTGTGCAGCCATTCAAAAACATTGCAACAAATTGTCATCACCCAGGTAAGACTATTCTCAATTCAATGCTAGTTCTAGAGGTATGACCTTAAAAGTTTCTTAAAGAGAGCATTGTAATAGTCGATTCTGCTGCTGACCAAAGCATTTGCAGTTGTGATGGCAGAATCCTGTAAAAGTGTTTTAAGCCTTCCTAAGACCTATAACCTCATTTAATTCAACTTAATTTTCATAGAGTTTAATATCCGTCTCAGGACAGACTCTAAGGCAGTTCATTAGTGTCATATTCAATCCTGTAGTCCATTATATTTTTGCCAGATATAATTTGAATTGACAATCTTAAGTTTTGTTAGCCCTAGTTGAGTTAGACCTATAACCTTAATCATCATTTAAATTTACGATCTTAAGTTGAGTTAGCCCAGTATAAAATTGGCTACCAACTTGACATTCTAATTTTAACTATATAGCCATTCATAACTTGAACTGACTCTAAAATTGGACACATAACGATCCAGTGTAAACTTTGCCAACCACAATGAAAACTTTGCCAATAATAAAAACTTCGCCAATAATGAAAACGTCGCTAACAACAATGTAAACTTCACCAACAACAATGCAAACTTCACCAACAACAATGCAAACTTCACCAACAACACTGTAAACTTCACCAATAATGAAAACTTCACCAATAATGAAAACTTCACCAACAGCAATGAAAACTTCGCCAACAACAATGCAAACTTCGCCAACAACAATGCAAACTTCACCAATAATGAAAACTTAGCCAACAACAATGCAAACTTCACCAATAATGAAAACTTCGCCAACAACAATGTAAACTTCATCAACAACAATGTAAACTTCACCAATAATGAAAACTTTACCAATAATGAAAACTTTGCCAACAATGCAAACTTCACCAACAACACTGTAAACTTCACCAATAATGAAAACTTCGCCAACAATAATGCAAACTTCACCAACAACAATGTAAACTTCACCAATAATGAAAACTTCGCCAATAATGAAAATTTCGACAACAATGTTAACTTTGCCTCTTACTGCACCTCCCTTCTGATTGGCCAGAATGTCAGCCAATCACAGAAGGGGTGTGGCTCAAGCATTTACAGTTTATGAAACTCAAGCATTCCTTGTCACCAAATTAATTTTTTAATTAAAATCTAATAAAATTAATGCTTGCTATGTAAATGCTTCTCAACTATAATGTGAACAGGGTATTGAATTTGTCTAGCTGGATTGAAAAAAAAATATTTCAAAATCTTTCAAATTCGCTGACTGCATCTCAGTGCTCCTACTTTAATAAGGCACAGTGATTTGGAAATAAATCAGGCTCCATTCAATGTTTTATAATGTATCGCTTGTTGCTACCTCAGCTTCCCTTGTTCTTTCTAAGCTATTTGACTATGTCACATTGGATTAATTCTAAAAGCACTTAATCCAATGTGACACAGTAAACCAGCTTAGAAAGAACAAAGGAAGTGCCATAAAATGTTGCTAAAAAGTAACAAGCAGTCCATTATAAAACATGGAATGGAGCTTGATTTATTTCCAGATTGCAGTGCCTTATAAAAGTAGAAAGCCCCAAGATGCGGTCAGCAATTTTGAAAGATTTTGAAATAGATATTTTTACAAACAAGCTTAACAAATCCAATACCCTGTTCACATACTAGCTGAGATGCATTTATTTATTTAGGTTTTAACGTCACTTTCAACACGACGGGTCGTTGGAAGGGCAGAGGAAACATGTACATGCTGTTGGTCAAGGTTCTGTACTGTAAACTGCCGACCAATGGCAAGCAACTACCAGCTTTCCCACTTGAGGTCAGGCTGGGAACCGAACCCCAATCTCAGAGGTGGGAGGCAAGAGTGTTACCACTCTGCCACCGTGGCCCCTTGAGATGCATTTACATAGCAAACATTTATTTCATTATATCAATGAAGAAAATAATTGGGTAACAAGGAATGTTTTTTGAGTTTCATAAACTGTATATGCTTCAGCCACACCCCTTCTGTGATTGGCTGACATTTTGGCCACTTAGAAGGAAGATGCGGAAAAAGGCAAAGTTTACAATATTGTTGGCGAAATTTTCATTATTGGTGAAGTTTTCATTATTGGTGAAGTTTCCATTGTTGTTGGTGAAGTTTTCATTGTTGTTGGCGAAGTTTTCATTATTGGTGAAGTTTTCATTGTTGTTGGCGAAGTTTTCATTGTTGGTGAAGTTTTCATTGTTGTTGGTAAAGTTTTCATTATTGGTGAAGTTTCCATTGTTGTTGGTGAAGTTTTCATTGTTGTTGGCGAAGTTTTCATTATTGGTGAAGTTTTCATTGTTGTTGGCGAAGTTTTCATTATTGGTGAAGTTTCCATTGTTGTTGGTGAAGTTTTCATTGTTGTTGGCGAAGTTTTCATTATTGGTGAAGTTTTCATTGTTGTTGGCGAAGTTTTCATTATTGGTGAAGTTTTCATTGTTGTTGGTGAAGTTTTCATTGTTATTGGTGAAGTTTTCATTGTTGTTGGTCAAGTTTACATAGTTGTTGGCGAAGTTTTCATTATTGGTGAAGTTTTCATTGTTGTTGGCGAATTTTTCATTGTTGTTGGCGAAGTTTTCATTGTTGGTGAAGTTTTCATTGTTGTTGGTGAAGTTTTCATTATTGGTGAAGTTTTCATTGTTGTTGGTCAAGTTTACATAGTTGTTGGAAAAGTTTTCATTATTGGTGAAGTTTTCATTGTTGTTGGCGAAGTTTTCATTGTTGTTGGTGAAGTTTTCATTGCTATTGGTGAAGTTTTCATTGTTGTTGGCGAAGTTTTCATTATTGGTGAAGTTTTCATTGCTGTTGGCGAAGTTTTCATTGTTGGTGAAGTTTTCATTGTTGTTGGCGAAGTTTTCATTGTTGTTGGTGAAATTTTCATTGTTGTTGGCGAAGTTTTCATTGTTGTTGGCGAAGTTTACAATGAATCTTAATGTGCCCAATTTTAGAGTCAGTTCATTTCATGAATGGCTATAGTTTAAGTTAGGATACTAAGTTGGTAGCCAATTTTATGATGGGCTAACTGAACTTAAAATTGTAAATTTAAGATGATGATAAAGGTTATAGGTCTAATCCAACTAGGGCTAACCAAACTTAAGATTGTCAATTTAAATGATATCTGACAAAAAGATATTGGACTACGAGATTAACTAGAGGATCACTCGCAAAAAAAAAGATAATGTTTTTGCATAGCAAAAACAAAGCGTCCCGAAAAGGATATAAAGGGTGAGTGCTAAAGTATTAAGAAAATGCTTCGTTTCTAGCCTTATACTGTTGTGGCAACCAAAGTCAGCACAGTCTGCTCTATCTAGCACGGTTTTCAAGATATAAGCATTTTTGTGTTTTGCAAAAAACAAAAAAATTAAAAATGTCCGCTATATTTGGCGAGACAAAAATATTTTGAAAATTGGCATGGCTACTCTGCAGAGATACCCAGCAGGTCCAAAATTTTGTTGAGTTCGCTCCATATAGCACGGTTTTCGAGATATAAGCATTTTTGTGTTTTGCAAAAACTTTGAAAATTCAAAATGGCCACCATTTTTGGGGAGACAAAAATTTTTGTCAAGACCACTGCCGTGGTGTGTATCTCCCGCCGAGCATTAAAGCAGAAGAAATAGCTTTACCGAGATATTCACAATTTTTCATTTTCGTGTGTGAAAGGTCTTCCAAAAGTAGGTGAATCAGTTATTTGATAAAAATTGGCTATCTGCAATACTATTAAGAGATAATTCACATTTACTCATTTTGAGTAGGTGAGTAATTAGCTATGGGTCTGAAACTTCACAGAGTGAAAGCTCTCCCACAAGTAGATGAATGAGTATTTGATAAAAATTGGGTATCCGCAATACTTTTACAGATAATTAGCATTTACTCATTTTGAGTAGGTGAATAAATAGCTATGGGTCTGAAACTTCACAGAGTGAAAGCTCTCCCAAAAGTAGGTGAATGAGTTATTTGAGAAAAATTGGCTATCTGCAATACTTTTAGAGATAATTCACATTTACTCATTTTGAGTAGGTGAATAATTAGCTATGGGTCTGAAACTTCAGCAAGTGAAAGCTCTGCCAAAAGTAGGTGAATGAGTTATTTGAGAAAAATTGGCTATCTGCAATACTTTTAGAGATAATTCGCATTTACTCATTTTGAGTAGACGAGTAATTAGCTATGGGTCTGAAACTTCAGCAAGTGAAAGCTCTCCCAAAAGTAGGTGAATGATTAATTTCAGAAAAATTGGCTATCTGCAATACTTTTAGAGATAATTCGCATTTACTCATTTTGAGTAGGTGAGTAATTAGCTATGGGTCTGAAACTTCACCAAGTGAAAGCTCTCCCAAAAGTAGGTGAATGAGTTATTTGAGAAAAATTGGCTATCTGCAATACTTTTAGAGATAATTCGCATTTACTCATTTTGAGTAGGTGAGTAATTAGCTATGGGTCTGAAACTTCACCAAGTGAAAGCTCTCCCAAAAGTAGGTGAATGATTAATTTGAGAAAAATTGGCTATCTGCAATACTTTTAGAGAAAATTCGCATTTACTCATTTTGAGTAGGTGAGTAATTAGCTATGGGTCTGAAACTTCACAGAGTGAAAGCTCTCCCAAAAGTAGGTGAATGAGTTATTTGAGAAAAATTGGCTATCTGCAATACTTTTAGAGATAATTCGCATTTACTCATTTTGAGTAGGTGAGTAATTAGCTATGGGTCTGAAACTTCACCAAGTGAAAGCTCTCCCAAAAGTAGGTGAATGAGTTATTTGAGAAAAATTGGCTATCTGCAATACTTTTAGAGATAATTCGCATTTACTCATTTTGAGTAGACGAGTAATTAGCTATGGGTCTGAAACTTCAGCAAGTGAAGCTCTCCCAAAAGTAGGTGAATGATTAATTTGAGAAAAATTGGCTATCTGCAATACTTTTAGAGATAATTCGCATTTACTCATTTTGAGTAGGTGAGTAATTAGCTATGGGTCTGAAACTTCACCAAGTGAAAGCTCTCCCAAAAGTAGGTGAATGAGTTATTTGAGAAAAATTGGCTATCTGCAATACTTTTAGAGATAATTTGCATTTACTCATTTTGAGTAGGTGAGTAATTAGCTATGGGTCTGAAACTTCACCAAGTGAAACCTCTCCCAAAAGTAGGTGAATGATTAATTTGAGAAAAATTGGCTATCTGCAATACTTTTAGAGATAATTCGCATTTACTCATTTTGAGTAGGTGAGTAATTAGCTATGCGTCTGAAACTTCACCAAGTGAAAGCTCTCCCAAAAGTAGGTGAATGAGTTATTTGAGAAAAATTGGCTATCTGCAATACTTTTAGAGATAATTCGCATTTACTCATTTTGAGTAGGTGAGTAATTGGCTATGGGTCTGAAACTTCACCATGTGAAAGCTCTTCCAAAAGTAGGTGAATGAGTTATTTGAGAAAAATTGGCCATCTGCAATACTTTTAGAGGTAATTCACATTTACTCTTTTTGAGTAGGTGAGCAATTAGCTATGGGTCTGAAACTTCACCAAGTGAAAGCTCTTTGGGATAGCTGCTCTGCAGAGATACACTGAAGATAAAAAATTTCGTCGAAATTGCTCTATGTAGCACGGTTTTCGAAATATTAGCATTTTTGTGTTTTGCAATTTTTGCGCAAAAATTCGAAAATTCAAAATGGCCGCCATTTTTGGCAAGATAAAATTTTTTTGAAAATTGGCATGGCTACTCTGCACAGATACCCTGTGGGTCAAAAATTTCGTCGAAATCGCTCTATCTAGCACGGTTTTCGAGATATAAGCATTTTTGTGTTTTGCAATTTTGCGAAAAATTCGAAAATTCAAAATGGCCACCATTTTTTGCGAAAAATGTTTTGTTTGAAAATTGGCATGGCTACTCTGAAGAGATACCCTACGGGTCAAAAATTTCGTCGAAATCGCTCTATCTAGCAGGGTTTTTGAGATATAAGCATTTTTATGTTTTGCAATTTTTGCGAAAAATTCGAAAATTCAAAATGGCCGCCATTTTTGGCGAGACAAAATTTTTTTGAAAATTGGCATGGCTACTCTGCAGATATACCCTGTGGGTCAAAAATTTCATCGAAATCGCTCTATCTAGCAGGGTTTTCGAGATATAAGCATTTTTATGTTTTGCAATTTTTGCGAAAAATTCGAAAATTCAAAATGGCCGCCATTTTTGGCAAGACAAAATTTTTTTCAAAATTGGGATAACTACTATGCAGAGATACCCTGTGGGTCAAAAATTTCGTCGAAATCGCTCTATCTAGCACGGTTTTCGAGATATAAGCATTTTTGTGTTTTGCAATTTTTGCGAAAATTTCGAAAATTCAAAATGGCCGCCATTTTTGGCGAGACAAAAATTTTTTGAAAAGTACTCTGCAGAGTTACCCTGTGGGTCAAAAATTTTGTCGAAATTGCTCTATCTAGCACGGTTTTTGAGATATAAGCATTTTTGTGTTTTGCAATTTTTGCAAAAATTTCGAAAATTCAAAATGGCCGCCATTTTGGGCGAGACAAAAATTTTTTGAAAATTGGGAAAAATACTCCGCAGAGATACCCTGTGGGTCAAAAATTTCGTCGAAATCGCTCTATCTAGCACGGTTTTCGAGATATAAGCATTTTTGTGTTTTCCTTATTTGGAAAATTCGTAATGATTAATTAATCATTAATTACTCGGCCATTTCTTGACCAATCAATGCCAAAATCTAATGATTTCCAGATTTTAATAGAATGAATGTATTTGCCAAGTTTCAGGTGAATTGATAAAATTCCTTTCAAGTTATCATCTGGACAAGCTTCCCCATCGAAAAAAGACATTTTTGGTCATGTGACCTCTCTGATTGGTTGAAATGTCACTGTAGCATATTCAAAAAAATTCCCCAAGGCTACTGCCTAAACCTGCCAAATTTGAAAAGAATCCGCCTAACGGTTACAGAGTTATAAGGAAAACAAAATGCGGAGCCGGTGGAGCCGGCGGAGCCGGCGGGGCCGCCGGAGCCTGAAGCTCTCCCATACACAAACTTAAATATGGTAATAATGAAGTGCCTTAGAGTCTGTCTTGATATGGAGACTAAGCACTATAAAACTTAAATTGAATAAAATGATAAAGGTTATAGGTCGTAGACAGACTTGAAAACACTTTTGACAGGATTCTGCTACCATGGCTGCAAATGCTTTGGTCAGCAGCAGACTCGACTGTTGCAATGCTCAAACCACTGAGACTTGCAGTGCATCAAGAATAGTCTTGCCAGGGTTAGAAAAAATAGTACCAAGTTTGTGCATTGCTGCATTAAAAATGATGAAATGACACATAAATGTAACTGATTGGGGCTACAGAATCATTATGCCCTCACTCTGGTCACAAAGTTTATTTTTTTGTATTCTGGGTGTGGCTCAAGCATATACAGTTTATGAAACTCAAACATTCCTTGTCAACAAATTAGTTTCTTACTTAGAATCGAATAAAATAAAGGTTTGTTATGTAAATGCATCTAAACCAGTATCAATCCTACATATTCTTGGTTTGACTTGACACCAGGTCAGCCGCTCAAAGCTCAAACACAATTTAGAGGGTAAGGTAAATTACATCTTAGATTCAAACCCAAACCTAATACACCATCAAAACTCTCCTCTTACATGAACCATCCCATGTAAGGTCAGATACAGGTCAAGGTGGAATTATTAAGTTATAAATAAATTATTTATTTATTTGGGTTTTAACATCGCTTTCAACACTTTGTATAGGTCATATCACAAAGGGTACTTTCATCGGCAGAGGAAACCAATACATACACTTGGTCAAGGTTCTGTACTGTTCTGTACTGTATCCAGATGATCCAAACAGTGATCTAAATCAATCCCAAAATCAAATCACTTGTTCCTTGTCCCATTTAGGAAATTTCAGCAAAATCCATCAATAACTTTTTGAGTTATCTGTCTTTAAAAAATACATTTCATGGATCCAGAAGATCGAGATAGTGATCGGGATCACTCCCAAATTTGAATCATTTCTTCCCTTTTACCTTTTCAGACATATCCTGAAAATTTCATCAAAATCTGTCAATAAGTTTTTGAGTTATCTTGATCACAAACAAACTCACAAACAAACCCAGACGAAAACATAATCTCCTTAGCGGAGGTAAGAAACTAAATTCTTGCCAACTACCAAAAACTCTCAGACAATTGCTACATAATGCAGATAAATCAGGGTCCATTCCATGTTTTATAATGTACCGCCTGTTACTGTTACACCCACATGTCCATAAAATCAGAGTCCATTCCCTGTTTTTTTATGTACCGCTTGTTACTATTTTTAGCAACACTTTTCATCGTAGTGGTGAAGTTTTCATTATTGGTGAAGTTTACATTGTTGTTGGCGAAGTTTTCATTATTGGCGAAGTTCCCATTGTTGTTGGTGGAGTTTTCATTATTGGCGAAGTTTACAGTATTGTTAGTGAAGTTCTCATTGTTGATTAACGGAAAATAATATGATTACTGTAGAAAAACAAAACACTATGGTGGCGCCAATACTCTTTCGTAAATTTCACCTATTTTTATACATATTTATTTAATTGTGATAAACATCGTGGCCAAATAAGAAAATCGCATAAATGTGCAAAGGAAAAAGTGCTCACTCAGCATTTATTAAAAACTGCACCGATTATATACAAAGGCCTTTACAAACAATGTAACGTCAGTGCAAGATTTTTTTACCCTATATGTCAGGCTATTTACACGTGGAGAGTGTGAATAATTTATGTACACTTACATATTTGCATGTGGTTATTAGTCACATGCAGAAATCGCAAAACTCAAAGAATGAACACTGCGCAGTTTAAAAATGCTTATTTTGCAATACATTATCTGATAAAACAGATATTTCTGTTTGGTTCTATTTTAGTTGTATACAATTTTTTTACCTCAACTATAACTTATATCATATATTAAAGTATCAACTCCTAGGAAGAGCAGCAATACAATGAAAAGTATAATCTATTGCAAAAAAACTTTGAAGCAGATTTAAACTAAAGTTTACGATAGCTCTTTCATAAGATTTATATCAAACACTTTGTACACTCATAACGATTATCTGAAAAAATACAGCCATTAAATGAATACTGATGCTTGTAAAATATCTCTCAATGGTCTCCACTGTGTTTGTGTGCTTATATACTGCTGTGTGCTTATCTACTCTGAATAACTCTGAACAATTAAAATAGAGGTTTTCATACACAAACTGCTTTCAGATTTATGCATGTGCATGTGAACTTGGTTCTGTGCTGTTTAGCAATGTAAATCCTGTATAATCTGTAACAGACAAAGAAGTTACTGTATGTAAATACAGAGAAGTGCTAGAGTACAGAGGCCATATTCATAAAAAGGTCTTAAGTTTGAGACAAAAAAATAGTCTCACCTTTGAGATTTGGTCTCAGTTTAACGGACAAGGTTAAAACATATGGTTTAAGGCAGTTTAAACCATCACGTCATAAACAGGTTTTGACACTCAAATATCAAAAATGTCACAACTCCCGTTGGAATATTGCCAAAAAACTCGATATTAGGTCCTAAACTTAGTTGAAAACTTTTATATGTTGAAACATTATGCTCAGTTCTAAGACAATTATACATCTTCAAATGTTATAGACAAACTAAAAGTCGCATTAAAATGACAAAAAATGTATCTCTTAAGTGATTTTGTATCTAATTTTATCGAGGATAAAGGTTCTATTGTTGCCAATAACATGTACTACTAGTGAAATGATTTATCATTGCCTTTGCTTTCGGAGTATTTAAAATACAGTAGTGACGTCACTCTATTGTTAAAACAGTAGATTCCTACAACAGAATGTGTTGTTTTTTTCTACTGTTTTTGTAAAGGGACCCAAGGTACAAAGCTTGACCATTTACAGTTTGGCCTTCAATTAACACTACATTTTAAATTCCTGTATCAGTATTTTACATTCTTTAAAAATGCATTCAAGATAGACTATTTTGTGTGTAATATTCGTATTTTTATGTAATACAAGTTGGGATTTAAGAAGTATGTAAAAATGTTAACATTTACCTACATTTGTTTTTTGTAGTGCAAAACTTTAAAGAGAAAATATTAAATATAGCAATATTTCAAGGCATTACGTTTTGCAAGACTATGTGTAATATGTATACTCCGATCTATTTGGCATTCTAATTTATACAGTTTAAGTATTTAAGATCTTAGTTAGGCTGAAATGTTTATGATTTGACATATTTACAACCAGTAATGGTGATGTGATTATTTTGGAAAGTAACTAAAAATATTTCCATGCTATGAGAAATGTCTATTAAAATGTGGAATTAACTTGAAACCAAAAAACTACTATCATTATTAAACAGTATTTTAAGTCAGAGAAAGCACTTGGAACAGTAGATTCGTAGTACAAATGTACTCGGGCCTTCGGCCCTCGTACATTCGTATCTACGAATCTACTGTTCCTTGTGCTTTCTCCATGACATAGACATAATTAAACCTAAAGGAAACTTAAACCTAGAACTTTATAACAATGTTCATGTGGAATCATCTTTCACTGACGAGCATTACTCGGGCATGATTTTGGTTTCTACACTTTTGGATTGGTGTTAGTGAGCTAACTACTGAAAGATAATGGGATGGTCTTACTCTAAACGGTTTTACTCAGACAATTTAAAGAGATTATCGATACATTTCTTGAACTAATTTGTCGTTCAAGTGCCCAGGCAGAGATTGGCTTTCTCCAATCACCATCACTGTCTCAGGGCAGTTTGATAGAAAGGCTGAACTGATAGTCCTCTGGTTGTGCATTGTGTTTATAATTTCAGTAATTTTGTTTATTTGTTAGTTTTGATACATAAAGTTATGTAAAAAGCACATAATGTCAGGCAAAATGAAATAAATGTAATATTATTATAGTGACTCAGTTGTTTAACTCATCTTTGAGATTTTGGCTGTTGAGGGTTTTGACAGTTTGTGATAGCAAAAAAAAAAGTTTTTGGCAGTTTAGTGTTTTTTACACCCCACCCTGCACATAGAATCTACTATAATTTCACACTCATGCAGCAAAATATCATTGAAAGGGAGAAAATAGAATAACAGTTAAATAACAGGTGCATACACCAACCTTCATGCTGGCTTCATCTAGTATAATCTACATTGTATTCTAATCCAGTGTTACACAAGGTTGTAACAAAGCACAAAGAAATGCCAATCAGTGGTTTGAGAGATATTTTAGATCAACTGCTTAGTTTGGGGGAGGGGTTAAGAAAGTGATCATTAGATTTGATGAGATGAACCTTGAAATGCCTCCTTGCAGATGGAAGACACATAATGCCAGTGACATTTGTGAAGTTACAGTCGAAAAAGTGGACTTAAATGAATTAAAATTCTGAACAACTACATCTGGACTACTGGGCTGATAGATATACGGTAAGGGCAAGTTTTTAGAAAGTTGGGGTTTCTGACACCCTGTTTAACAGACAGGCCCTCAGCATTGCCACTTCTTGAAAGTTAAACACACAGAGGTAAGAGCCTTAATTAGATGCCAAGCATGCTAACTACTAGGTCACTGAAGAATTTTGAGATCAGTTTTACAAAAGAATTTTGCCAAGTTTTTTTCCTAAATTAGGGACATAAATCCAAAAATATGATCTTGTCTATGTCTGGAACTAAAATGGATTTCACAAGGGGCGACTTGGCTAAGATACTGTGGAATAACTAGTATAACTACAGTGGTTTCCTGTGTCACATGAGCCTTTATTTCAATTCAAAATATACTATTGGTGAAATATATATACTTTGTTTGAAACATTTTATCTCTTAGGAAGAAGTACTATTTTACAATAGAAAATCTGGTGATAACAAAATACACGTAAAGATTTATTTGGAGCAGTGTATTACATGCTTCTTCTTTATTTTTAGGCATTTCATATTTTGAAATGAGAGAAATTTACAGCGGCCATATTTAAATCTTTGTCTAAAAAGTCAAGCCTACTCCCATATAGACTTAGCCTAAACTTAGACTCAGTGGATTAGTGGAATCTTGTAAGTCTAAGACCACAGACCCTAGCCTGAGTGCAACAACAAGTCTTACTTTAAATCTTAGTCAGGGTCAAGTCCCTTTGTGAAACCAGCCCAAGGACTGTCTTTGAATGGTACTGACCCATTAGTAAAACCATCTTGTTTGAGAACAAGACCCTAATGTAATTAATATATGTTTTTATGGGGCATGTGTTTTCTCTCTAAATGGTCTCTCAAAAATTGCATAATTAAAATATCTGGGCTGGTATTCACGAAGGGTCTTAGACTTAGCCAGGTCTTAGGCTTAAATCCAGTCTTAAAGTTAAGACTTTTGTCTCAGCTAAGTTTTGTCTTAAAACCGTATTCACAAAGGGTGACTTAGCTAAGTCCAAGATTATCATATAACCACAGTGGTTTTCTGGGTCATGTGACCTTTTATTTCTATTTAAAATATAATATTGGTGACAAATATCCTTCATTTGACAGATTTTATCTAAGAATAAGTGCTGTTTTGAAATGGAAAACCTTGTTACCACATATAAATTTCCAAAGACTGCTTTAGTGAGGTGTTTTGTATAATTATGCTTTATTTACAGTCCTTTCAAATTTCGAAGTGAAGAAAAGTTTATGGCGGCCATATTTAAGTCCTCTTTACAAAACTTAAGCCCACTACCAACCAGTCTTAGAGTTGAGCCCTTGGCTAAGCCTAAGACCGGTCTTAAATTCTTTGTGAATACCACTAAGCCTAAGACAAAAGTTTTAGCAGTTTTGGGGCAGAATCTTGAGACAAAAGTCTCAACTTTAAGCCTAAGACCTTTCGTGAATACGGGCCCAGGTGAAATACCATGGTGTGACAGATGGCCTGTCCAATACAGAGGTCACACACTGGAGATGGTAATGCGATGATATTGGTGAATAAAGGAGAATTTTAAGTTTAATAGCATTCACACAAAAAGAGACACGGAAGTGTGGTCTTGTGACCTAAAGAATTTCAGATGTCTACGATATACTGATGCCTTCTTATGTTCGAGCTGTAGCAAGGCTGGCCCTTCTAGAGATCATTTTTTCATTTACCGTAATTATTTTTTTTTGATGGCTGAACTTTCATAAATTGTGGTGTAGTGTGATGAGCCAATGTTAGTATTTGGTTAGTACTTGAATAGGTGACCATCTAGGTCAGCTATGGGATAATTTGTTTATATCACCAGAGTTTCATAATTCTGGTTCACTACTCCTCTCTCTCATGGCTTTGTTGCTCGTGCCTGTATACTTTTTGGTCTTGTTTTCGAATGTTATGAGATTAACCCTCAAAAAGCAGTTATACCAGTTAAACTGAGCATACCATTAAACCAAGTGAAGATATCTCAAGATTTCCATTAATTATCCCATATATTTGCTACAGGAAGGCAAGAAAGAAAGTGATTAGATGTGACCCTTCTTTCACGTTTGCCAGTTTACAGTAGAGAACCTTGACCAACTGTATGACCTGCATGGTTTCCTCTACCCTTCCAATTAACTACGTATCGTATAGTGTTGAAGGCGACGTTAAAACCCTAAATAAAGAAATAAATAATTAATCGCTTTGGGAGATATGCATTGAAATATTTTCGACAGTATACTCTGTAGTTTAAGTCTGTATCTCCTGGAAATAATTTATTGAAGCTGATCTGTACATTTCGTAATACACACATACCCTAATCAATACATATTCACCTTCACAAATATGTATTACAAAATCGTTCACACAAACCTTGAATACGTCCCTCCAAAAAAGTCCTAAATGTAACATTTTGTCTACCAATGAAACGAGTTAGCCATTTAACAGCAATACACTTACAAATTGGTTGTTATACATTCCGGCTAGACGTGTACATAGATATCCAACTGACGACACAAACCTTATATTCGTGCAGATTACAAACCCAAACAAAAATAATGGCTCCACTGAGTATTGCGGGTATTAAGTAACAGCAGAAAAAAAACAAAGGAACCCAAAATGGATATTTTACCTGCAACTTTTTCCATGTTAAACCCTTTTACTCTTTCGTTACAATGCTTGTCCAAAGATTCAACCAAACACGTAGTGAGTGTCTGTATGTTGCAAGGGCAGTGGTATGTGTGGGTTTTGGAAACATATAACCACAACCTAAAAGGCGTGGGCGGTGCCTGTGTGTTGCGGGGGGGGGGGGGGGGGGGGGGGTATGTGTGGTTTTGTGACATCAGCGGAATCATAGACAAATAGGCCCTTTGCCAAATCGGTCCCTGTCAAATCGGCCCCCAAAATAAAATTACCTCGTCAAATCGGCCTCCCTGTAAAATAATTTATGGTCAAATCGGCCCCCTAGATATATATAGATAGGTGTACATAAGATTTGTGTAATTTTTTTTTCACAATAACCCCCAGACATTTAGGTTTACCTGTGAGTTCTATGTATCTATTCAGTTTACTCTGATTTTCTCAAAGATTTGTATTCAAAATCTTCACAGTGACTGATGTTATTTTATTTTTCCCCAAATAGTTAGTGTATTATTATCAGTCACAAGAAAAGATAAAATATTATGAATAAAATAAAATGTCCATTATTCTATTTGATGCCCACAAGGGGGAGATAATTATCCTCTGCATTGACATCAAGGGGAACAATCAGCTTTTAATGTCTAATATTGTTTGTTTGTTTAAAGTTTTAGCTAGTAATCCCTATATTAAACAAATACCAAAGATCACTAAAGTTATAATCCCATCAACAGAGGCTGTGCAGGTAATGTCTCTTCAAATACCCAACCTGGGGAACAGGGAACAGATGTAAAGGCTGTAGGTACTTCGTTACAGACTGGCATTTCATCTCACACATCAGCCGTTGACTCCACAGTGACCCAGTCTGACTCTTACTCACAGGTACTTCAAGCAGGTGCTGTAAGTAACATATCTACACACAAACTCCCAAGTTCAGTTACACTGAAACAAACTCCATTGTCTCAAATGAGTACACCAGTGATGCACCATTTCAAAACAACACCGTCACATTATCAACAACAGATGACGCCAGTGTCTCAGTTCTTGTATTGTTTATTGTTTATTTGGGGTTTTACGTCGCTTTCAACACTGCACAGGTCATGTCACGACGGGTAGTTGGAAGGGCAGAGGAAACCAGTACATAGAGTTCGCTAGGGTTGTGTACTGTAAACTGCCGACCAATGGCAAGCAACTACCAGCTTTCCCACTTACGGCCATGACGGGGATCGATCCCCGGCCGCAGAGGTGGGAGGCGAGAGTGTTACCACTCTGCCACCGTGGCCCCTTCCAGTTCTTGTATCATGGAGGAATAAATACTGCATCTCAGTCCCAGTCACCTAACATTCAGGATTTGTCTCAGAACTCTCAACTTTTACTAGGGAATCAGCAGCTTATGAACTCCCAGTATATACATCCTTCCCAGCCACAATACTAGGAATCAACCCAGCCCTATCTACGAATAGCAAGTTGGAACATTAATGGTTGGACTGAAAAAAACTGTATTCTACGTAAATCTGTTATATATAATCTTGATATAGATATTCTGTGCGTGTCAGAAACTCATCTAAAAAGCAATGAAACAATTAACATAAATGGGTATATTTGGTTTGGAAACAATAGAAAAATAGCACCAGCTGGATTTAGAAAAGGGTCAGGTGGTGTGGGGGTTTTCGTCAATGTTAAAATACTTAGCATATATGAAGTGTCTCTTATTGACAAATCTGTAGAAGGGATTATAATTGTTCAGTTGAAAAACAAGCACACAAATTTTACTCTCATTTTGATATCTTGCTATTTGCCTCCAGATGGTTCATTTTATGCAAACACTGATACTTTTTTCAGTCATCTTATTTCAGAAATATATATAAATTTAAATGCAGACTGTATTTTGATATGTGGAGATGTTAACTGTCGCATTGGAAAGGAAAATGATTTCATAGAAAATTTAGATGAAATTAAACCAAGAAAAAGTATTGATATGGTAAAAAATACATATGGTGAGAGCTTTATTGATTTTTTAAAAGATATGAAATTTTGCATTGTAAATGGAAGAGTGACACCTGAGTATGATAATTTCACATGTTTAAATACCAAAGGAAACTCTGTTGTAGACTATTTCTTGATTCACCAAAATAACATTGATATGTGTAAAGTTTTTAAAGTGGTAACAATATCTGAAATAATGGAGAAATATAAACTTTTTAATCTTATTTCAGACAAGTGTAAACCACCTGATCACTCTGTGTTATTGTTAGATTTTTCTCCATTCAATGCCGAAAAGTATAATTTGTGTATAAATCACCTAGAAACTGATATTGAATGTGAAACAGCTGATATTGATAGCTCTGGGGAACAAATCCATTTAGAACCCAAAATGTGTGACCCCAAATCATTGTTAAAGAAACACAAATTCAATTGTTTACCTGTTGACTTTAGAAATAATAGAGCTTGGCATTTGGCAATTGCTGAATTAATTGATTTCTACCAAAACAAGGTCAGTAATCAAGCCGAACTTGATAACCTTTACATCAAAACTTGTACAACATTATTAAATGAAATGGATAACTATCTGGAAATCAAAAAAGTAGGAACCAAGTCAAAGAAAAAGTTCAAAAACAATAAACCTTTTTGGGATGAAGAATAAACCAAGAGTTTTCTTTGTATGTCATCAAAAGAAAAGTTGTTTTTAAAATGTAAAGGGGCCAGCCAGGTCAAGTCAAAATATAAACATGACTTCATTCAGGCAAGAAATGTTTTTGATAAATTACTTTGAAGAAAAGAAAGACAATACAATAAACACTTTGTGGAGAATTTAGAAAAAATAAGTAAAACTGACCCTAAAAATTTTTGGCAAACTATCAACTCTCTTGGTTGTAAGAAAAGTGACATTCCAATGGCAGTTTATAAAAATGGTATTTTATCATCTGACCCTAAAGATGTACTGCATAAATGGGAAACTGACTTCACCAAACTTTACAATACGTCAATAAATGATTTCGATGAATACTTTTTACACACGATTAAAAAGTTAAACAGGGAAACTGAATTAAACATGAAAGCCATGAATAACCAGAATATTTTGCTCAATTGTGATATATCCTATGATGAAGTAGAAGCACAAATAAACAAATCCAAACTTAATAAATCAGTTGGCTTTGATAACATACCCAATGAAGTTTTGAAGCACCCTGACTGTATTATGTTACTATATCGATTGTTTAAACTGTGTTTTGATAAGTCATTAGTTCCCTCAGCATGGTTAAAAGCAGTGATAAGCCCAATGCCCAAAGGTGCTGACAAAGACCCGTATTGCCCTTTGTCCTATCGGGCAGTAAGCTTATTGTCATGTGTAAGTAAAATATACACTGGTATCTTAAACTCTAGAATAGTTCAATATCTAAATATAATGGAATTCCTAGGAGATGAACAAATGGGTTTCAGAAAAGGCAAATCTTGTGAGGACCAAGTGTATAACTTGACTTCAATTATTCAACATAGGCTCAGCAAAAATAAAGACACATACGCAGCATTTATAGACATGGCAAAAGCCTTTGATTGTGTAAATCGAGAATTGCTATTGAATAAATTATTACAATTTAATATTGATGGTAAAATCTACTTTGCTATAAAAGCCCTTTATAGTGATACCATGAACTGTGTAAGACTTAATGGACACTTTACTGGTTGGTTTCAATCTTTACTTGGGGTGAGGCAGGGTGACACACTATCTCCCACACTTTTTAATATTTTTATTAATGATTTAATTTACGAAATGAACAAATTAAACCTGGGAATTGCTATTGGTGAGAAAAGAATCAGCCTATTGTTATATGCTGATGATATTGTACTTCTGGCTGAAAGTGAACACGATCTTCAGTCAATGCTTAACTGTTTACTTGCATGGTGCCAAAAATGGAGACTTTCAGTGAATGATGCAAAAAGTGAAATTATTCATTTCAGAGGGGTCAAAAAGGCAGTTACCCAATCTGAATTCAAAATTGGTACAAAACCATTGAAGGTGGTCTCTAAATATAAATACTTAGGAATAATATTAGACGAACACCTTAAATTTGAACAGTGTGCTGAAATGTTAGCCTCATCGGCTGGTCGAGCTTTAGCAAAAATGATATCTAAATTTAAAACGTACAAAAGCTTAACTTTCAATACTTTCACAAAATTATATGACTCCTGTATCTGGCCGATATTAGATTACTGCTCAACTATTTGGAGCCATAGAAATTTTAAATTCGCAGATAAAGTTCAAAACAGGGCTATACGGTATTTTCTTGGCTTGCATCGTAATGCTCCTACATTGGGACTTCAAGCAGAAATGGGATGGATGATCCCAAAATACAGGTATTACATTTCAAATCTACGCTTTTGGAACAGACTATGCTGCACTAATAACACCCTTACCAGGCACATATTTGAATGGAATATTCAAAATTATTCAAACAACTGTTGGGAATCTCATATAAATGAAATTTTTAATGACTTAGATATAGGAGACTACTTTGAAAATGGTTTGGAGGTAAATTTAGTTCAACTTACTGAGAAAGTGCTGACCTTAATGCATGAAGAATGGCAATCGAAAATACCTTATAAGCCTAAATTACGTACATTTTCACTATTTAAACAAGACATGGAAACCGAAGCATATATCAAAACCTACTCCAAATCTAAACGCTCAATCCTTTGTCAACTTAGAATAGGAATCTTGCCTTTAGAAATAGAATTGGGTCGTTATGTTAGATTAAAAATTAATGAGAGAACATGTAAACTGTATAAAAAAGATGTAGAAGATGAGATACATTTTGTTTGTGTTTGTCTAGCTTTAGAGCTGATTCGTATGAAATATTTCAAAATTTTAAATATAGATAAATCTGAATTATTAATAGATCAATTATCAAGGGTATTAACTCATATGAATGTCAATATGGTTATTAATTTTATTTTTGATTTGTGGCAAGAAAGAAAAAGTAAATTATATTGTTAATTTTTATGTATTGAATTGCTGTCTTTATTTACTGTATCGTACCTCAAAATATGTTTGCTCTGTTTGTTATTAACTCTCTATTTAAAGTGACTTATAAGCCCATATAGGGCTGGGTATTACTTTAATAATTTTTGTATAATCCTTGTCAACATAATACATGTCACTATAATAAACTAATAAACTAAACTAATTTGCACTGTTAATAATTCTTAGGTTACAGGGGATTTATTACAGTTTCCTGACATCTTTCATATTTGTTAATTACACTTAGTCAAACAACATATATGCAGTTGTCTCTATTGTCAATGCATAGTCAATACATATTTATCCTCCCATCCAGCCTTATTACAATTAAATAATGCATTTCTCTATAAAAGGGCTTCTTATTTTCTCTAAAAAGATCACAAAAGTTATGATCCCATCTGCAGAGGCTATGCATTTAGTATAGTTGCACTTTTAATAATTCTTACATAAACAAGTATGTAATGGATACAGGTTAAAAGGGATTAGTTATATGATCCAATTATCTTTGATGTGTATCAATGACACCTAGCCAAAGTTTTCACCTTATACATAATTATAAAGATTTTAATTCATCACCATTTCAATTAAGCATGTCGTTTCTGTTGAAAAGGACCCCTTATTTTTCTGCTTTAATAATCCTGAAGAAATATCTTTATCAACCCAGTCAAATGCTCTCTACAGGTCTATAAATAAATTTTAATTACAAAAGTTTTCAGCTGGGGTCCGATTTGTCCAGGGCCAAATTTTTAAGGGGCCGATTTGTCCAAGGCCGCATTTTTTAGGGGGCCGATTTGCTGAGGGCCGATTTGGCAAAGGGCCAATTCGTCCAGCTCCCCATCAGCGTAGACCTCGTCTATTAATGCTGCATTCTTTGGCACATCGTGAGGTGGTGTTTACTATCTGTGACACAGTTCTTTGCATTTTAGCGCATTTTACGGGGTGTGGATTCGTATGTGCCAGTCAGGAATCGTATTCACCAAAAGGGATTAAGCTCAAGATGTGTCAAAAATCGGCTCAACTTTCATCCAAAAAGCTGTAAATTTGAGCTTATTTTGGCGCAATTTGAGCTTAATCCCTTTTGTAAATACGGGCCTTGAACACCCAAAGAAAACAGCATGAATCTGTCATGCATCGGGAAACCTAATGGTGATATATTTTCAATAAAGTATTTATTTATATATTTAATACATGTTGAAATTACTTTTACAACATGATATCCAATTTCAACATGGTGTTCATGTATTGTTAATTAAATAAAATAATATTCGGTTTGACCATTAACATCTAAAATTAAAAGAAAAACAATCACTCTGACGCATGCAATTATCTCCCGCGGTATTAATTAGATGTACTAAAGATTGTGGAATATAGACTTTCTTGTGAGATGGAGGCACATGTAGAAGTGACAAAAAGAAACAGGCACTTTAATGTTTGAGGCATTTGCTCATTTTAGTAGTTGTTACTCTGCCATCCAAAGAGCTACAGTTCTGCAATTTTACTATGTTAGTAGATAAACCCTAAGTAGGTGAAGGACAAATTTAGAAGAAATTGCCTATCTGTAACACTTTTAGACATAAAAGACGTTTACTCATTTTAGTGGCTCTTACTGTGCCATCCAAAGAGCTACAGTTCTGCAAGTTGCCCAAAAGTAGGTGAAGGACTTACTTAGAAGAAATTATATGTGCAATACTTTTAAAGATAAATAGAATTTACTCATGTTTGTAGCTGTTACTCAGCTATGCAGAAGAGCTACAGTTGTGCAACTGTGTGGTAGATGTTACGGTCACGGGCAAGCATGGTAGCAATTACCGGTTGTCTTTAAGTTGTAACAGAAAAAATAAGCAAAAAGCTTAACTTAACAAATTTATTCAACAATTAACAATAATGATTACAGTCAACTGATATGCTCTTAACCATATACACTAATACAATAATAAGATCTAGCTGACCTGACCACTGAGATTATGAGTTAAGTTTATCCGCCGTATCCAGCAATCTGTTCTGTAATCCGTCCTGTGGTATATTCTGTGATCTGTCCAATGTCCTGTGGTCTGTCCTGTGATCTGTCCAATGTTCACTCACACATGGATGTCTATATCCTGTGACCTGTCCCATGCTCAACAACACCAAAAGGTTCTTGTCCTGCTATCCTTTATATATCCAATCACAAAGAATGTCTATCTGGAGATATTTAGAGAGTTAACACAACTGTACGGTCTGCTCCAAGATATGGACAATGTCCAAAATGCAGTAAATCCACTCTCTGTTATATGAATGTACAATATCCAAAATATCCAAAGTACAATAAATCTGTCCAGACAATGTATCCAGTTCACTCCAGTAAAAGTTCAGAGCAACACAAGCAATATTATATTCCAAGACACAATAGCTCTCTTTATAGCCAGCGAATACAAAGTTCACTTGTAGTCAGATGTACATTCCTTATATACACTCTCAGAATTGTCTGGAATTGTACAGAACTAACCTGAAGTACACAAAAGGTGACTAGATCTAGTGAGGAAGTTCTAGAACCTATGGGCTTCCCCCATATCTATAAATAGTATCACTGAGGTTAGTCTAGAGGGATTCCCCCCAGTCCATGAATGGATCAATGTATAAATACTATAACATATAACACAAAAATCAATAACTCCCTTACTTCAGATGTTAACACATAAAAAGGATCAATAACACAGTTATCTTTTATGACAATATATAAACATAAAGCTTGGATTAAACAATGCACTAATATAGTGCCCAATACATGTAACTCATAATGTACTAATATAGTGTCCAATATATGTAACAGTAGATTACTCAAAAGGTGAATGATTTATTTAGAAGAAAATGCCTATCTAAAATACTTTTAAAGATAAATGGAATTTACTCATTTTAAAAGCTACTTGTAAGTTATGCAAAGAACTACGATCGTGCAACTTTACTATGTGGCAGATCAGCCAAAAGTAGGTGAATGACTTATTTAAAAGAAATTGCCTATATGTAATACTTTTAGAGATAAAAGAAATTTGCTCATTTCAGTAGCTATTTCTCAGCCATCCAAAGAGCTACAGTTCTGCAACGTCACTATGTGGTAGATCACCCAAAAGTAGGTGAATTGCTTATTTCGAAGATATCACGTGTATGCAATACTTTTACAGATAAAAGACACTTACTCATTATAGTAGCTATTACTCAGTTATGGAAAGAGTTACATTTGTGCAACTTCACTATGTGGCAGATTACCCAAAAGGTGAATGATTTATTTAGAAGAAATTGCCTATCTAAAATTCTTTTAAAGATGAATGTAATTTACTCATTTTAATAGCTACTTCTAAGTCGTGCAACTTCACTCTGCTAGGGTAATATACCTGCCCCAAGGGGATTAGGTTCGTTTGTTTGTGTACTTATGTTAGGTCTCATCTTCAAGCATACTGGGGATTACATCTTTCATGGATAACTTTGTTTATAAACCTTTTTTTGTTTACCAGTGTGTGTTTAAACATAAATTTCCCCCCCCCCAAAAAAAAAAAAAAATATATATATATATTTTCAATTTTATTGACACAAAACATCATATAGTAGTAATAAATAGCATTCACCTAGTCCTCTGTAGCATCAGTGGTTCTGTAGCACCACAAGTGATCTGGTGTAGCGCCAGATTCTACACCCCACATAAAATGCATGGGGGTGTAATTTCTGTCAAGTTTACTTGCCATATTTTACACCTCTTGCCATAGTTTACAACCCCTTGCCATACTTTACACCCCTTGGTGGATTTTTTTTTTCAGTTGCTATATTTATGAAATAAGTGAAGGTCAACAGCTACAAACATCCACAAATTAAGCAGAATATGATTGTGATTTGCCATTTAGTTTTTTTTTCTCAAAATGAAATAATATTGTTAACTATTTTACCTATATTTTTATCCCTTTTATTTACTTCAGTATGCATTTATATGATTAGTCTGAATTCATTTGTCATTTCAAGGCAGTTAATATGTCTGATAATGGGAGGGTCATTAGCTGACAAGATGTCTATCGTTCAATCACTCCTTTGAGCTTATTTGTTTTACTTCTGGGGAGTGATTAGGTAACTGGATTACATTGTGATTTATCTATTGTTTCAAGACTCTTTTTATGTTGATTTGTTTGACTATGTGAGTGACTTGGTAACTGGATCACATATGGGTGGTCCCCCATAAAGGTTTGATAGGATTAAGCTTCTTTGTGTTTTGATATTACTTTGATGATGATTTGCTTCACTTTATGATTGAGGTTTTCCTATTGTGCACTTTACAAGTGAAACAAATCAACATCAATAGAATGTTGAAACAATAGCCACAAATCCAATAAAGAAATCATCCCAATATAGACAAACAAATCAACATCAAAGGAATATTGTAATGCTTCTCATGGTTGGCCATTTCTATATAAGGTAGTGGTGACTCATATAACCACACATACCATTCAGTTTACACAGCCGATTAACACAGATAGATACAACAACAACAACAAAAATTAAAATGATAAATGCTTCTCATGGCTAAGGAAACACATTTCATTTCATTTTCATTTCTAGTTAAGACCAAAGTCTTAGATTTAAGTCCCTGACTTAGCCAAAAAGGGACTTATTTTAAGTCCTTTAGTGAAATCGGCCCCAGGGCCCCTATTCACGAAAGGACTTAGCCAGGGCTTAGGCTTAAAGTTGAGACTTTTGTCTCAAGTTTCTGCCCAAAAACTGCTAAAACTTTTGTCTTAGGCTTAGTGGTATTCACAAAGAATTTAAGACCGGTCTTAGACTTAGCCAAGGGCTCAACTCTAAGACTGGCTGGTAGTGGGCTTAAGTTTTGTAAAGAGGACTTAAATATGGCCGCCATAAACTTTTCTCCACTTCAAAATTTGAAATGGGGGGAATTGTTAAGGTAACTAAAAGCCCTCACGGTTGTGTAAACTTTGGGGGGTGGGGGGGAAATCGATAAAAAAAAACAAATTGCTCCCTGTCAGAATTTTTAAAAAAAACAGCCGCCGATTCTGATATAAAATCGCACAGGTGTACACAGCCTCACTACTTCTTTGGTTTTCATTTTTTTTTCAGAGGACGGATTCGGACGTCGGATGACAGATGTAAAATTGGACAGGTATACAGGGGGGGCCAGCGATTCGCGGGGGACAGCCAGAGAGTCCCTCATTAATAAACACATATATTGGGATTCACAAAAAGTGCTTAGCAAAATCTTAGCTGAGACAAAATTTGTGCAAAAAGTCTTAACTACTTTGAATTCAAATTAACAAATCTTAGTAAAAACAGAAACATTTTTCATCGATAAATACACCAAACATGCTCTTTAAAATTATAAAACAGATTTGTTAATTTTTTTTTTTTGTAAAATTATGCAAAAATAGTAGTCTTTGCATTTTAGTGTGAGTCAGCCATTTTTATGTAGACAATTTTTTACCACAAAAATGTGGAAATTTATAGGTAATTAAATGTTGTAAATTTCTATTACAATCAACAGAAATTACTTTTATAGGAAGTATAGATCCCCTTAGTATGTTTTTTGTTAGCATAACAAAGGGTAAAATGTAAATATATGTAATGGAATATTTTAAAAATGACTTAAGTCTGCCTGGCAGTGGTCTTAAAGTTATGACAAAATATAAGACAAATTTTTGTCTAAGACCTTTTGTGAATCCCATTTTGTCTAAGCAAAAAAAAGTCTTAACTTTATGACAAAATTCTTGCACAGTTGATACTTTTCTCTTAAAGCTATGGCAATTTTTGCTTAAGACCTTTTGTGAATCCAGGCCCAGGCTTATCATATAACTACAGTGGTTTTCTGTGCCATGTGACCTTTTATTTTTGTTCAACATATAATAAATATGTTATTGGCCATGTTTTGAAATGTTGGGGGTTTACACCTGGTTCAACAGCCAGTGTCATATTGACAGAGGGTCAGCAGGATTTGCCACTTGTGGGAGCCAAGCCCGCACACAGAGGTGACAGTCTGTGATTAGATGACAAACATGCTAATCCACTAGGCTAGTGAGGATGCAATGATTAGTAGGAATCATAAGATTTTCTTTTGGGGTCATTCATGTTATTCAATGTTATTGTAATGCAACAAGAGTTTTATTGATACCTCCAGTTATAGTTAGTTGAGTTAGTACTACGTGCTTGGAGCTGGGATATAAGTCAAATCAAGTTACACCATTTATGCAATTCCAGACATAGCCTTTATGTGGACTCGATTACTCCTCTCAGTTCAATTATAAAAAAAATATACCTAACTTTTTAAATATTTGTAAAATATGTGTTATGCGAATATACATTGAATACTTTGACAACTGACCAAACATATTTTTTAAGAAATGTTGAATATGAAACAACAAAAAGGTTATAATAATCAGTTGTCTCAAGGAGCACAAACTCACAAAGTCGAACCAGATGTTGACAAAGAATCCCTCAAAAATCTTTTGAGTCCGAATGCAGACAGTTTTTAGTAGGACTGAGCAGGCGGAAAACTGCAATATTATTGTTTGATTTTGAGTTATGGAGCAGATATTGCTAGAAATCCCTGACAAAAATCTTCAAGTTCTGATGTAGATTATCTTTAAATGGGAAAGTTTTCCTCCTAGGACAAAAATCTCCTCAATTTAAAAAGATCATACATTAGGATTCCTTATATACAAATATCAACAAAAACAATTGCTTATGGGGTTGCTCCATTGGGGCCATCTTGTCAGTAACTAAGGATTTTTCAAGGGTCGATAGCAATGTTTGCATAGTGAGTAAGGGTCGGTAGTATTTTCCCGGTTTGTCGCAGTGGTTCAGCCAAAAAATCAAACATGTTTGATATTTCCCCCACCCTCCCACGCCCTCCCCAACTCTTGTTCGAAGCCATGGTTCCGCCCACCTGGAAACCTTGTGCTAGTCACTCCAGTCTTGTATTATCACTTCAATTTCACGTATTTTAGGACACTTAAACTGCTTCTCTTGCAATATTATTTATGTATTTATGGTGCCCCTTATTTATCCCTGATGTTTAGGGTTACTGCTCGGTTTATCAAGTTTGTGTTGTATGTTACTCATTGTATTGTTAAGATTTTCTGCATGTGGTTAATTCTCTCTACCCCACCCTCCTGAAATATAAATTTTGGGTTTAACGAGAGAAAATAGAATGTTTTGCAGTGGAAAAATACCATAATTTAAAAATAACTTTTCGACACCAAAACTGTGTTGTTTAGTTCAGAATTCAGGATGACACAATAATCTACAATTTAGGCAATATGCGAAGAAATACTTTGTGCAAATGAACACTGAATGTATTTATTCTGTGACCATTTTACTAAATACATGCATCCCATAAGCATCCCATAATGATACAAACATACAGCAATTTGGCATACCATACTTACAATGTTGTGGCTCCAATCTTCTTCCCAAAACAACCGCATACCTCACTCCAAATATCCAATATTTTACATTTTATCCACACTCAAGCATTTTTGTATGCTAAAAATCTATGGGAAATCAAACAAAATCAAAAAGTAATACACATAAAAATTACTTAATTGTGCCCTACTGCTGTTATAGTACCAATATATATCACAGCTTTTGATTAACAGGGTTTCTTAACATATTAATCAAATACGAACAAAGATAATGTGTATGTTAACCCAAACATGGCAAACTTTAAGTAGAAAGAGAATTGATAAACAAATAAATATAGTAAATTTTTACTTGCAAAATTTTCCATGTCAGTCTTTTCCTCTTTTCATTCACATCGAAAGTTTTCACGAGCCATCCATTCACGAATAGTTTTGGAGGTATAACCACAGAGATATAACCACAGAACACAGTACGTATTATGTACGTTTGTGTCACGTGAAATCTGCCCCCCCCCCCCAACTGTTCCTGAAAAAAATTAAAGTAAACCACAGAGAAAACTTATTTTTATATTGTGTTGCGAAATGTTTGTTTCAGAATTATAATGCAGAAAATGTTGCTACCTGAAAAATAAAAAAGTTGAAAATTATAATCAACGTGGTTTTATATATAGTTATTATTTTTTTATATGTATGTCATCAGCAATGAAAATAAATCATGACAAAGCACAAAACAATCGTGGAAACAGTGCACCAACTGACTTATACGTGTACTCTAGCCTTGCAGAGGCCAACAAAGCTTAGATTTGTTTATTTGGGGTTTTACGTCGCTTTTAACACTGTACAGGTCATATCACGACGGGTAGTTGGAAGGGCAGAGGAAACCAGTACATACAGTTCGCTAGGGTTCTGTACTGTAAACTGCTGACCAACGGCAAGCAACTACCAGCTTTCCCACTTGAGGCCGTGCCGGGAATCGAACCCCGGCCTCAGAGGTGGGAGGCGAGAGTGTTACCACTCTGCCACCATGGCCCCTTATACCCAATGTGACAGGTACATTTTAAATACCAGTCACCACATGGATAATTTGGGTTATAAATTCAACAAGGGATTATTTTTAGTTAGTATTTCAGTGCTTATGTCAACTACATTATGATGACTATATAACTATGGAATAATAATTCTTAAATGGCTCTCTGGTGGTGCAGAGTAGAGTCTGTCTTGACCAGAGATTAACTTTATTTATTAAATTAGAATACAAGGCCTAATACCGGGCTAGAACTGAAGTCCAAAACCGCCTTTCAGGGGATAATTTCTTTTTCCTATGTTTCCTAGCTTTTTAAACACCCACATCTTAGTAACATCTGTGACATTCTTGACATTCTAATTTGCTTTATATCGGAAGTCTTATCAGCTAGACAAATGGTGGATGTGAATTTTTTTTCAGTATGCTGCAGTCAGGTTGTGAAGACTTTGTTTTGTGAAATCAAAATCACTGTGGTGATTTATTTTTAGTATAAACATATAATCGTCTGAAGACAGTATTTATGTACACTTTCTGCTACACACAAGTTCATAATTACTTTAATTCTAGTTATATTTATCTCCAACAAGACGTTATGTTTCTCTGTCTGTCTGTTTCTATGTCTGCAGTAACTCAGTAAGTTATGTACTGATATATCTGGTGTTTATGTGAGGAGAGCCTGACCAAATGGAAAAATGATTAAATTTTGGGAAAGATCCGGATTTGCACCCTATATGAGTGCTTCCTGGTCCGTGTATATTATTTCAGAGAGTAGCTTATTATGCATAAAGCATGTAAAGTGAGTCGTTTCGAGGTGAAAGTCTTCGTTCCAGAACAATAATCTTTTAATCCTCTTTATCTACAAGATTTCAACAAACCCAAGTGACTGCTGAGATACCATCCATTTGACGACAAAATCATCTATAAGTACTTTGAATTCAAATTAACAAATTTTAGTAAAATATAAACACTTTTAATTAATAAATACATCTAACATGCTCTTCAAAATTATAAAACAGATTTCTTACTTTTTTGTAAAATTATGTAAAAATAGTAATATTTGTGTTTTATTGTGAGTCAGCCATGTTTATGACAATATTTTTACCAGAAGAAGGTAAAATGTGGAAATTTATAGGTAATTAAATGATGTAAATTTCTATTACAATCCACAGAAATTACTTCTATATGAAGTATAGATCTCCATAGTATATATGTTGTTTTCATAACAAAGTATAAAATGTACATACATGCAATGGAATATTTTAAAAATGACTTAAGTCTACGCTGCAGTGTTCTTAAAGTTATGACAAATTTTTTTCTAAGACCTTTTGTGCATCCCATTTTGTCCAAGCAAAAAAAGTCTTAACTTTACAACAAAAATCTAGCACAGTTAAGACTTTTCTCTTAAAGTTATGACAATTTTTTGCTTAAGACTTTTTGTGAACCCTGGCCCTGGAGTATACTGGATGAGTCTGAGCCATTTTATGCCTCTCTGCCTTTGCTCCTGAATATTATTGCATCCCGGCTTCTACTTAAGTCTTACAGGGGGGCATGGGGGAACTTGGAGGGTACTTTATGGTAATGCAGGAATTCTTTGTCACCACTCGCTAAACTGGGGAATAGTGGGGTCCTTCTAATTTTACTTGGTCATGTTGGGGAGCAATCCCTGTATATCAGTGAGTGAACTGGTAGTAGTTTTGCATGTTCTTACAGCCTACGCAATTCATCCGGGCAAACCTCCGGGTACACACAGAAATATCTGGGAGCAAATCCTGGAGCCACTATCTGGTTGTCCAAACTAGCACCGGCATCAGACCATGAAAGATAGAACAAAACTATTATGGAATTTCCGGAGCAAACACCTAGATCATAAGGTTTGCCCCCAGAAAACAACTCTCCTGCACTACACCAGGCTGTCCTTGGAAATCGAAGTGCCCCATTTTAGCCTCCAGGTCATTTAATGCAAATGCAAATATGTATTGATAACGTTTTAAAAGTATTTTATGTTATGTTCTGTGTAGTGTTTATAACATTATTCCATAATGTCCTCAGTTGTAGCAAATCTATACTGGTACATTTTACATCTGTGTTTGCAATTATTGAATCATCACATGAATTAAAATGATGAATATTAATGTAATGACACCAGAGACTGTGAAGAAAAAAAAGATCAGTCTCTGTATTGCAAGCATGCTGATAAGAGCTGATAAAAGTAAAGAGTTATAGTTTAAAGCCTTTTTACTTGTGATTACACCACATTCTGTTTGTAGAGTATGACTACCTTAGGTTCAGACCTCCCCTACCCATTTTATTAAAAACAGGTTCCTGAATTAAACTAATTTTCTATTCTTGTATAAAAAGAAACAAAAGGGACACATTTTGGCAAAGTGTAGTAATGTTATTTGTTAAATTTAGGCCCTCTTTATTCCACACAGACACAACATTAACTCACCCGTTTGCAAAGTTATTCAGGGAAATGCTTCTTTTGATGAGGCCTGGGAATACAAAGTATTTGTTTAATTAGTTTGATAAAAGTATGAATGATAAAAACTGTGATCATATATAATAAAAAAAAAACAATTATTTTATTTAGTAATCCTAAAATAAGCAAAAATGTACGTTTGTTAACTCCAGAAACCACTCATATCTGTATAGACTGTTTCAATAGTCCTTTAAAAATCAAATAAATTGCTTTGCCCCTAAGTCTTTCCTAAAATATTGACATATTGCTAAAGCGTAATATCTAGTTCAAACATTTTATATCTCTGTGTAAGTAGAATTTTACTCTGAAGAAAATATCAAGAAATCTCCATTTTTAATTAATTCAACTCAAATTAATTTTCAATAATGGTTAGTTTCTTCTTGAGCTATTAACAAAGATTTAAAATTTAATTTGGAATTAAATTCCCCTATTACGGCTATTGGTGAAAATAGCTAAAATGATATAAAATCCCTGTTCTACCATTTATATGACTACCCTGTGTTCTTTTTGATGATCAAGATTTTTTAGTTAGCGATCTAGAACTCGCTGATATATTTCGTGTAACTTTTCCTAATTCTAGATGCTATACCTGGAGACGGAAAAAACCGTTGAAACAGGCAAGATCAGACTATTTTTTAATTTCAAATTCAGTGAGAGATATTATAACGAAATGTTCAATTAATCCTAGCTATAGATCTGACCACTCAATTATAGAAATCCAATTTGCATTTAACAATTTCCAGAAGGGAAGAGGCATTTGGAAATTTAACAATAGTCTTTTAAAACAAAATGATTATCTAAAATTGATAAATAGAATTATTAATGAAGAAAAAGTTAAATATAGCATTCCTGTCTATGACATGAAATACTTAGAGAGTAATGATGAAGATATACAATTTGTGATCAGCCAAGATTTATTTTTTGAAACCTTATTAATGAGAATAAGAGGAGAAACAATTAAATATGCATCTTTTTTGAAAAAGTCAAATAAAAGAAAAGAAATTTCTTTGATAAAAGATATTGACAATTTGGAATCAATGGAAGAAAGTGGTCGGAACCATACAAATCTGCTAGAGTCAAAGAAATAAGAGCTTCAAGATCTGCGCAAAAAAAAAATAAGTGGACAAGCCCTTAGGGCAAAGGCACAATGGTTAAACAATGGCGAAAAACCATCTAAATTCTTTTGCCTGTTAGAAAATAACAACTTTGTAGATAAAACAATAAGAAAATTAAAATTGGATGATGGTTCTGAAATAACAGAACAAAGCAAAATTTTGACTGCAGTAAAGATTTTTACCACAATTTATTTGAGAATAAGGATCAAAATTTTGAAGCGCAAAAATTTGAAAAATTACTGAACCTAGAGAATATTAGAAAGATTTCAGTATCAGACTTAGGTAAGAAAATTACAGCTACTGAATTAGGAAATAGCTTAAATAAAATGAAAAGTGACAAATCACCAGGGATAGATGGTTTTACAGCAGAATTTTTCAAAGTCTTTTGGAAAAAAATAAAGTTTTTTGTAATGAACGCTATTAACTTTTGTTATGCAAAAGGTCAAATGCCCCTTTCCTGGCGACAAAGTATCATAACTTGTTTACCAAAAGGGACAAAAGATAGGACTTTCTTGAAAAACTGCAGGCCTATTTCGCTTCTTTGTGTTCCATATAAAATTATTTCTGGTGTTATAGCAGAAAGAATTAAACCCTATCTTGACCAAATTATTTCACAGAGTCAAAGTGGATATATAAAAGGTCGAAATATGGCAGAAAATACTCGTTTGATTTATGACTTGATGTATTATACAGAAAAATAAAAAATCCCAGCCCTTATAATGCTCATTGATTTTGAGAAAGCCTTTGATTCAGTTTCGTGGAAATTTCTATATTTTTGCTTAGAATCATTTGGCTTTGATCAAAATTTTATTAACTGGATAAAACTATTCAATAGTGATATAAGTTCTTACATTCTGCAGTGTGGTGTCCTTTCAAGTCAGATAAATATAAAAAGAGGATGCAGGCAAGGCAATCCATTATCACCATACCTGTTCTTATTGGTTGTAGAAATTCTTAGCTTGATTATTGAAAAAGATACTAGCATCAAAGGAATTACTATTGGATCTCAGACTTATAAACTAACACAATTCGCAGATGACACTACAATTTTGCTTGATGAAAATACCAGTTCCCTAAGGGCAGCTCTGAATATTTTAGAAATATTTGGTTCATTATCAGGATTGATAATGAATGCAGAAAAAACAAAAATGGTTTGGATTGGGAGTAAAAGATTCAGTAAAGATCCAACTAAATGTTTCAGCTAAACTAAAATGGGGTAATTCAAACTTTACCTTACTTGGCATTGAATTTTCTACAAATATGCAAGACATCCCAAATATCAATTAAAGTAAAGCAATGACTAGTGCAAATCAAGTTTTAAGTTCTTGGAAATGCAGAAGTTTAACTCCTTTTGGCAAAATAACCGTTCTCAAAACACGTGTATTATCAAAATTTAATCACCTTTTTACCTCCATAATATGTCCTCAAAATTTTTTGAAAATGAATTAAATAAAATGGTTTTCAGATACTTGTGGGATGGAAAGCCTGAAAAAATTAATCGGAAAAGGGTCTGTCAAGACTACCTACACGGTGGTATGAGAATGGTTGATATATTTAATTTTGATAAATCACTGAAACTAAGCTGGCTTAAGCAATTAAATATTGATAACAAAAAACCTTGGCTTCTGCTCCTTCAAGAATCAATAAACTCATTTCAAAAATTATATACTTTGGGGCCAGAATGGATTTTAAATTACATTCCGAATTTAAATCCTTTCTGGCAAACAATATTCAAATACTGGGTGGAATTTTGCAGAAACAATCATGCAGACTCATTCGAAGATATTCTTCAGAGTAGCATTTGGTATAATAAAGAGATGGCAACAGAAAACCTATTGTTACTGACAAAATTCATACCTAAGGCAAACCAATCTATATATTCAACAGTAAAAAGGCCCCACATACCCTTTCACATAAGTCCTTTGATTAATGCTGAAACAGGCAACAAAGCTTTCTACAATATCTTGACAAACCCTAGTCTTGACCAAATGAAGGACAAACATGAAGTCAAATGGTCTTTTGTTTTCAAAAATAGATTGAGTTAAGACATTTGGAGAAACATATAAATCCTGTTTTAAAGCAATTAGTGATAACTTTTTTATATGGTTCCAATATCGAACCATTTACAGAATTCTTGGAACAAATGGCTATTTAAAAAACTAAATATAAAAAAATCATCTGTTTGTGGGATATGTACCAAGGAAACTGAAACTATTATCCATTTGTTTGTAACATGTGGACAAGTTGATGAGCTATGGCAAAACATAATCACATGGATTGAGCAAAAGCTGAAGCTAAAAGTGAAGCTTGATGACGAATCAAAAATTCTGGGGTATTATGTAAAAGATCAGTTTTGGTGGCCAATGAACTTGATATTAATTGTTACAAAAGAATATATGTTTTGATGTTCAAAAAATAATCAAAAGCTCAACATATACTATCTTCAAACCAGAATAAAAGAAATATTCCTGGAACAGCAAAACCTGTAAAAGATGGTGTGGATGGGAACAGCTATTTTATGAAATATAATGAACCTGTAAAACTGTAATGTGAAACATATTTACTCTGAACTATAGTTTCATTTTCTTTGTTTATCTCTTCATGTATATATGTTATCAAAAAATTCAAGACATTAAAAGTATTGTTATTTTTCTCTCCCGTATACTACCCTGTTTTTTTGGGGGTTTTTTTGTTTTTTTTTGTGTTTGTATGTTGTGCAAATTAATGTAAGTGGAAAAATAAAAATAAATTTTAAAAAAGATTTTTTAGGCTTTTGGGTAAAAAGTTAATTATTTATTTGGTACCATAGAGAACCATAGCTATGGAAGAGCAGGTACTTTTGACAAGTTTCAACACCTCTATTGTTTTGGTCACTCATCTCGCATTTGTGCCTGAAAGTTTGACATATCTTATAGAATCAATTGCATTGTTAATTGTGGAGCTTCATTAATGCTTGGACAAAAGGAGGGATTGCATTATTTCTAATTTTTAAACAATATGGAGAGCTAAGGCCGAATTCACAAAGAAGTCTTAGACCTTCCCAAGTATCCAGACCTTGGCTCCACCCACCTGGTAACCATCCTGTTATCCTTGTCATATACTTTCACCACCTTGGCTAAAAGAACTTGTCATCCTGTCTTGGTTAAGACTCCACCTCCTCACAGACTGTCAACACAAACCGATCATACTTGAAAGCAAACAGGCATGTCATAAATATAACTGACCTGACTTGAACGTTTCCTGTTAAGCAAGTCTCCCAGTCCTCAAACGGATTGTCAGTAACATCTCAGCAGGACAAGCTGGGAACAGAAGCAGACAAGCTCACTAAGATTCCAAAGGAACTTTCAACCGCCCTCCTGCCTCTGGAGATCCTGCAGTTGCCTATACTTTCTTCCCTTATGAGTTGTCTTCTGCTGTAGGGTTTCACCATCCATGACCACCATCCATCCTCCCTCCCCCAGTGGTTCAGGTGCAGGAAGCCCCAAACTGCCATCCTCGATCTTCTCCCTCAAATTGCTTCTGTTGAATATCTGTGTATCTGAGCAAGAACCACTTGACCCACAGTCTATCTGCAGGAATCTGTATTCTATGTCAACTGATGCCAGGAGAACCAGGGAAATAAAGCTTTTGTAATTGTAATAGTCACTGCCTGATTTCCTTGGTTTCTTCATTTTGATATGCTTCCGATCTATTGTCCCTACAGCATGGGGGGCATTCCATCTGGTTCTGAACTTCTCCTCAACCCTTTTCCACTCCTCGAGGCTAGTTGGGCAGCGCAAATATTTGTCCTGGAATGTAGCAAGGATGGCTCAGTAGACAAATTTGCAGATGGTGGTGCAAGGAGGTACTGTAAGGAGGTGCAGGTCTAACCAGTGTTAAGGTGTCCCAGTGTTATTGCCAGTTTTAATACAACTTCTAATGGCTTCCTCAGATTGGTGCCTCACATCTTGATGCGATGATGTATGCATTCTTTGATGATCCTGACAATATTCTGGTATACTGGGATGTCTGTGTGTATGAGGCCAGCCAGGAGGTTGCTATAGCATCCTTTTTCTTTTCTTTGAAGGAATCAGAACATAGGTCTGGTCGCTTTCTTCTTTTCCTGGCTGTTGGCTGGGGCTGTGCCTGTGGTGCTGGCTGTAGGGCAGATACTGGTCCTGGGTTCATATTCTTTCATCTTTCTCTACAAATCAAGATGAAAATCAAAACTCAATAAAGAACAGAAGGACCCAACGCTTCTGTAGCTGGCATCTTTACAGTGACAAATGATGTGTTTTTGTTAGCCAGAGGGGGTTCATACAGTTTTGGTTTGATCCTGACTCTGCATCCTGAATCTAGGATTTAATCAGTCCAGTCGGAGTGAGTCTGGAAAATGCTCCAGTCCTGTCGGATTGTCAGTAAGACTTGTCCAGGCTTACTACAGCTTGTTTTAATAGGGGTTTACGGCTTGTTTTGCTAGTTTCCCGTCTCGTCATGAAGAAAATAATCCCGATTCCAAGTCAGGCTGGGATCTATATCCAGAGAAGACAGTATGTGTTACAATATGTCTTTTTTGCGTGCTTTTTAGCACTTTTTGTCCCCTGATTCCCCAACTTTTGCAACTGACCCTAGAGCCGTAGAGTCAGTTGTAGGGTCAGCTCTTATTAGACCACAGCCTCAGCCTAAGGCTTAGACATAAGGCTTAATTTTAAGTCTATGTCCAGGCCAAATCATTCTGTAAAACTGCCCCTGATGTCAGCCCAGATCAATACAAGGATAATAAGACGGATTGCCTTATTTCTATATTTAGAACAATATAGCCTGAGCTGAAGTTATCCCTGTGGAAATGCCTTATCTCACAATGATAAAGACTCCCATAAAATATCTTGGATAAAGAATTGGTTGGGGATCATTCCCCAATGTTAAATAAGTTCTATGTTAGATCAAGGTTCACCTACTATGACAATATGATATAAATCCATGCAGGGGTGTATTCATAATATTGCTAACACACAACAAACAAACAAAATCCAACTATAACACATCTGTCTCTAATAGGCTTAGCAGAAATAAAAATTATAGGATTGATACAATTATGTTCAGTATAAAATGAGCAGTTAATAAGTTATACTGTTCAACATATTCACAATTCTAATTCTAATTTGACTTTTATAGCACTTAATCTCCACTGAGTAGTGGACTCTAAGGCGCAACAAGACAATAGCAATATACAGATTCAAAGTCTAGGGAGAGAAACAGGTCAGCACCACAGAAAAGCCATAAGAGAAAATGAGCTAAGGAGGATAAGCCTTTGCTTAGAGATAGGTTTTGAGCTTGGTTCTTAAAGAGGCAATAGTGGGTGATGCATGAATGTCTTCAGGGGTGGATTCCAAACAGTGGGAGCATCAAAGGCAAAACTGAAACCAAGCTGCTTAGTGGACTTGTGAATTTTAGGTTGAAAACTTTGGAACATTAAGGAAATTGGCAACACTCTGCCTGCATCTAGTATTGTAAGTATTGTGGTATGTGGAAAGATATGGGGCAAAATATTTCGGGAAGCCAGTATGAATAAACTTGTACACCAGGGTAGCCAGTTTGAACTCTGAGCAAAACTGAACAGGGAGCCAAATGGAGTTTCATGAGGACCGGAGTTATACGAGTATATTTACTCGAATTTGTAACAACTCTAGCTACACTATTTTGGATAGACTGTAATCTGTGAGGATTGAATTTGGAGAGACTCCTGAAAAGTGAGCTACAGTAGTCCAACCGACTACTAACAAAAGCATTGGCAACCGACACAGCTGCACCTTTTGCAAACATTCTGGACATGTTTACAGAAAAAAAGTCAGAGTCAAACCACACACCCAGGTTCCTGACTGACTTGGTGGGGTAAAGGGGGTTACCCAGGATGTCAATTGGAAAACATACATTTAACCTTTCTCTCTGTTTCTTGGAGCCAAAAAGTATAAACTCAGCTTTATCTGGATTAAGTTTAAGGTTGCTAGCCGACATCCATCTTGAAGGCATCTGTTCAACTTATCAAAAGCAGCTGAGGCATTCATATGCGACAGATGGACATAAAGTTGTGAATCGTCAGCATAGAAATGAATTTTACGCCTTTGTGTTTACCAATAAGAGTACTAAGGGGAGATGTGTAAAGAGAGGATAGGAGAGGACCCAGAACAGAACCCTGAGGTACGCCAAACAGCAATTTTTGTAAATCAGACAAAGTAGAACCAATCTTAACAGATTGAAAACGTTTTGAGAACCATTTGAGAGCGGGCCACCAACACCGAACCAATGCTGAAGACAACTGAGGAATGTGGAATGATCAATAGTATCAAAGGCAGCCGAGAGATCCAGAAGTACCAAGGCAGTAGCTTCACCCAAGATCGTGACAAATGAATATCATTTTTGATGGAAAGGAGAGCCGTTTCTGTTGAGTGACCTGACTTATATGCTGACTGGTTTGAGTTATCCAAGCCATGTCGATGAATATGGTCAACCAGCTGTTTAGTAATTACACATTCAACCAGTTTGGAAATGAAGCTGAGTTCAGATACTGGGCGGTAGTTTTTCAAGTCCTCAACAGGAAGCGAGGCTTTCTTTATAAGTGGAGTGACTACTGCTTTTTTGAAGCCATCTGGAACCAGGCCCTCCCGGAGTGGACAATTAACCAATTTGGTTATAGATGGAAGAAGGATATCAATACTAGGGCAGGGTCAGTAACACCGGTATCTCGGTATCGGGACCAATTCACTTCAACACCGTGACGACACTTTACAGCCGGTATTTCGTATGTCAGTGTATAATATTGTGAGAAAATGTAAAGTATTAGAAACAAACCTCAAATTTGAAGAAAGTATCCACATATTTTTATATATTTTAGCACTTTTGTAGTGATTTCTTTCAGAACTGCAATGTTTTTTTTCGTGAATCCTACTTCCAGTTGATGGGCTTATTCGATTGGGTATATGCTAGAACAAAATTTATTCTTTCGGTATCCCGGAATCGGTACAGATTTACACTGGCGGGATACCGAAATGAAAAATATGCTACCAACCCTGCCCTAATCAATACATTCCTTAATAAGAAATGTGGGCAATGGGTCCAACAGGCATGATTTGGTGGGTGATTTGCTGATTATTTTACCAATTTCATCTTGAGTGACTTAATATAGACTGTTAGTTTAGGAGGGTCACAGGGGGATGTACCATGTTACCGGACTCAGATGAGGAGAAACGCTCTCGGATTTTCATGGTTTTATTTGAGAAAAATGTAGCAAAACGATCAGCCAGTGACTTTGAGGATTCACAAGTGGGTAAAGTGGTGCTGTGGGATCTATGTAGGACTTTGTGTGACTCCTGCCATAGTGTCTTGGAATCATGGCTGCTGTCGGAGATAAGTTTCCTGTAACAGATAGTCTTGTCCCTGTTGGCAAGACGACTGCACAAGGCAATTTGACACCGAAGATGACTAGTGTTGTACTGACTTTTATCCTTTTGCCAAGCACGTTCAAATTGATGTCTGAGTGACTTTGCAGGGGATAGCTGTCAGACAGCCAGTCAGCATGCTGTTTGGTCTTCAAACTTGACACAAGAGGTGCATGCCTATCAAGGATACGACTCAAGTCATGCATGTAGTAATCATACAGCAGTGAGACAAAAATTTACTGGACATTTCACAAAGGCATATCTTTAAGGTCAGACCTATGGACATATTTATGCGATGGTACCTCCTATAGGAAATTCTTGTTTGGCAGTTAGCAAGAGAGGAACGAAAGTCAATAGCACATTTAATGACTGCATGGTCAGATATGAATTCACAGGCGTCAACATGAACACACATATCGTGATCACTGGGGGAAAGAATGAGATCAAGGATATGGACGTGCAAATGAGTGGTATTGTTAACCGACTGTGTTAGATTACATGATACTAACAGGGATTTCAATTTGTAACTATCAGTACAAGGTACATTAACATGTATATTGAAAACACCACAGATGAAGTAATTGCAATCAACTGAAGACAGAAAACAAACAATGGACAAAAATTTGTCTAAAAAATGGAAGAACATGGCCCAGGATGACGATAGATAGAAGCTAGGAGCAAAGTTCGGCCTGACACAGAAATTGATATGACAATATTTTTAAAGGAACTATATTCATATTCACAATGTACATTATTTTCATGTAAAAAGGTTACTTTATATGAGTCATATTAAGCAATCTCTTGAGTTGTAACACAGATAAAACTCATCCTTAGGCTGCTAGAAGTACTTTTTAGGGTGTAATCACTTATCTGTGGGATTTTACAAGCAATCTTATCCACTCCTTCATGAGTGTCCCCCTATTGATTGGGGTTTAGTGTTACGATTGATCTCAATGAATTGGAACTATAGGATCTTGTCAAAGGTCCTTTCATTTTATCGTTTTGCTGATGTGTTACCTCAGGACAAGTAGGATGTATGCAGTTAGTTCCGATGCCCCCATTTGATGGGGTCAGAGTTTAATATCAGCTAGGTCTTATGATAAGTCACTGCAGTGGAACAGCTGTATTATTTAAAAAAAAACACTTTAAAGGTGGGCATAAACAAGTTCCAAAATACAAGATAAGTTATAGCAGATTCAAGAACCTTGGTGGTTAGCAAGTTTAGAATTTATACATACTTTGCTCTCAAATCCATTTTCATAGGTTTGAATCCGACTCGTGCTCAAAAATGTATTTATGGGCCACAGTGATGAAATGTCTCAATATGATCTACATTCTATAGCTGTTGAAAATGTGATGTTGCCTTTTTCTTCAACACTGTCCTGATAAAGATTTCTTTTTAATAAATTTAAAACAAAATTTTCTTTGTATTTTATGCTAATTTATTTATGAATGCTTAAAATACATGATGATACCTTGCTCTGAGAATAGTCCCCAAACTCCAAATCCAAACAGTCAGTATGCCATGTGCATCCCCTGTGAATCTTCCTACTTCTATTTGAGACCACAACTTCCTACCTCCAGATCCATGTATTTTAAATTGGTCCTAACACACCCAACTGGCATTTCTAGCAATAATAAAACCTGAAAATAGAAAAAACCCAAAAGATAACCAAAGATTTGGGAAGAAAGTTATGGGGTGTTCCACTGGGGCCCACTTGTTTAGGGTCGCGATTGGTTAGGATCGCTTGTAGTTTCCCAGCTTGCCATGGTGCCAGGTTCAGTTACTGAGTATCAGTGTTCATTGATACTCAGTGTTTCAAATTTCAAACAACTCTACCAAAAATGATGCATCTGTGTGAAAATTCATTTTGTGTTTTTTGCAGGCAAGGGTTTTTGTATCCTCAGGGACTGCTCGTTTTATTCTATCCTGTCATGGTGATCTCAACTTTTGATGTAAATTTGCAATGTAATAATTACGCTTTAGATATTGAAAAATTTTAAAAAGCATTCAGTGAAAGGAATATTATATGATATCAAAATGCAGTAATCTATTGCCCCTGTTCCACCGAAGGACTAAGCCCGTATCCTGTCCCCGACCCTTAATCATGGACAGTTGGTGAAAAAAAGGTAAAATGGGCGGGAATACTGAATCGTTATTGAAGCCTGGGATTAAGTTCAGATAGGCCTCAGGAAGCCTGAGGAGGCCCCAGACAGTCCCCGACTGTTCTGCCACTAAGAACCAATTAAGTCATTTTTCTGGTCAGTTTGAACCACGACTGGGACTAAGCCCTGACTAACCCCTGATTAAGTCCTGGCTTCCTCAGGCGTCCTCCCCCAGAACTTCCCCAGACCAATGTGGCCGATTCTTGTTTTGCAAAAAAACTGGATTTTTGGGGTATATATATAAATTCTGCGATCTAATCATCATTACTTTTCTAGGAACACAGCAGGATGCCACCTTTTAATGGAAGACAGCTTCAGCAACAATTTAGGGCCTTTTTAGTTTTCATTCAGTTACATATAATGATGAATTTGCTATTTCTACATCGACCACAGCAACCAACACCAGCACCACCACCAGCACTACCACCAGCCAGACAGAGACCTTGAAGAAGGCACAACATGTGAGTCAGGCCATGTAGTCTGGCAGCCCAGGGGGTTGAACGAAAAGTGCCAGTAATAGTTTTTCTCTGCAGATTATGTAACCCTGGGGTCCCTGTAATAACATCCTATATGATGTGGACACCTAACCCTTGGGCAATTTTAGATATTTACGTTTTTTCAAAATGGCCGCCATAATAACTAATTTTTGCCATATTTTTGTTTTTTCTGTGTGCATATCTATTAGTTTGGGACCAAAATCTTTTTTTTCAGTTAATGAATTAAATAAAACAATTATTCAACAATCAGATGAAATGCTGGGTGTAATTCACCAAAAAATCAAAATCCAATATGGCCGCCATGCTTTTTTTCAAATTTTCGGGTAAGGTCTATAATATCTTGCTTAGTAGTGGAACTGGATGTAATGTGAGGCGTCTAATTAAGATGTTCTTTAACAAATGGGCACAAAAATAATTAATAATATTTAATCAAAGACCAAGACAAATCACTTTTCTTTCAAAAACCACAAGGCAACACTTTGGCTAATAATTTCATTCTTTAGAAGAATGTAATTCAAAAATTCATTCAAAATGGTACTTATTTTAGCCAGTGATTGAAAAGAAACTGAGAAACTGAAAAAAATGTAAATTTATTAAGGTTACTGTAGAAGGATGTCATACTCAAAGGAAAAAAGTAAATTAGCCTCATTCTGAAAAACAAGATGGCCGCCACAGGCATTTCTTTGAAAATTATCTACCTGTTTCTTCCGGCTGGCTCTCAAAAGTAGAAGGTTGAATCTCTTCATAGGTGATATGTATAACAGATATACATGTGCTCTACAATAGTGCAGAGATTTGACATTAAAGCTTCTCATTCAAGGTCATCCAAGGAATGCCAAAGTACGCCATGTAGCAGAAAAGTGCCTATAACTCACTTGCTATTGGTCCTAGAGGTTTGGCATGTGAAACCAACCTATAGGCAATCATGGGCTGGGAATCTTCTGATGCAATCAGATTTGACCTTGGACCCCTCCCTCAAGGTCAAATGAGGAGAGCCAAACTTTATATAACTCAATTATTATTGGTCCCAAAGGTCTGCAATCTGAAACAAACTTACAGGGAATCATGGACTGGAAGTCTTCTGATGTTGTCAGATTTGCCCTTGGGCCCCACCTTCAAGATCAAACGAGGATAGTCAGACTTAAAAGTGCTTATAACTTGCTTATTATTGGTTCTAAAGGTTTGCAATGTCAACCCAACTTGTAGTAAATCATGGACTGGGAATCTTCTGGTGTGGTCAGATTTGGTCGTGGGCCCCTCCTTCAGGTCAAAAGATGGTTAACTGGCTTTGATGAGTTGTTATTACAGTGAAATAAATTTGCATCAGTTCTCCGATGCGCCAGGTCTAGTTTTTTATGGTGCCATGATGACACCAATGAAACATGCAACTTTAGATGACAAAGGCTTTTGAATACCCTCTTTCATGGACCTGCAGTCGGACTGAGGATAACATGCAAGCATAAATGATCAGCTTAAATCATCCATCATCCACTGCTTCTGAAACATTTCTTACATCATCTTGATTGTGATGGTACCCACAAAAAAAATTTCAGCATTACCTATTTTGTTTGTCAAATATTTTGCTACAGTGCTTTCATCAATATCAATTGTGCATTGACCTTGAGATGTCGATCTCATCATGTCACCTCTGATGACTTTTGTAAACACAAAATGGCTGAGAAGATGAAAATCATCTGTCATCGGTGACAAGTAACACATTGTGTGCATTACTCTTTCTGATTTGATGAATGATCAAAGTGTCGGCTTTTGACATGGGCTATTTTTATGTCTGACCACCTTGTAATTTGTCCTGCTTCAGTTTGTATGAGTTTTGGGGAATTGGATATCAAAAAATCTCAATGAGGTCTGATGTTAATCAGCATACTGTAGCAATGGACTGATTGGTCAAAGAGAAAATATTCAACCAGCTGAGGCAATCCGCAGATCAGGAAGCACTATTTGTTTATAAAGACAAATCAAATTCCAGAATAAAGTATGATGCCAATAATTGTCAGACGCTCCGTTACAGGGTCTGCATTGACGCCCATATGGAGAATGAAAGCAGAGAATGTTCTGTCGAATCTTGAAATTGGTAATGTCATCACTTTATTGCCTGTAAATGTTGGTGATGCTTTGTCAGAAACAGATAATGTAATTTTTTTAAAAGCTTGGGCTGATGTTATTAGAAAGGAAACTGTGTATGCCTGAGGAATGGGTCTACATAAGCCAGAGACATTTCAATAGAACATATCTTTTATCCTATGAACTATAACCAGGAGCACCAGCTATGTCTTACAATAAAGCATAGAGCCATCTACATCCAAATAAGTGCAAATGAAGTAACACCAAGTCAAAATGTCTTAAAAAGTGCCATTTCAGATATATTATTCCTGAATTATTCCAGTATTATGAATAGTCCCATTGCAACTGGCAAGACTAATCAAACCTTCTTGGACAGTTTCGGGTACATGAAACCAATTATCTCCACAGAATGTGTGTATATCTCATCCTTGATTGGTATAATGATGAAAGCATAAAAGTATACTAAGCTAGTGTAATATTTTCTGTTCCACCAACTGGTTAATTACAAAGTGTGATGCTAGGCTCATTGTGTCTAGAAACAAGAAAATATTATCATGGATCAGATCTGGACAGCAGTAACACATTCTCTGGTAATATTTTGTGATATTCAATTCCACAATTCCTATATCTGCAGGTCCATGGCAGAGGCTTTTCTAAAAGCTCTGGTCATCAAAGTTGCATGTTATATGGTTCATCCCAAAGCTGGCATCTTTACCACTAACATCTGAAGGTTTTGCACTAAATATTGCCAGAGCCCACATGTGGGTTGCTCTATGGTGGCACTGATTGCAAATTTTCTCTACCAATGTTAGGTCCAGGGATTTATTTATTTGTTGTTTTACGTTGCGTTCAACAGCCAGGGTCATATTGCGACGGGTAGTTTACAGGTGGAGGAAACCAGTGCATACTGTACTGTAAACCACCGTGCATTGGCAAGTAACTACCAACTTTCCAACATGAAGCACCCGGCCCGAGATTCGAACCGGTTAGAGGCAAGAACTCTAACCGCTACACCACCGAGCGGTGTCAACAAATGTGCTGGACCCCAAAACTGTGAATATCAACTCATGACAGAATGATGTTGATGATAACACTGGCAAATATAAAATTTGTTCAGCTGCTTAACATTCTTTCTTTGAAATTATTTGAGTCTCGCATTTGACTAGTATATCCATATATTATTTCTGTCCTTTTGAATGAAAATAGGTTCACTTGCTATTTTATCCTTTGTGACACCCTGTTATTTTAATAAATTTACTTTTTTCTCAGTTGTTTTTCTTTTTGTATATGTTTTGCCAAAGAACATCTTATATTATACACTTCAAATTATATCCAGTTTCATTACTAAGCAAGATATTATATTTCCTGAAAATATAAAAAAGGTATGGCGACCATATTGGATTTTAATTTTTTGGTGAATTACACCCAATATTTGATCTGATTGCTGAATAAGTGTTTTATTTAATTCATTAACTGAAAAAAAAAGATTTTGGTCCTAAACTAATAGATATACACACAGCAAATCCAAAAATATGGCAAAAATCAGTTATTATGGCGGCCATTTTGAAAAAAATGTAAATATCTGAAATTACCCAAGGATGAGATGTCCACATCATACAGGATGTTGTTACAGGGACCCCAGGGGTACATAATCTGCAGAGAAAAAAACTATTACTGGAACTTTTTGTTCAAGCTAAAATATCCACTTTGGCTGTCAGACTAATAGCTACTACAGAGAGAGGAGGGGGGGGGGGCTACCACAACATTATTGCTGACCTGTATGCCACAGACATTCCAGGATTCACCAATTACATGAGGATGACCCCAGAATTCTTTGAAATGATAAAGGCCAGACTGGAACCACATGTAGCCAGGCAGGCAACCAACTACAGAGCTCCAATCAGCGTTGAGGAAAAGTTAGCCCTCACCATCAGATATCTGGCCACTGGAGAGTTCTACACATCATTATTCTGTCAGTTTAGGGTTGGCAGATCCACCATCTCCAAGTTTCTACAAGTTTCTACCAGAAGTCTGCAGGGCCATCCAGGATGAGTTCACCAGAGGGTACCTCAGATGTCATACTACTCCAGATGAGTGGAAAGAACTGGAAAGGGAATTCAGGATCAGGTGAAATGTTCCACATGCCCTGGGAGCCCTTGATGGAAAACATGTGGCCGTGAAGAAACCCAAGAACACTGGAGCCCTGTACCACAACTATAAGGGATTCTTTTCAGTAGTAATGTTGCCCTTGGTTGATGGACAGTACAAGTTCAGATGGGTCGATGCAGGTACAGCTGGATCTTGCTCAGATGCCCAGATATTTAATGCCTGTCAGCTGAAGAGGAAGATTGATGATGGCAGGATAGGCCTCCCTGACCCAGCACCTATACCCCAGGGTGGTAGAGATGTCCCCTATTTCATTGTGACAGATGATGAGTGCCCTGAGGGACCTGGCTGATGAAACCCTATGGCAGAAGGATGTTAACCAGAGAGGAAAGGATTGCCAACTACAGAATATCAAGGGGCAGGAGAGTTGTTGAGAACGCTTTTGGCATCCTGGTCTCAAGATTCAGAGTGATGTTGACCACTATTGAACTACCCCCAGAAACAGTCAGGGAAGTGATCTTTACATGTGTGGTTCTGCATAACATACAGAAGCCAGTATCAAGGTCAACATGGTGGTCAACAGCCTGGTGATGATGATGATGATGATGTGTCTGGTGATTGTCGATTGATTGGTGGTGCTGCTGGTGGTGGTCCAGACAGAAACCCTGCTAGAGAAGCCAAAACACAGAGGGATTACCTCAAGGACTACTTCAATAATGAGGGAGCAGTGGCCTGGCAAGATGGTAGCATATAACTGTTACTGCAGTAACCAGTCCTTTTCAGGACTACCAAATATTCCAAAGACAATTAATCAGCCATGCTTGTTCCAAATAACACAACTATTTCCAAACATCAGTCCAACAAACAGACAGACAAACCCAATGCTAAACATAACTTTAACTAACAGACAAACCCAATGCCAAACATAAGTCCAACTAACAGACAAACCCAATGCCAAACATAACTTGCTAATTGTAATAAATACTACAAACATTTTGAAAACTACACCCATATTTTCCTTCAAGTTTTATTCTATTCTTGATAAATAACTGAAACTAAGTAAGATTTTTTATAATATTTTTTACATTATTGCAAATCTCCAAATAAAATCTGCTCCCTTACTTCAAGGAAATTTACAAATATAACCACCCAAACGGTTGTGTTTAGGGTACGGTTTGTGTGTTTGTTGGTTTGGAGGGATTATGTTTGCAAATTGGTTTGTCAGTCCCTTGGTTGGGGGTTATGTTTAGTACAGCATTTGTCTGGTTTTGGGTTGGTGGATGGGTGATAGCCTAATATCTTTAACTCTAGGATGGTGTCAGTGTTGGACTTTTTTATTACAAATTTAAACCAATCCCATGGATTTTAAGCTACAAATGGGCAAATTATTGGCCATACTTGGAGTTCATTTATCACTTTTTTCTATGTGGCCTTCTGTTGTGTTTTACCATGGGTTATTTGTTTCATGTTTGGGCTGGTGTGGGTGTTGGGCTTTTTTGTGATAAGTATTTGTACTGAACTGTTTTGTCTTGGGAGGGGAATATGAATATGAGCAACACATAGCTGAATAAGTATTTTTGGACAATTTGGGTGGCCCTGATCAAAGACGCACCCTGACTGGATGGCTACTGAGGAGGCTACTGCTGTTGAGGCAGTGCTGTGGTGGTGATAGTGTAGAGCTGCTGCTGCTGCTAAAGCTGCTCAATGATCTGTGTTGATGTCAGATCTGGTAGCTGGCTTAGTATTCCACTTAAGTTGTGTCTACGGCCCTCGTCCTGTACTGTGACCACTGATGGCGGGTTTCCAAAGCCAATGAGGCTGGGTGTGTAGTAGACATAACTGCTGCTAGCTGCTGCTTGGGTGGAACTAGATGCTGGTTGAGTGGTTGTTGGCATTATCCCTACCCTCTGGCACTCCGTGGTAATAGTGGCTGATCTCCTGGGTAGTGGTTGACGTCTACAATTGCTCTTTATGGTTTCAATGTCCCTAAAAATCCTGCCCTTGAGATCCTCAAACTGCTCTTGGGTCATCTTTTCAGCCTCTGATGCCACGTAGTCAAAGAAGGGCTGCCTGTCTGACTTCTGCTGCAGGAAACCTGAGATCAATGTCCTCATCTGGTCAAAGTGCTCGAGTATCTTGGAGTCTGTTGAAACTAGTGTAGATGCAAATATTGGTTGACTCATACTCTCCCTCAAGACACTGGTCTCTAGATGTTCTGCATCAGTAGTAGATCCACAAGATTCATCCTGCTTGCTGGTGTTTAGACTGACCTCGAACCCACAGCCTCTGCTGGCCCCCTTGCATATATTGTCGGTCTAAAGGAAACCCATCTGCTAGTAGACCCAGGACTTTCTCTTGGTCATCTCCCTTGGGGCTTGGCCAGATTGTAGCTTAGACAGCTTGCTATTTTGAGTTCTCTGGGATTCGAACCAGCTTCTGAAATCAAAGGGCTGGAGCTTCAGTTCTGCAGAGATTTCTGCCCAGAGAGCCTCTCTCCTCTCCCTGTTGTGCAAACGTGCAGTCTCCTTGTCGTACACCTCTGGGTGCTCCTTTACAAACTCCATAATTGCAGTTTCTTAGCTGTCAGTGAATATAGTACAGACCCTGGATCTCTTGGCTGAGTGGCAGTCTTCCTCACACCTCTCATCTTCTTCGCAAGCTTCCTCAGTAACATCTAAACATTCCTCTATCTCCCCTATCCCCTCCTCTGTCCTCTCCTTTCTCCTTTTCTCTGTCCTCTCCTCCAACTCTCCACCTTCCTTCTCCCTCTCCTCTTGCCTCTCATCCCTCTTCTTCTTTCCTCTCTTCCCTCCTTTCTCTTTCTTCATAACTCCAGTCAATATAAAAATAAAGTTAAGCTAAAATGTGTCGCCTGTCGTAAAATTTGCCCTAAGCTCAAGTATATTATAAGATATTTAAAAAATTAAAAACCCCTACAAAACAGTGACACATGTGTCTCAGTAGCCAACCAGTCAGTAACAATGAGAACATGTGTGAGGCCGCTTATATAGTCCCAGACCCCCCCCCCCCCCCCCCCCTGCCTCATTTTAATTTCCGACACACAGAAAATAGTCAGTTCTTGATTGGTACTTAGTCCCAGGCCTCCTGGGGCATCTTCAGACCGCTGCAGACTAAATTTGTGTGGTCCCAGCTGGCCTGAGGAGGCCGGCTTAGATTGGTTGGGGTCGGCTTCTCTTAATCGAAGCTTAGTCCCAGACCTAGATTTTTTAGTCGCAAGCCACCTCAGACAGTCTGAGGCTTACGGGACTAATGAAACCAATTCCTTTTCACAAGCATGAAATTCATACGCATCTGTTATGGGTCGGGGACTAACAACAGTCTTCCTGGGACTAAGCTAGGGATGCCTGGGACTAAGGGTCACAGGAAGACTGGGATAACATGGGACTGTGTAAATTTGGGTCTGAGGAGGCCTGAGGAAGCCTGGGACTGGACATTTTGTTGACGGCGGGAAATATGAATCGGCTTGATTCGTGAGAAATATCATGTGTTTGATTTCTCTCATGGATCCAACCGACAAGTACCAACCCTTACAAAAAACCCTTAATCAGGAGCCTTAGTTGTGTGCATATTCTTGCACAATACTTGTGAATGTGCACCTGGTTTCACTGGAGATAGATGTCAGACAATAGAGTTTTCTATTTCCTTGTAATTGTTAAGGTGCATTAAGTATTAAAACAAATTACATAGAAGGATTGAAATAGGCAATGTCCTGCATAAGAAAATATAGTTTCAAGTATCTTTTACTTGATAGTTACTGTAAACACCAATTCACACTTTATTTTCAAATGTTTAAAATCTTAACCCACCTTGACTTCACAGGTGACTCATTTGCTACAGGTGATGAAGCTCTTCCATTCATGTTTTATAGAAATAGATCACAGATATAATCAAACAGGCTGTTAAACTTTTATAACCACTTTTTATTGCAATCAGACCTCAGAATCTGGGCATGCAGAGGGCACAATGGTTGATTGCAATAAATTACATAGTTACATCTACTTCCCACATAAAATAAGTGATAACTTTGCAAATACAAAGAGTTCCTTTCATTCTAGTCTATAATCAGGACATTCAATAATTCACAGAAAAAAATACTTGATCTAAGGTAAATGGATGTAAGTGGGGATTGAGTGGGACTGAGTTTGGAGTGATTCGGTACAGACAAGTTTTCATATTTTAAGACATATAATATTTTTAATTTGTACCATGAAAATGAGCTATTAAAAATATTTCATCAATATTTCGACTATTCGACCCAGATTTTTTAATATTTTTACCTGTATTCATGAACATACAAAGATATAACTTCAAATTGTTGATTTGAAGAAAAAAAACACTTATTTACATTTATTTTGGTCTTAATCTTTTGAAATGACACAGTTTACATATTTCTTACACATTTGTAAACTCAACTGCAAATGATGGCCTATTTCGTGTGAAGGGCATGCCACAATTGAATAAACTGCTCATTTCACAAAATATGATGTCAGTTGCCTATTTCATGTAACGGGCAACCTTTGCATTGGTCATAACATATACATCTGTGACTCCAATGCTCCAACTCATTGGTGTAAATTTCATGTGTTCAGATACTGATGTAGTTTCAGTATACAACAACAAGTATATCTTAAGAAAACAGTAAAATAAAATAGGCTTATTTTGAAGCACTTTCCAATATGATGGCCAACGAGAGACAAAGGGTGAATCACCAAACAATAGTGCTATGGTACACTTTCAGGACGGGGATCTGATCAGTACTATACGTCTATTTTTCTTAGTCATTGGCTGAGATCACTGCGGCCTCCCAAGATAGCATGGAGTTCCACATGTTAAGCTTATAGCTTATAAAAGCTACATTTATGTAATTAAAGTTTTCAATTTTGCATTAGTCATAACATCTACGTCTTTGTCTCCAAACTGGCAATGCACCAACTCATTGGTGTAAATTTAATGTGTTCAGATGTGTAATGAATTGGATTTTATTGAATGAGAAAATCGTTGCAATAAGTACTTAAATACATGTGGTAAACTAAAACAGCACTAAACGGTGGAAGTTTGTGCACTTGGAGTACTTTCTAGTTTCATAAAGTAAATATTTTGACTATTATGTTATACCGGATTTTCTTTACTCTGGTAAAATTAGTCAATACACCAATCACATTTACTTACTATCAGTACACTAACATTTATCACTGCCTAAAAGAATTTTTATAAAAATTGCACTTACTTTCAAAAGTAAGTGAACATGCAGTTTATAGGTGTATTATATGCAGTTTATAGGTGTATTCGATTACCTTATTTAAGTTGTAAAAATATTCAGGTAATATATTGTATATAAGCATACAGACAGCTATTAAAAGCTAGCAAGGCCTATAAATTTGTATATATGATGTAAAGTATTCAATCACTCAGCAATGAAGTTTTCATAGATAATCTTTAAGTACAAAATATTTCATGTAAATTACGTACTCCATAACATTGGGTGGTGTCATAATTTAACTTGTGAGTTTAATGCAGCCGTTCACTGGAGTTTATACTGTGTTAAGTTATTACATTACACTGTAGATAAATTTTGTGTCAAACTGAAAAGAAACAAAGAGCAGTATATGTTTGTCAGATAGTGTATTGCAAAAGAAACATTTTTGAAATTATTTCACAAACTGCGAATTGTTCATTATTTGAGTTAGCAATTTTTGCTAGTGACTCATAAGATTTATTCACACTATGTGTGAACTATGGAAGCCAGATAAATAACATTGTTGACAAAAGATCTATAATTCGTGATTATAAGTAAACAACCTGACAGAAAGCCACAAATATCTTGGACTGGTGTTAATGTTTTGTGAAGTTGCATGAGATCAGATATCACATGTATACATAACATGTAATGATGTAACATTATGCCCCATTTCTGTGCCTCACGTAAGTAAGATGAGTCATCAATAAAACTCTTTTTACATTACAACTCAGAAGATAAGATGAATCACCTAAAATAGGTCTTATGACTTCCTCAGAATCCTTCGGTCCTCAGTGGCCTAATGATCAGCCATTTTGGCATCTGATCACAGGCTGTCACCTATGTGAGGGTTCAAAACCCACAAGAAACAATGTTGTGGCTATCGAACTATTACAGTGCTGTTTTCAATACGTGGTGAGTCAACACATTTTCCCTACATTTTGCAGATGTATGTGATTTTGTTATCACTGAATATGTTTTAAAATGGGTTTAACTGTACTGAAGAAGTGTAACCATCACATTTTATGTAATGCAAAATATCCCACACCACATTTTAAAAGCCCCCACCCTTCATAAGTACTTTGGCCAGTGTCTCTTTTAATTGATACACTTCTAGCCCAGTGTATGTTTAATCAAATAATGTAAATAATATTGCGTGTAGCATGCATAAATGTTGCCACACACTAAAAATTGTCACCTGGAAAAATACTCTTCTTTTAAACTGCCCTTCTCCAATTAATTGGAGGTGGCAAAAGGCCCTTCCTTGCAGTACCCATTGTATAATGTGTTTGAAGTGTGGTTGGTTTAATGCTTCTTCTTCAGCCTTTAATAATCAAAGATAAATCCTTTCATGTGGCTGCTCACATTCGATTGCAGTTAAAACTATGTATTTTGAAGAAAGCTGTAGCGTGCAATTTTATTCAGGAAATGTACATCTTTTTTATTTATTTAGTTTTTTACATCACAACTAGTACCTTATCGGTTATTTAAATTTTAATATGAATACTAATTTTATATCACTCCATCTCTATCTATTGACAGACTCTAAGGCACATAATACCAAAAAGTAGATATCCATAATCATTAAGCCAGAGACATTGCAGGGGTTAGTGCCACGATGAACCAGCAAGACAAGACCAAAGAACTAGGGTGGGTATGTTTTTACTGAGAGATAGGTTTTCAACTTCTTTCTGAATGAATACAGAGATTTAGCTAAGTGTCCATCATCAGGGAGTTCATTCAAAATCACTGGGGCATCATACAAAAATCTGAGGGCAAAATGCTTTGTATATTTATATATTGATGCAAAGTGTTGGATATCAAGCATCACACCATTGGATTGACCTCTACGAGTTTTGTACACATTATGTCTAGGAATAGGTTCAAAGTATTTAAGATAACCATTTTGTAGCAACCTGGACACCAGCAGGCCGTCTTGAAAATAGAGCAATGCTTGATATACAACCTGTGTCTTCCTGACAGGAATAATATAAGAGTATTTAGTGACACTGGCAACAATTCTAGCAAGATGGTTCTGAACACACTGGCGCCTATGAAGATTCAGAGCAGACAGACTTCTAAACAAGGAATTACAGTAGTCCAATCGACTTCTAACCACAGTAATCAAACCCTCTGAGTCACTTAAGATCCCTGATATGAACAAAACAAGCCTTACAAATATTCCTAACATCTCAAGAGAAGGAACAATTGCCAAGTATATTGACTAGGAAAAAATTATTATAATTTTATGCATTTGTATTTGCCAAACTAGATGTAGCCACCTAACCTGTAACTTGATACAGCATTATTATGAAAAGCACTCAATCAATTGATGTCCTTCACTGGTGGTGGAGGACCAGTTCATGCCCATATACCTATTCATGTTCACCCCTAAATTTATTAAAGACAATTACATGTACACAATGAATAACCAATAATATCATCAATTTCATGGTTATCTATGAAGTGATAGACATATTTTGTATAAAAATATAAATCTTTAAGAAAATCGAGGATGACCACTTATAGGTACGCGGGTGTGAATTGGTCCACCACTGCATAATAAAACAAAATGATTGAGTATGTCTATGTTGTTGACGGGAAGGCCCCTGGGACTTCATTAAGTGATAAGACTAAAGGAAGGTGCATGATACAATGATATTATGTGAACTAATTAATTAGATGTGTGAAAAGCAATTATGAAGGTGATGAGAAACTGAATATGTGTAGTGCTTGAAGTATATGTGCTGTGTTTTGGGCCAAGGCTCTCTCGAGGTCTCAATATTTACTACCTGCAAGGAATAACTAAAAGTAAATATTTTGAAGAAGAAACTCTTTCTATTGTAAAAATTACAAATCAAGAATTCACAAGGAAATAGTGAACCTGTATTTTTTTTCTCTTGATATTTATTATGTCAAACTATTAACAGAATAAAGTGTTTTTCTGTAAGCAATAACCTGCCCAATGCATAATTGTACATTATCATCAAATCTACACAGCAGGGGCATAGGAAGCAATTTTTGGTTGGGGGGCGAGGAACCAGATGACACAGGCTCGACTCGACACCAACAATCTTGGTTAATTTTACAGAATGCACTGCATGTAGATAAAATGCAAATTCAAATTGTTCAGTTAAAATATGTTTAAGTTCCTTTACCAAAGGAAATCTGTGTGATGACAGTGTGACTGACATTAATCCAAAGTTTCCCTCGACCTTGTCCGGGTATAGAAATACATACAGTCTGCATTTGAAAGGTATTTCTAATATCTTGACTACGTGTTTCCAGAACCTGTGACCTTTCCTTCAAGTGCCAAGCTGATACAAAATCTATTTTAGCAAGGTTAATCCCCAAATTGATGGGGGGTGTATAATTATTGGACTGGCTGGGTCCAATAAACATAGTAACAAAAGAAGAGTTTTCAGGGAAAAATCATATCAGCGGACAAATTGCTGTGCTAGACCACTGACCTGTGTGAATGTGAGCTCTAACTTATTAGCAAAGCAGTAAATTAAATGTAGAACATTACTATATGTATGATTTTGGTCTGCATTAATGAAAAGTTTCACAGAATTTTACAAATCCAATGATAGGTTAACTGAAAATGTTACTTTTACAAATCATAAAAATAAATATTTTGTTGTTCAAATGGGAGCTTACACAATGGTACATGTGAGCAGTGAACAAGGTAAAAGTGTAATTTGACCACATATTAAGTTACCTGTAAAAATTTACATAAACTTCAAAAATGGAGTTTAGTTCTATTGCAAAAAGTTGGGGGGGGCGAAAAGATATCCCCACCCCCCACCCCCAACTTTATAGTTGGGGGGGGCGGCCGCCCCCACTGACCCCCCAATACCTACGCCTATACACATTAAGTTTGATATCAGAAAGATAACATACAGATACTGATCAATGCATAACTTGTGAAATTTACTGGCTCAGTGAGAATGCAGAAAATGTTAACCTTCTCAAATACATCTAATGCACAGGGTTGTATCTTTAAAAACAACAAATTTATGACGCCATTTTGATCTTGATAGGGGAGGGGCACATGAACATGAAATACATGAGTACATGAAATTGCTAAGTCAGTAGTCTTAGCTTTTAGTCTGGTAGATAGTTGGCTTACATTTTGTAAAGAAGGCTTACATATGGCCACCATAAAATTTTCTCCACTTCAAAATATGAAATGGCTGTAAATAAAGTGTAATTATACAGAGCACCTCACTGAAGTAGTCTTTGGGAAGTTTATATGTGGTAACAAGATTGTCCATTTCAAAACAGCACTTATCCTTAGAATAAAATACATCAAATGAAGGATATATGTCACCATCATATTTTAAACAGACATAAAATGTCACATGACACAGAAAACCATTGTGGTTATTTGATTAGCTTGGACTTGGCTAAGTCACTCTTTGTAAAGTCCAGTCAAGTCACAGACTTACTTAAGGCCAAAGTCTTTGATTTAAGTCCCCGGGGTGGATTTCATGAAAAGTCTCAGACTTAGCCTATTGGCTCAGGTAAGTCTTTGTCTCAAATGGTTTTACAAAAGGGGCCTCAGTTGAGACCAAGCTTATCAAATAACCACAGTGGTTTTCTGGGTCATGTGACCGTATCAAAATAATTTACTGATGACACATATGTCCTTTCTTTACCACATAATATCTCTGGTCAAATGCTATTTTGCCATGGGAAACCATGTAAAAGCACCCAAAAACTACTTCAGGAGGTTGTTTTATATACTTGTACCTTAATTTAAGCCATTTCAAATTTTGAAGTGGAGAATGAATAATATGCCAGCCATATTTGAGCCTCGTTTACAAAAGTTGAGCCCACTACTTACCAGTCTTAGCATTGAGTCACTGGCTCAGCCAAAACTGAGACTGAGACCTTTTGTAAAATCCATTAAGGCTATGGGCTAAAGTAGAATGTTGCAAGAATTTCAGACAAAAGTCTTCAGTTTGAGTTTGAGACCGGGCTTAGTTCTTTGTGAAATCAGCCTCCAGAAACGGTGACAAAAAGGCAGATCACTAGGTCAGAATAGTCCTGAAAATAATTCATTGCTGTCTCATATGATTGCAAGAGCGGGCCAGAGTGATGCAGTGGTAACACACGTACTCGCCTCACACTTCTGAGATTTGCGGCCCAAACTATGGACCCTATGTTGGTAGTTGATTTCCTATTCTCAGCAGCAATTTACAGACCTCTGTCTATAAAGCTACCCATAACGATATGACCTACACAATGTTTGAAAGCAACGTTGAAAACCCAAATAAATATTGGATGGCAGTCAATAGTTTTGTGGACACATAGCAGAAAATTACTTTTGATCCCAGTCTGACCTTGGTGGTGTGTACACATTTGCTGGGGTTTTTGGAATCCCAAGTCTTGGTTTCCAACTACCTCACCTAAAATTCCATCACAAGTAAAACAAATTTATAGAAGCTAGAGGGGGTTTATCTTACATACCGAATTTTCCATGTTAACGTTTTCCCTCTGTCCGATCGTTTCCACCAACCGTGTGTATTTACCAGGAGTTTTCCTCACAAATATAACCACACCCAATGTGGTTAAATAAATTTTTATCTTGCTACATCAGCTTACATTAGCACATACAATATGCATGTTGTGAACAGCTGATACAACCCATGGCCCAAATAGTACACAAGCCTTGATGAGTATCTATATTTTACATGGCAAAAATATGATCAACACCCCCTTAAAAATGAAAACTTCTATAAAGGCAACATACATGCAGTAATTTTACATTCTGTTTGGCCTAAATTTATTGGCCAAATTTAAGACAAATTATAAGTCACTGTCAGTGTAAAGTTGGATAGCTTTTGTTCAAATAAATATGCATTGTCATTGAAACAATGTTCCTTATGTGGACAAAAACAACTTTTTAGGCGAAGCCATAGTGTAACTTCGCAGTGTAGGGTTAGTCACAAAGATAAACAGTTATGAAGATAAATGGTCTGCAGATATATAAGATATAAAAGTACAGGGCCGGGATTCACAAAAGGTCTTAGACAAAAAATTGTTTTAACTTTTAGAGAAAAGTCTTAACGACATTTTTTGCTTAGACAAAATGGGATTCACAAAAGGTCTTAGACAAAAATTTGTCTTAGATTTTGTCAGAACCACATGGGGCAGACTTAAGTCATGTTTAAAATATTCCATTGCATATATTTTCATTTATCCTTTGTTATGCAAACAAGAAATATATTATGGGGATCTATACTTCCTATAAAAGTAATTTCCTTGGATTGTAGTAGAAATTTACATCATTTAATTACCTATAAATTTCCACATTTTATCTTCTTGTGGTAACAATATTGTCCAAAAAATGGCTGACTCACAATAAAACACAAAGACTACTATTTTTACATAATTTTACAAAAAAAGTTATCAAATCTGAAGAGCATGTATGGTGTATTTAATGGTGAAAAATGTTTTTGTTTTACTAAAATTTGTTAATTTGAATTCAAAGTAGTTAAGACTTTTTGCGCAAATTTTGTCTCAGCTAAGATTTTGCTAAGCACTTTTTTTGAATCCCAATTTAAGAGAAATCTTAGCGAAGACAAAAGTCATAACTTTAAGATTTGTCTAAGCAAAAAAAATGTCTAAGACTTAAGACCTTTTGTGAATCTCGGCCCTGAATAGAATAGAGTGATTTACACACTTAGGATATTCATTTGTGATAGTTTTTGCCTTATTTTGAGAGGTTTTTCATTTTTTTGTCTCTTTTCAACAAACAAAAGTTATAATCAGCACAGGCTTTGAGTGCATATCCTCTTGTTACTATGAAGTAGACTCGAATCCACATCAACATATTTATTTATTATATATAGGGGGTCAATGGTTAAAGTTGAAGTTTTACACTCCGTCAACAGCCACAGTCATATTGGAACAGGTCCTCAGCATTTGTCACTTGTCGGAGTTGAACCCACACACAGAGTTGACAGCCTGTGACCAGGGGCCAAAGTTGCTAACACATAACAGAGTCAAGCAATTAAATTTCAAAACTTGTTAAACCACTTGACAATGTGTCAAATTGTTTTCTTTTGTGACTGATTGTTTCTCTATTTGCTACCGGATCTGTAAGCAAAGTTTCCTAGAATATTTTGAAATGTAAAAGAAAACCTGTAAATTGCATTAAGTCTGGTGTTTTTCACACTTAGACACATATACAACTGGGGTGGTATTCACAAAAGGTCTTAGCCAAGGTTTAGGCTTAAATTGGGTATATGTTTTTTACACTAAACTTAAGACTTGGCTAAGACGTTTTGTGAATACCACTCCCGGACCTTCGTATCATTAATTTTGGGATAAATGTCAGTTTTGTGCTATATTATTTATTCATTGCTTCGGCAAGGAGGTTTTGGGATGTAATTGTTTATCAATTTGTTTGTTTATCTGCTTCAATGATTGCACAAAAAGTATTGAGGAGGACTTTATAAAATGTATTAATGTGTTTGGGGCCTAAACAAAGGATCAAATTGATCAAATTTTAAGCTTTTTATATACTTTACTGTTAAAATATTGAGCGTACTTCGAATGAACTCAATTTTATATGGTTAATTTCAAGGGAAATATTACATTTTAGTATATACCAAGAAGGTTTACTTCCTGCTTCCTGTTTACAATGTGGTAAATAAACTTGTGAATGGTTTAGAATATATTGTACAAATAAACTACATATGCACTGACTTAACTGACGAAGGCCTGAATCCTTAATTTATAGGGTATTTTTGTGATTGAATCGCCAATTAAGTCCAAGCAAAAGTAGTTTATTCCTATAATAAAACGTTATGTTTTTCCACAAAGTTTTCTGTTTGTAGGTGGTTTTAACCCTTTTAAAATATATTTTCAAGATTACATCCTACAACCATGCTTGTAGATTGGAACAGCAGACATTTGTTTCTCTATTAAGTACTCTCACAAAATGCGCAGAGACGCAAATTCATCGACTGCAAAGGACTCCATTTTGTAATGTTGTTTTATCATCATAATCCCTCCATCATGAATCAGGATTTAAATAATCAAACATGTTTAAATAATTAATACAATGATTGTTGAAGTGAATTTTACTACTGATCTCTTTAACTTGATTTACATTGCAAAAATATACTGATTAGAAGAGTGTAAAGTTTATTTACATTGCAAAATCCAACTTTAACATGGACTTTCTTGAGGGTGTGAGGCATCAGTTTGAGACAACAAAGCCTTTAATCAGGCTAGAACTACAGACCTCGTGCAGGTCATGTGCCAACTTCTTTTTAAAAGCTTCTTATTCCCAACACCTACATCTTAATGACTCACATGTCGTGGCATTTTTGTCTGCATTTTTATTCCAATGCCTTATTAGCTAGACAAAATGATATGACTCTTTGTTCAGTGTACTGCACTAAAATTATCAAGTCTTATGTGTATAATACACTTAAACTCATGCTAGTGATTTATTATATATCTTCAGTGAATCCATATTATCGTCAGGCAGCATTTTTGTATGTTTTCATAGTATGCACAAGTTCATACTTACTTTAAATCTAGTTATATTTCTCTCTACCATTAGGTTATGTTTTAGGTTCATTGATCTGTTTGTGTGTTTGTAAGTTTTGTTTGTCTCTGTTTGCAATGACTCCAAAAGTGATGACCAAACAAAGAAGTGGCCAAAGTTTGGGACAGTTTTCGTTCAGATCAAAATTTTATTGTTTTTAGCTACATGAATCAACAAACCCAAACACTGCATAGCATCCATTTAACAATGGAACTCTCCATAAACCCTCGGGTTCTATTCTATTCCATTTGCTACTTTTATAGCGCTTAATCTCTGCCAAGGCAGACCCTAAGATACAACACCAGAATCCAATTCAAAAATCACCATTCCATAGCAGTTGTCAAGTCCAATACCATGGATATACTTGCCTACTGGTTTTAAATAACAAATAACTGGAAAATAAGATTACATTTTTTGGTGTAAAACCGGCTTAAAGGTTTGTGTAACCTTATCCTTATCTATTATTGTCATTCTTATTATCAGTCTATAAGAGAGAGCATTACTTATTCAAATTAGTGTGACCTCACTGTGCTTAAGAATACCTAAAAGACATTGACAGACCTTGTTTTTTTTCTTTTTATTTGATAGTGAAATATTAACATTCTCTCACCAGATGTCGTATCTAGAAAATTATATTGTTACAGGTCCAGCATGTGCCCACATACTACCACTTCACTTGATAAATAGAGCTTCATATTTAGAAAATTATGGTGTTAAAGGTCCATTGTGTACTCACATACCACTACTTCACTTAATATAGAGAGCTTCACAACAATAGCATAATTTGTATTACAATACCTAGCTACCAAACCTATTTGTAAATCAAATTTACACATATCATAAATGTTATGGTCATAATGTCCCCTGTTCCATATTCAAAGAACATCCAGTGATCAGCCCAGGATCTGCTAAGCATGAAGAACATCTTAACATCTTCAAATCTCTCCCAGTCACTGATGTTTTTGCAAGGGATGTCAATAAAAAATATCCTTGATGGTGCTGGATGTACAAGATAGCCCACGGACACCTAAAGGGAATTTGCCCGGAGTACCAAATTGGGTCTACTGCCTATATATCTTGACAGTGGAACAACCATGCATACGATAACAATACAGGCCACAATTGTCTAGCTGTTAACACAGTCTGCCAGTAGCACAAGGATGTAATCCCAGATACGGTAATGGACCGCATAAAATGGCAGCTCTTTGTACTTGTGTTTTATCCCCAGTGACAAGCTAAAGAGATTTTCAGGGGCATTGGTAAATGATCATCCCTGAGATTCTATCTTGCCGTTTGGGGAATTGCTAGGTATAAACAGATAAATTGTGGTTCAAATAACAATTACCTTTTTTGTAGTTGGGGTCTATCCCGATGGCGGGGAAATTACATTCTGCTAGGAGATGCCCCTGTATACCTCAATGAAGATATATTCCTTTTTAAATCTGAGACTTTTTCCACAGTGTCTATTCCTGTTTATTTTCCAATTCTGAGTTCCAGTATCGCCCTGACCTGTGATGGGAAAGTTGGAAGTTGTTTGCTCATGCAACTACCAATAAACAGATGGTGTCAAGTTCTGTATATAATTGTTTAAAATGGTGTCATATTTCTTGTGAATAAGTTTCTGTTCAAGTCATGAATTATATCTCAGTTGTAACATTTCTTCAACAGCAAGAAATAAAATATAATTACTTGTGCTTGTTTCCATCCGTAGGTGGAGGCAGCAAAGAAGATTTTAGGGTGAACCAGGTGAACCAAATGCCTATTTCTCATGGGAGTGTAAGTAATACCTGGGCCACATTACAGTCAGTATTTCAGGTGGCTATAGATGGCAGATAAAACAGGTGGGATGATTACCTCTTGTGAAACCCACAACAGACCTCTAGCTACAAATGTGCTGCAGAAGACGACCGGAATTTAGAAGGACACAGTTTCACACAGAGAAGATGCAGAAAATATACAGGAAAAATACAGTGAAAATGTAAATCAACTTTTAACTGAGACACAGAAAGAGATAGAATCGAACAGAACAAGAAGAAAGTCAGAATAGCTACAGAAATGACAGGACACCCTGCTGTTATCATACCGAACTTGATAAGATACATGGTAGAAAGAAATTCCGATCAATTTAAAACTTCCAATAGAGGAATGAGGCATTATACAAAATGCCTCTAAACGTAGCTAGTATCACCTGTAGTGTGGCTGGGGTGTAATGCTAGTGGATAACATTTAAACCCAAGGCTTATGGTAACATTTTTTGTCCTGCAAGATAACTGGTCAATTAATGCCCCAGTAAAGCTACAGGCAGTACGTCCCACGGTTAGTGGTTTTACTCCGGAGGCAGAGCTGCCTCCAAGGATGCCACATACCTTTTGAGATATGGTGTACCATCCACACTAAAGGTGGTATAGCCTGCAGTTATAGGCATTTGGCAAAACACCCTTGTCATTCAACTACCATCCGAAATTTGTATGTGACCTTATGACACAGTGGTGAAATATCCATTTACCTCCACTCGACTTATGTCACCGTGTTACAACAAAAGCCATCTAAATCACTACCTTTTTTACACCATGGACTACCCCTTCAGTTAACTTAGCAAGAAATTCATCTGTACACATTCCTCTGTGCATGCTCGTGTGGTCAGAGACAGAAATTTTAAAGTTTTTAAAACTTCCATACGGCACACTAGGCAATGGACATTTCTCCACGGTGTCACAAAACTGCATACAAACCTCGGACGGTAGTTGAACGACAGGGGCATTTCACCAAATGTCTACAACCATGGGTTATACCATCTGTAATGTGAATAGGGTATAAATGGTGCTTGAACTGGAGTTCTTGTAGGATGTATTTCAAGGGTTTGACAATGTAGTTTGACAATATAGTTTGAAAATAAATTATATGATAGTAAGATACTACAAAAGTTAGACAACAGAATTTACACATTTGTATTCATAATCCAGGATATAGCAGTCTTCACTGTGTAATATTTATTTGTACAAATAATAGTATCATGTGTGCTGCCCATAGACAGACTGGGCCTTATCTGAATGCATCGTAGCAGTCTCGAGCAGGTCCTATGACAGGTCTTATTGGTCATATTTCGTTTTCCCACCCTTTTAGCAGGCTCAGTTACAGCAGGCATCCACTCTAAAAATCAGGTAGGTCTTACAATAAATTGCCAAATGTAACAGAGATTGTACAGTGACTGTACAGTGATTGGGGCAGTCAGGATTAAATCCACAGTAGGTAGAACAGGCCAGTTCTTTAATGTGTCAAGGTTTACTATACATGAAGTAAAGCCATTACTGGCTCTGATCACTTAGATTATATCCAGTGTTGTTAAAAATAGTACTAACTTGTTGTTAAAAATACAATTGTAATAATGTGTTGTACACTGCCGGCATAATACACAACCTAATTTACTTAAGAGAACCTTATCAGGGATGGTGGGTCTTGACCATTTTAAATGGAACAAAAACCAATAATGCACAGACGCATCTTCCTGATGGATATTGTAGTAATATGTAACAATACATTAAAGGGATATTGTACACTATATTCTTCCACTTCATTGGATTTATGTGTATGTCTGTAGTTACATTTACTTTTAATGTTTATATAATGATACACAATGGTAAAATTGAGAGCATATTATTTGAGACACATATGCTGCATTGAAATAAAATTCTCTTTCATACAAGCTTACAAATTATAAACTATTTTCCACAGAAAACCTAAAGACAGTCTAAACTTTATGTGGCCAACAATAAAACTTTAAATATGCAACAATCCGTTAGCATTTCTGTGGTTTGAATTAATGTTTCATCCCAGTGTAATGGCTTAGTTGATATTCATTTTTGGACTAATTCTCCCCATTATTTCAGGCAATGCATTGTCTACCGTTATATTTTAATATTAGGGGATTGTCCCAAGGATTTAAAGTACACTTTTAATACACTTATACTTCACACTCATGAAATAGATGACACAAAAGTTATATTCAAACATGACATGGCAATTCAATTGATTAATAATCTAGAATTTTAACAAACAAATTGGAATTAATAAATTGTCAGAAAGTGTATTGTTCGGAAGGAAACAATCAAACTTCTTACATTATGTAAGAATAGGGATCTGGCATTTAAAAGCCCGTTTTGCCTTCTTGCCATTTAACCCATCTAGAATTCTGAAGGATGCACACGTTTGAATGCTATATCCATACATTCAGTTCAGGGGCATAGTTTATGCATAAGCAACTACCTCCAAACATAACCCCATCCCCTAACAAACATTAAATGTTACAACAACTTTCCAAAATATCGGGGAAGTGCCATATCAAAAATCCTAGCTTCTCCCCTGCAGTTTAGCAGATCATGAAAGTGTTAATTGCACTTTGTATCAATTTCATCCGTATGGTTTTATTTATTTGGGGTTTTACGTGATTTGCAGTACTGCACAGGGCATATCATGATGCATAGTTTAGTGGACAGAGGAAACCGGTACCTACAGTTGGTCAAGGTTCCGTACTGTAAACTGCTGACCATTGGTAAGCAACTACCAACTTTCCCACATTAAGTCCAGATTTGAACCATAGACATCATAGGTGGGAGGTCAGTGTGTTAGCACCTCGCCACCATGGCTCCTTCATCCATATGGTAACACCGTTATTGCAAATAGTAGCTACTGGTGCTTTGTGTATTCTTGGAAATCTACTGCCCAAAATTGTTTTTGTTTTCATGAAATCTTAGGAAATGTGTCCATCAAAGCAAGTTTAGCAGAAAAAAAATTGACAAATGACAAATTCACAATTTTGAATATTATAGATTCCTCATTCAATATTGCCCAAATTATAAGAAGTAATTTGATCACAGTTTTGCCTTTGATGATCCTACAATCTGGAATGACTGGCCTAATGATGGTGCTTCCTCTGTCAAAACTCAAGTCATGTTTGTTCTCCAAGGTTCTGCCAAAAGAAAACCTGATTTTGTTACCATAATAAGTTTAGAGTCTGGTCTGGCCTGATTAAACTGAAGTAAGCTTGAAAACTGTGAATGTTGTTTCTGTATGTATTTTTATTGTCTCTGGAAAGTAGAAATAAATATAAATATTTTGAAGAAATCACAACACCCTCAGAGACATGTGACAAGAGTGCAATTATATTTGTTGACCTTAATATTTGTATCTAGAATCTGTGAGACATCCCCTTATGGGAGCAACTTGATAAGACAACTGTTTGTGCATAGTTCAGTATCTTTTGGAAAAGAAATTGATGCACAGAAAATCTAGTTGTGGACTTGTCTCTGGTGGAAATCAACAAGTATGAAAATGTAAAGTATTTCAGCCTAAAATAGAATATTACAGTTTTATATAACCTAATTTGGATTTATATTGTATTTGAAATTTATTTCCTTCATGAGGACACTAGATATTGAAATGATTTTGCTAAATATTCATTATAGTCATGAGGTCAGAATTCATTTAAAACATAATAGAAGATATGAAATTTATCATTATAAAACTTATCAAAGGTTTTCTGATAAATATAAATATCACTTTTCTATTCATCAGACACAGGCAACTCACAGTTGTCAATCTGACTTTCTTTACTTTTTATGGTTGTAAAATTATTTGGCTGTGAATGAATTTTTACGATGAAATAAGAGGTGATTCAGAATAGTTTATAGGTGAAGAAGTGAAAAATGAAATAGAAAAATAAAACCATTAGACAAACATCCCAGGCCAGAAAGACGAAACTGGAAGAATAGAAGTAATAAGTTTTGAAAGATTAATGTTTTTTAAAATACAACAAGGGGAAGTAAGGTTCTGTCAGTTGCCCTAATCATAGAAATAGTAGTATTTAACTCTTTTGCTGAGATTGCTATGGTCAAAACAGTAGTGTGTAGGTAGATATTCCATAAAATGTGTACGGCATGAACATTTGCCAGTTGAAGATACTACCCAGGCACCACCAAAAAGGCTGAGAACAGGACAGGACAACCATTCTACTTGGTTTGTATCATTGGTAACCTGGATCCTCGAATCACACTAGTTTGGACCCTGGTGAGTAATCTATAAACTATAGAATTAATTTATATAATTAAACATAATTAAGTCTTTGTTATGATCCAGCAAAAGATTTGGTTTAACAGATAAGTTTATTCCAAGCTTTATCATCAAATTTCCATCTAGACGATCAGTAATTAAGAAAATGACATTTTGCTGTCATGTGAACAATATGCTAACTTAATTGTACAGCTAGCTATTGTCAATCCTACATTTCTTGCACAAGTAGTTAAGATGGTGTTTGTGGGTTTACCTTGACACTAGTACATCTACCATTGCTCTATTATCATATTTGATTTAAAGGGAAAGCTTTGTCTCTGGACTTGGATCCGCACTTTGTGGCATAGCATGATGAGTACCTGTCAGTTCTCTGAAGTTAAGCAGCAATGGGCTATGTTAGTACTAGGATGGGTGAGTTCTGGGCTAGGTATGGGGTGTATCTGACTGACCAGGAATTTCAGACTTTCATAAATTATGGTGTATTATTCATCTGATAGATTTGCAGCTTGTGCATGTAGTCCAAAACACTCTTCGGCTATGTTGGGTTTTTGTCTTACTTAGAATAAAACCTGATTTTTAAAACTACTGTAACAGCTTATGTTTTAAGATGTGCAATGCTAAGTCTTTATAGTGTCTTGGAAGATTGTGAACCTTATTGTCAGGAGTTGTCACAAATCTCAGCTTTAGCTTTGATATTAGCACAGGAGATCGCACCATCCAAGTGATGAACCAAAATCTGAAACCACTGAAGGTCCTTGTAAATTTCTCATTCATTTTTGATATTCAAGGCCCAGTGTTTTGCTATTTATGGACATGTCATCAACTGTAGGATATTTAAGCAAGAATTTCAAAAAAAATTTAATTCTATATCGTCCTCACCCAGACCCCTCAAATGCATGACCATCTGTGGTTTTGCAGTAGCTGCTGCTAATGAATGGAACAAGCTTCATCAAGCCATCAGAACCTAGGATTTTGTCAGTGGGTGTAGATGATATATAAAGACTTACCTATTCTGACTAGCTTAACTCCATCCATAGTAATCTTTCCTGTCGGATGTTCTTTTGACAATAGAATTCTCTTAGAGAATCAAAAAAATACATATATGGCTTCATGTGAGAGTTCTTTTAAAATTGATTATATCAAGGTCTGGATATTTTCTGCTGATTCATCATTTTAAAAAGTACAAGCAAGTGGAACAGTTGCTGGTCCCAGTGTATTTATTACAACTGCAGTTGTTACACACATAAACACACAAAGAATGAATCTAAGACATAAATATAATCATAACCAGACTATGACATGCAGCAAGCTTTGTGCACAATTTCACCAAATAAAAAAGTGAAAACCATTCCTATGTAATTAAATTGTCCTTTTCTAGATTTGGTTTTCAACTACAACATTTCACTAGACTTGAGTGCAGTTCAGCTCACCACTTATATTAACCTTTGGAAATTACCAGGCTTGAATCACATTCTATTAATAGCCCATACACTTGAATATCAAAACAGAACTCCAATCATTAGGCATATATTTGACAACCATAATCTGAGTAATCCAGATTCAGATTTGTATTCTTTGGCTTAGCTAGATTCGTGAAATGCAATTTTCTCCAATTCAGAATCCAAGATGAAAATAATAAAATAAACCACTATTAATATAATAAAAATAATTAAATTTTTAAAATTTGATGCCACAATGTGCCTCCTTATTTTGCATAGAATTATGGGTAATCCAGTGAAACTGAATCTGTAAATCCACAGTAGATCAACAGATTCATAATCCTGATTAGGATTCTGGTCACATCACAAGTGAGTTCAATAATCTGAGGAATCCAAATTCCACTGATTATGATTGTGAAATACACCTACTGACTCTGTCGCACACACATGCATGTGCACACAATTTGTGACAGTGTGGCCACTTGATATTTTGTTTAATTTTTGACCACTTCAACAAGCAACCTCTTTGTGACCAAATTTGTCAATCTGTACCTGTATTGGATAAGTGAGAAAGTTCCTTGCTGGGCCTCAGCTAAAAAATGTATTCATGTCAAAAGGTATGGAAATCCTGCAGTTCGAATACAGTGGAAGTGTTTGTGACACTTCCTTTTTCCCACAAACACTGAATACATGTTATAAGCAACTGTGTTCTTCCTGCTACAGTAGATTCCCATTGACCAGCCTCCTGACAGAAAACCTCTCCCCAGTAAATGTTATCTCTGGATGAATGTGGCCATTATCAGTACTTCTACATCGGGCCACATTGCGTGTGAAATGTGAAGTATGGTTCATATTGCGTGTGCAATGTGAAGTATGGTTCATATTGTGTGTGCAATGTGAAGTTTGGTTCACTCTACCATAGCTGATTCCAAATCGATCCAGTGGTTGCTTAATAACTAGTTTATATGTTACAATCAATGTATAAGACCAGGGATTTGGCCAATTTAATTTTTGCCTGGGGATTTGGCCAAATCCCTAAAAGTTTTAGCAAATGGACAAAATTCCTAATATTTGGTTTAAGTGATTTGGCCAAATGAATTCCAAGAAAGAACTAAATGACACATTTCACACAATACTATGCATTCATTTGGATATTTTCTTATGTGTCATATTTTATTTTATCTCAGATTTCACATATTTACTACAAATCTATATAATATAATCAGTGTCACTCTTAATAATTACGACCTTTAATTTCTTCTCCACACACTTTATTTTCAGCATAGTTCTTTTTCTACAAATTGTCAAAGCATTCTGTGATATGTCTATCCATTGTGACATGTTCTCACATTTGTCTTGACTCCCATAAGTTACATATTGGGACAGTTCAGGCTTGAGTCAGTCTTGCTGTCACACATTAAATTATTTTTAAAGCATTTACAATGATTTATCTCACATTTCTTGGGTTCAGTACAGTTGTACTTAGTAAATCCTCTACCCCCAGTGGCACTTAGCGTAAAGGCAAAGTAGCATCAGTGTCACATCATTCCGGTGTAGCATGGGATAATGACTCACCTATTGTCACTGGGGGTAAAATATTGCAAGAGGTGTTGCAATATTTTAACCCTCACTGCAAGATTCGGAATCCCTCCCCAAATTGGTGATCAGTACAAATAGTTGGTCAAGGTCCTGTACTGTAAACTGCTGACCATCGGTAAGCAACTACCAACTTTCCCAGTAGGGTCCAGGGTTTGAACTGAAGACCTCAGAGGTGGTCCAACTTAGATCCCATTAAATCTGAGACTGATCTGTACCACCGTCTGGATGCAAAAAAATATATGTATCAAAGATCTGGATTTTCCCATGGCCTTATTTTTATTTACATTTTCAGATGATTGTGCTCATCTAGTGATCTTGTTATACATGAGTTGTATTGTATTTTAAACTCTATCTTATTGTGGAACTACTTTTCGTGCACTATGCTGTGACCAGTGCAAGTAAGTTTATTTATTCATTACTAGATTAAATCCTAGGACTGTAAACAGAAATGATCATGTTAAAAGAGATTCTTAAATCTTTTGATTGAAGAATATTTGGTAGACTTACAAAAATGTTGAGTTACACTATACTTTCCAAAGTAATAATGAACTCATCTGCTACTGTGGCCTAGTGGATAATACACTCGCCTAGGAACAGAGGATGTGGGTTCAAACCCAGGTACAGGCAGATATATAGTGGCTCGGATGACCACTTAAAATGACAGTCGCCTGTCATTGAGTCCTATTCCCAGTGGCAGGCTAAAGAACCTCAAGGACATTGATAAATGCCCATCCTTGGGCCTCTGTCTTTCAGTTAGTCAAATGCAAGTCACTTGAGAGCTTTGGCTGTACTTTAGCAGTGAGATGGGTCATATAGCGAGTCATCTAGCATATGGAGATATTGTGTTGAGTATAAATACAACAGCAACAATCATTAAAATTGATGTCAACTTGTACTTAGATTGTGTATCTTTTCCTACAATATTTCTGTACTTGTCAATACTGAGATTTAAAAAGGAAAACAAAGAGGCGCCTGAGTGTGCAACAACACCAAAATGAACTCACAATTACATAAATGCCCCAATATTGCACATGTACATCCACCATTTCCCTCTTAATTTTGTATGATCAGATTTGGGGGTGTTGTACTTGAGGGAACATCATTCCTAGAGGAAGAACTGTTTGTCCTGGACAAAATGACCTGGCTCAAAAGTGAATTTTTACTGTGCCTTTTAGACACATCTGGTTTATTTTTTCCTGATTACTGAGATTTGAAAGAAATGTCATTCAAACAGTTCCTCTCCAACTTAAGCCTATCAGCTTGTTGTTTAACATAATTTGTGTTAGCAATGCAGTGCTTTCTCATAGCTTATATTGAGTTTATTTCTGTCATACAGTTACAACAATAGAACATGCTCCTTATGTTTATTATAGGGCCTTTCCATTTCTGCGATGTATCATAAACCTCGTTCCAGATTCTGAAAAGGGGGCCACGGTGGCAGAGTGGTAACACTCTCGCCTCCCACCTCTGAGGTCAGGGGTTTGATCCCCGTGACAGCCTTAAGTGGGAAAGCTGGTAGTTGCTTGCCGTTGGTCGGCAGTTTACAGTACACAACCCTAGCGAACTCTATGTACTGGTTTCCTCTGCCCTTCCAACTACCCGTCGTGATATGACCTGTACAGTGTTGAAAGCGACGTAAAACCCCAAATAAATAAATAAATAAAATAAAGATTCTGAAAATGTTGGAATTTTGTGACCGACTCACACCAATGCGATTTCAGGTTTTAAGATCTTTATGATTTCTCTAAGATGAAGTGTCCGATATGATCCCAAACTGGCAAAAAATGTGTATGACAGCCACACAACCTCTATGATAAGGATATGACAGACGCAATTGGGTTTACCATAGTCCCAATGGGGTTTACAATGTACAAGATTGGGTATACAATGCAAAAGATTGAAAAGATTTCTTAATGACATTTTGCTGATCCCCCTGGTGATTTGCACAGTCACTGTACAGGTCAAATTTATTGGACTAAAATGGATCGCATAATAACTGAAGTGGTACATGACTGTAAGATTAGATATGAATTGGGAAAGGTTTACAAGAATTTCAAACCATTTAAAATTACCGGGAATCTTAGGGATTTGTGTACAATATGTTTCCAATGCTCAGTATAGTACTGATTTAGAAATGGAAAGGAAAAAAATGAAAAAGATTCACCTCCTGATTCCCAAAATTATAGAATTGGAAATTACGATAAGATTTATGATATATCTAAACAGTGACTGCACTCACTTGAATAGCATTTCATTTTTGTAACTTTTTTCTTTCCTTCCTTATAGATAGATATAGATATATTCAGTTAATATGCCAACCATGTACAAGTGAGGCGTTCTGTGCAAGGTCAGTTAAAAAGGGAATTCCAAGAAAATAGACAAGGAACAACCTCTGTCTACCTGATTTACTATGTTGTTTGTTAAAACATAGTGTTTCCCTCCTGTAACTATTTTACCACAAAAAAGAGACTTTTCACTAGAACAAATGGAAAAGCACTCATACTTGGCAGATCTCCACCACAAGATCCCAATAAAATGAGACTTCTTGGCATCGTGAAGATGTTCTGAATCTTTCCTAAAATGTAATCCATTGATTCTTTGACCACAACCTTCCCACATAAACAATCATGCAGATACACTTATTGCTTTAGAATTAATGTTATGCAAAAAGCTTAGTCATTGAAAATTTCAAGATGTTTTTGTGTCCGAAATCTGAATCTTTCACTCTATTTCAGGATGGCAATTTGGAGCAAATAAAATCATTTATTTTTCCTAATTCATGTTAGTAATGGGCTTCCATAGTATAATGATAATGGATGCTTTGCAAAATCTAACAATGTATTACAGGTCTGATAATATTGTACAACTGGTAATGTGTATGTATCTACACCCATGTAACACAACAGGAAAGAACCTAGCTGCTAAATGATATTCTGGTTATTAGGAAAAGTAGAAACCAAAATTATAATTTTATAAGTAAAAGAAATATGTCATTTTTTGTGCAATATACTAAACATTGTTTTTCGAAACTGATATTGCAGCAATAAATCCCTGCCACAGAAACACATGTCTGAATGGTGGCACTTGCAAAGGTACCACAGCATACCATTGTATCTGTAGACCTGGTTTTACTGGAGTCAGGTGTGAAATAGGTACAGCTTTTCATTATAAAGATAGTACTTATATATGTGTGTACATGTTTCCTTACAAAGCTGAAATGTTACTGATTGCTTTATATATCTTTCTAGTCTGGCACCTAGTTTATACAGTTTCATGCTCGCCTCATTAGTTTTCTTTCAAAAGTGAAAATATATAACTCGTCCATTGCATGTTTGGGTAATATCCATTCAGTTTCTTAAGTAAATGCAAGTTCACATTCATACATGTGTAGGGGCCACAGTGGCAGAGTGGTAACACTCTCACCTGCCACCTCTGAGGCCAGGGTTCAGTTCACGGCACGGACTAAGCAGTTGGTTGGCAGTTTACAGAACAGAACCCTGACGAACTGTATGTACTGGTTTCCTCTGCCCTTCCAACTATCCATCTTGATATGACCTGACCTGATATGTAGGATGAACTTGCCAGAAAAAGGGAACACATTTCCAGCGCATAGCGGATTTATTGAAATTTTTTGAAAAACCTATCACAAGCTCCCACTAACTAAATAAAAATGTGCACAATTTAAGGGTAAAGGGGGTGGGCAGAATTTCATGCACATGCACCACCAAGTTATGAGATCTCTCTTCTGAGTCTAAGTACAAGGTCGCAAAGTAAATCTCAAAAATGAATTGTTACAACTGCACAAAACTGTATGAACCAGCCATAAATATTACACATGAGGTAAAACACAGTGAAATAGAAGCAGAAACCATAGAAAACATTTACTATACACCTTAAGCCTCTCTTACATCCCATTGTACGTCCACGTACATCCTGGTTATAGAGAAAAATCAGCTGATTTGCAAGGCACACTTAAGCTACACCTGCGATTTCACAACAGAATTTCAAGGTCGCACAGACCCCGCAATGAAAACTGACATGCACATTTTTTCTGCGTGCATGCAGTATGATCATAAACACATCCATTTTTCAATGGTAACTCACGAGAGACTTGCACATGTGCATTTCCCTTGCAAGTGTTGCAAGATCTCCCCATTCACTTGCAGGGTTTGCATGTGCCGCATAATACACTTACATGTACCTTGCATCCATATTAACCTACTGTGGGACCTGTAGCTAAGTGCAGTCTGTTCTTTGATGTTCAAGTACTAGAACTCTTGTCAGAAAAATATTCCTTGTTTGCACGTGCAAATCTCTGCTACCCCACTACCAGGCTACATTGATATTTTTCAACAATATTTGCAGCACACTTACATGTATATACACGTGTGATGGGATGTAAGAGAGGTTTTAGGTAAAAAGTGATATTTTTGTGTGCACTGAAGTGTGCTGAGGGTTGAGTGTGAAGCTATAACTCCATAGGCAAAAACCTTCAACAAAGTTCATCTGGACAATGTAGTTAAAAGCACATGCAATACTACCCTGCACAAATTACCATTCATGCCCGTGTCATACTAGGTATTACACATATTACCAAGAAAGACATTTAGTTTTATCTGCTCAGACCAATCTCAACTTTTGATAGGTATTTGCAAAGAAATAAGTAAATTTTAGACATTAGTAATTTTTTAAAAGCATTCAATAAAAGGTGTAGTAATAATAATAAGTTTAAAGTTGGGATTTGACATCCCATTGAACAGCCAGGGTCAAATTGGGGCAGGTCCTCAGCATTGTCTCTTTTGGGAGTAGAACCAGCAACGACATGACAGCCTTTGATTAGATGCCAAACTTGCTAACTACTAGGTTGCTGAGGAACTCTAGTAATAATAATAATATGTAAATGTATTGATTGGTATAGTAACATCCCTGATGCAGGAAATCTTACCACTCTATTGATTTAGCTAACCATTCAGTTGTAAAGGTGGGAGTCATATTTTTCCAGAAGTTTGACAAAGGTAAAATAGCTTTAAAAACAGTGCACAAGTACTGATAAGTTTTCCAAAAATTTAAAAAAAAAGTTTTCCTGTCATTTGTAAATCTGTCATTTGAATAGTCCCATGCATAGAACTGAACACAAAGTGAAATAAACCAATAACATTCTGTTACAGAAAAACAAATCAGAAGAATATCAAAATAATAATAATGTACATGTGCATTTCTTAAGATTACCTATGTTTTTAACATTTGACTGTTGCATATGATGAAATGATTTAAAAAAAATATTACGCTTGTGTTTAAAGTAACATTTTATAAATTCTTGTTCCAAACTGATATTACAGCACCCATCCATGTCTGCATCCCAAATCCATGTCGGAATAGTGGGTTTTGCTATGAAAAAAGTGCAGGAGAAGCCAAATGTGTATGTAAACCCGGTTTTGCTGGAAATAGATGTGAAATATGTAGGTTGAATTTTAATCCAAAGTTTCCCTGTGGTTCAGTATCTTTTCAATATAGAAATTATTTAGATAATTTGATCTTCACATGTAACTTTAATCTTACATTACTTTGAACAATGACAATCTTGCATGGTGTTTTTTACACAATGTAAATGAAATATCAACATTGTTTATCCTCCATTGTATCAGAAGTACTACACACAGAGGAGCAGTGATTCGTGTAAAATTCTTGGATATTTGCTAAATGTAAACAAAAACAAATGAAGTCACGGTTACTTCCTGTCAAAATGTAGAAGGTTGGTCTCATAGAAATTGTATGTTACAGTTGGTCCAAGTGCTTACAAAACAGACACCTGAAAAAAACAGATACCATTCTGCATTATGTATGTCAAGAAAAGATATTTCTGATGCTTGGAAATGGACAGCAATTCTCCCTTTTCTAGTTACTGTTAATATAAAGGTTTTAAAAAAATCCTCATTTCTTTTTCTTGAGCCTTGTAGGAGAGATATACATTATTTGACAAACAGATGAAGTAAATAGCACAAAAGATCCGATAATGGTGGCATAATTAATAATATTAATAATAATAGTCGTCGATGCCAAAGATCAATTAAAGACTTCCTACAGAAAACAACATGTACTGCATTTATAATCCCTGCTAAACACAATTCTTGTTTGTTGTAGTCATCAGTCCCTGCATCTCGAACCCCTGCCTAAATGATGGAAAATGCTCTCAACGAGGTTTCGAGTTTATCTGTGATTGTCTTTGTGGTTTTCAAGGAAAGAGATGCCAAACCGGTAAGGCTTATCTGCAGTGTTTCATGCTTATAACTGAGTACTTTATGATTCGGAGCAATTATTTTGCAATGTACCTTGATGCTGTGGTCATCCTAAGCTCTATGAATTTGTAGATTGCAAACTTCTTCCATATAGCAACTGGCAACCGATTATGAAAAATGTAAATAGTAAATACTCTGTTCAACTCTTTCAATACTCTTCTCTCTGATCACAATCAAAAATCTAGATTACTGTCCTATATCATCCCTTAACTATCCATTTGATTACTACTTTTGAACCCCATTGTGGGGAAGGTATTGTGTCTGCAAAGCCGTAGATTAGATTAGATTGAATATGTTGGTGTATCTACCAGTTTACAAATGATTACTATTGTACACAATGTATCAAAAGAGTACAGAAAATTTTGATCCCTTCCACTGGAACAGATGAAAAAAGTGTCAAAGGATCTACTACTTACCAAATATTTAGTACAGTTGGATATGATGAAAGATCTTGCAATGATAAATTTGAATTCCTGTCAGCAGTTCAAAGATACTCTGATCTCAACTATCAATAAATTTTTTCTGAATCACTGCTTCATTGAGAGCTGTCAGCTGATTCACAGGGCCACCAAACTATCTAGGACTGAATAACCTGACAAAGCTCAGAAGTAAGCATCAGATCTCAAAGAATCTGTGTTACTGAGACAGGAAGTATCAGTTAGTAGTAGTAGTTATCCAGGGGTCGGTTTCAGAATGAGACTTACACTTAGCCTGGACTTAAGATAAAATAGTAGGGGAAAAGCTAGGCTTTTTATCTGTTTTTTTTATGTTTTTCAATTAAAAATCATTTACAAATCCATTTTCCATCCAGGGATTGGATTGGACTTTCTACTGGTAGAAACTCCAATTGAACTTTCTACCAGTAGAATTTAAAATTCTACCAGATTGGACTTTCTACCATGACATATATATTCAGAAACCTCTATTATGCAAACTTTTGTTATCTTAGTAAACAATTTGTAATTTTTCCTTCTGTTTTACATTTAAATAGTCTATCTGTTATACACTATTATCTGAAGAAAATCTGACCAATCCAGGCATGTTTGTAAAGTTGGATACTTAAACAGAAGAAGGTGTTTATTGTATCAAACTGTGACTTCCTTGTTTTAGATGTGTGGTGCTCTAGTTTTGTTTTTATCTTGCAGTAGCCACAATGAGATGCCACCTTATGCATATAGGGCCATTCCTAAGTGGTCTTTATGGCATCTATAAGAAAACAATAAGTTCAATCATATAACAGAAATATGTAAAATAAAAAGGACCCACAATGCTCATCAGTTCTAAATTCTAACATTATTTAAAGAGGGTCTATAATTTCTTCAGTCATGTGAGCAAACTGACCCAAACAAAAAGGGACCAAAATGAAAGCTACATTTTTCGGTTCACTTTTATAAATAGTGGTCATGTGATCCACGAGATGTACAGAACATACAAAAGATATGGGAAATGAGCTAAAATACATTGTTTGGTAACAAATACTGTATAAACTAAATGAAAGCTTTATTGTAATTTGATAAGAAAATCACTCATTCACAGTTTAAACCTGGTCTGTTGTACAAAAACATGTTTACAGCAAGAAATTAAAGTTGAATTAAGTGCAGGTAGGAAATTTTGTTCATGTTGCCAAACTTGTTTTACTTTTTTCTATATTTATATATACATGGGAGAGAGCCTCCTCGAAAGTGGACACACAACAGTTCCTAGCAAGTTAGCAACTGTGGTCGTGGCTGTTGGATGGGACGTAAAACACTAAACTTTAAACCTATTTGGAGTTATCTTTGCAAACAGCATCCGTTGAGAGAACACTTTTAAGACTGGTCGTTTTGGTGCTGCAAGTTAAGTGGTTAAGTCAGCTATCCCAGCCTGTCATTGTATTTAAAATGTATGTTGTGTGAAGTAGTTTAACATAAATGGAACACACTGTGCCTTATATCTACATCAATATTTCTGGTTTTGGAATGAAACAGACATCAAAATGTTTTGGCTGCATTTCTTTGATGGATGTGATGAAACTTGCCAGAACTGCTGATATTGATGGTGATCTGGATCACTGTCTGGATCTTAGTGAGACATATCTCTACATTCAGTGTCTGGATCTTATTGAGACATATCTTTATATTCAGTGTCTGGATCTTATTGAGGCATATCTCTATATTCAGTGTCTGTATCTTATTGGGTCATATTTCTATATTCAGTGCTGGATCTGCTTCCCAGCAAACTTTTTGATACTATGACAAGAAGAAAAATGGAAAGGTAAACAAGCTGCTTGGTGAAGATTTCCACCCTTGGAATAGTTTACAAATGTTAACATTTTTTCTAAACCTTCCTATGTAAGTTTTGTTAAATTTCAGAACCAACCGGATGTGAAAATTTTTGCCAAAATGGTGGTTCCTGCTGTGAAGATTCTGATGGTTCATTATTCTGTAATTGCCCAAGTGGTTTTCAAGGGGACAGATGTAAGTAATTGGATGTGGAAAAGTTTGTTGCAATTTTAATTTTTATTAGATAAATACTTACCATTTCCTCACCATAGCTATATATTGGTGCCATCCAACTCACAAGTCAACGTTGAGAAATGCTTAAGCTACCATAAGAGGTCAACGAGTGAGTGGGAACTAGGATGCCCCCTAGTGGTCATGTGACCACACCAATAAGTGTTCTTCATTGTTGTTTTTGCATAAAATACCCCCCCCCCCCCCCAGTACTGAATCTGTGGGGGTAGGGGGGACTATCCTGGTCAGGAAATGGTGAAGGAACCCGAGTCAAAGGTGGCTTCTGTTTTGATGATAGACAGTGACCTTGCTTTAAAACAAGAACTACCCGCAGATAAGTATTGAAGGTTCTCCCACTCTTTCCAATAGCTTAATAAACGGGCACCAGGAAATTTTATGCTTACCTCCATGTAGTCACTTCATTCTGCCCCTACCCCTCGGGCAGAGCCTCTGTTGGAGTTGTAAGAGCTGATTTGCCTCTTGTTTTCCTTGAATGAAGATTTGATCCACCTCCACATCTCTATGACAAAATTTGAAAAAATTGTCAAATTTGATTCAAATTCGATGGCAGATTCATAGATGTACATAACACATCATCCAATACCTTATACCCAGGCAGCCCCGGTAGAATGAAAATGAAGACAATTCTGAATATACTCCATAATCTCATCTCATTGTTGGAATTCACAACAGCCACTTTAAACTAAAAACAACATGATTTAATATTGGGATAGTCTCTCTGGACACTGTATCCCAAACCAAGTAATGCTCCATCGGTGCTGAAACAGAAGTTTGGAGCCGGAGGAGTAGCAATATTCTTGAATGCATTCTGAAGCCTTGGAGCTATCAAAGAAACTGACTGAGGAGACACTTGGTAAAACTTCATCTGAGGCTTTGGGAAATTAAAAAATTGTCCCTTGGACATGGATGGGTGATTTGGATCTTTTTGATCAACGTCATTGCTACCCCAAGCAGAGAATTCCTTGTACTTCCACAGTTCTACTAATGGCTGTGCTGGAGACAAAGCCATACACGGCTGTCCAGATTTCTTCATTTGGTCCCTATCTGAAAACACTAAAGGGGAAACCAAGCACTCCACATCTGAAACCTGTACATCAAACCATTTTAATAGTTTCCAATGTGTCAGCATAAGCTGGAGATTCTCCATCTTTAGACTGAATTGCATCTTGTTCCTAATCCGATTCTGTCTCATCTAAATATATCTTTTCCTTCCAAAATTCAATCTGGCATCTTCAGATCCCAAACTTGAACTGCACTGTTGCTCTGCTTCTGCCCTCATAATGGTAGCCAACCTTCTCCCCTTGGTGCAATAGAAGAAATAAGCAGACCAGTAAGACCTAGGTTGTGTGCAGTCCTTTGTTGAGAGAATGTGATGTCATAACATCTGTTTTTGGTTCTTCTAACCTTAGATGACTCCTGGTAAGATGAATGCGGGGTCAGTTGGGAGGGCTTCTCCTGTCCATTAGGTAAGGTATTAACTTTATTGCTTTAATACATCTTACCTAAGGATTAGCTAGAATAACTACTGCTTGGAAGGTGGGAAGCTTACTAGGGACTTTAGATTGAACTAAGGAGACACAAAAGAAACATCAGCTGGTTTCATTGGTCGGTTGTGTGAACCGGCTGGCAGCACTAACTGACTTGCTCCCATTCACATACCTCTTCTGAAGTAGGGGAAGAGACGTGTGAGTTCAGTCTCAGCAGAGGTTCTTTTAGGAAAGGAGAGGAATCTAACTGGTAGCCTTGAGCAGGTCCTGGCACCTTGAAAATCCTGCTGGGTAAGGTGATAGGCTGCTTAAACATATCTGGATTAGTGATGTATTTGCTGGCTGCTACCACAGGGCCCAGATGAAAGAGCTCTTGATCAGCCCAAGCCACATTATTCAAGTAAAACTTAGAAAGCCTTAGAAGAGATATTATTGTTGATGCCTTTCTTGAAGAAAACAAACACCAACTCCTTGTTCTGCATGATGACTGAGGCCCTACCCAGGTAGTAGTGCAGAGCTCTGACTAGTCATAGAGTCTGGTTAGCATTGAGTGATTTATCCAGACTTGGGGCTAGGGCAGGAATAATCACTGGGGCCAAACATTCAGGACCATCTTTGACCAGCTGATTTTTTTGAAAGAGAGTTGTGTGAGGGTAAGAAGGACACCTTGGACCAGTCTGGATGGTGTCTGATTTTTTGTTGAGTCTAGCATGGATTTCACTCATGCATTTGCCAGAACCCCAAGCTAAGAGAAAGACCTCTTGAAGCTAAGGTTTTTCAAGGATCCTCTTGAAGGGGTTCAAAGGGGGGCTTTGTGATCTGGTGAAGTCCACCTGATAACTGTTGCACCATTTATAAATATTGTCCACTTTGCCACCACCACTTTGCTGAGAATGGCTACTGGTGGGAAGGTATTGGGGTCCAGATCCTCCCAAGGCAGACTGAGTGCATCTTCCGCCCAGGTTAGGGGGTCTGGAACTGGTGACACAAACTGAGGTAAATTGTTGTTTAACCCCATTGCAAGGTCTAATTAAGGTTGGTGCCACCTGGTGCATATCAACTGGAAGACCTGTGGAAGGATCGACTACTCTGTCTGGATGATCTGGCCCAGCCTGGACAGCTTGTCAGCTACCACATTCAGCCAACGTGTAATCTGAACAGAGGTCTTGAAACCCTGTTAGTGCAAAACTTTAGTTACAGGTAGTTTATATGCAACTTACTTTCTTGTAGGGATAAAGTCCCTCTTGCTGTGATGTCTCCTAATTGAGCGTCCCAGCCTTGTCTTGAGGCATCAGTAAAGATCTGGAGAGCATGGCTGAGAGGGTGTAGTGGCTGGCCCTGGAGGATGTTTGCTTCTTACAGCCACCATTTCAGCATTTCTAGGGATTCTGGGGTCCTCCAGTGATTTTTCAGGTGCCACTGAATTGGTGCCATGTGGAGCTGACCTAGGTAGACTTTCACAGACATAAACTGCCTGACCTATCAAAAGATGCTGGTTAGCAGTTTCTGGATTTTTTCGACACTAGTGTGGGTCTCGCCTTGCCCTCCCTGAGATTGGATTGGTAGTCTATGATATCAACTATCTGGAGTTCAGTTGCAGTTCCAGTTCTGATTTCTCTATTTTTACTACCCAGCCTAGTTCCTGACACAGGGCTTCTAGAGTCTGTGCATGCTGGAGACAGGTTTATTGGATTTGGCTATGACTAGCCAACCGTCTAGTTACTGGTGGATCCATATACCTTTGTTCTGAGCCATCAGATCGACCTCCTTGACAGCTGTTGTAAATTCCATGAGAGCAGTGGATAGACTGAATGGTAGATCTTTGAATCAGTAGGATTGACCTTAGATGTAGGTACTTCCTGGATTCAGTGTTTATTGGGATGAGGAAGTAAGTGTCCTTGAAGTCTAAGGATCCAATCCACTCTCCTGAAGGAAGGTCCTTATACTTTCTGGTGTTTCCATTTTGAATTTTTTTGCTTTCAGTATTTTGTTCAGTGACCTCAGATCTAGGATAGGTCTCCACTTGTTGTTGGGTTTCGGCACCAAGAAAAGTCAGTTGAAGAAACCCAGAGATATAAAAATTTTAATTACTTAAATGGGCTTTCCATGCCCTCATACCCTAGAAAGGGGTCGAAAACGGCCCCTGGAGCCTCTGAAGTTCGGTTTCCCCTTACCTGAGGAAAACGATTGGTTACTGCTTTGGGCGGAGTTGCCCCCATAGGGGTGTTTCTTGTAGGAGCCTCTTTTCTAGTTGTGGGGACCACAAAAGGGCTTACTTTGATAGGGTCCAAAACCCTAAGTGTCTTTAGAGGTGCATTTTTAGGAAGAATTCTTCTCCCTCCTTCACAAGTTGAGACTTAAACAAGGAGGAATGCCAAAAAGGCGAGTTCCTGAGTTCTTTGCACCTCATTTCCTCTAGATGTGGTTGTAAAAGGGTCCCTTCACCTTCGCTCCTTAGCAAGCTGTCGTTAATTATACTATAGAGCTCCCTCTGGAGTATATGGGCTAAGGAGTTGCTGAGGCATGTAAGAGCTTGGTGTTGAATAAGAACATTCTTATTCAATATGTCTAAGTATTCACAGGCTTGTTCATATCCACGTTTGGCTGCTCTCTCAGGTTTGGCACCTTTTGGGATTTGAAACTTAACCTTCTTAAAGGTTGACTTCAGGCTATGTTGGCACTTCTCAAGGGTGGCAAAGGCAGCAGTAAAGTTGAGAGTGGATATATATTTGCCTAGCTTGGTGTTCCAATTCCTTAAGAATTGGTAGGGGAACCTTGCCCATGGGGGCCCAGGGGGTTTATGAGAAATACAGATTTTGGCAAAATTCGTATTCAACTCCTGAATTTTCTCCTCATAACAGGGCTGTCCCACCTTGTACCACTTAGAAGTGGAAGGAGAAGGTTTGATGTATTTACCCTCGGGTAAATTAGCGGCCTGGAAATCATGCTCAAATTTATAAAAGCATTTTTCATAACTGAACTAAGGAGAACCATAGAGGAAGGGCCTCTTGGCCTGAGCTCCTGACGGCCTTTCTCGTCGTCCAGACCCATGACAGAAGTGGAGGACCTATACATTGACTCCCTGGTGTCAGGGGGGAAAGAATGCGTCTGAAGGTGTCCACTTGTTCAGCGTATTGGGAGGGAACGTCAGACAAAGCTACTTTCCTATAATAAGGGGGTCTGTATCATGTTCAGGTTGGTCTTAATCAGATAGAGCCCCAGAGAGCTTTGAAGACCTGTGTTTGGGTGTAGAGGAAGATGATGGCATGTATCTGGACCTCACCTTATGTTTACTCTTGTCAGCATGTTTTTTAGCTTTAGAAGATGAATCCGAGGTTCATCGGATTCATCTGTGCATTGATCTGAGGTGGACCTCAGTTCAGTGTGATGCCTTTTATGAGAGTGGGAGTGCTTTTTAGGTCTATGCAAGGCCTTCTTAGAAGACTCCTCGGATAGGCCTGAATGCTGATCCAATGCGTTATGATGATCAGCACAGAGACGTGGAGGAAGAGCAGGACCATAGTCCACTTCCATTTCCTCAACAGAGTGTGTGGTAGGCCGAGGTCTTGGAGGGGGTAGGTCCACGTTTACAGCTTGATTGGAGGGTCCAGGCTTAGAAGGTGAAGTTGAGGTCTGATCTACCTCCACTTGTTTTTAGATATCTTCTGAAAAGACATAAATTTGTCTCGGAGAGACTGAAAAGATTCTAACATAGATGCCTGGAAGGAACCCATTTGCTGCTGTAAATGGATGTTACCCAGGGATTCTTCTAATTTTGAGTTAATCTTCTGCTGTAAGGCAGTACCTGGGGTGGGGGGACAGATTTTGCTGGCGTTTTTAAATATAGTGACTCGAAGGGTAGGGGCTCAGGATGTGGGGGAGAGGTAAATAAAAGATCCAGTAAAGGATTCAATGTCCTCATCCCCCAAGAGATCGAGCTCATTATCTTTAGAACTAGTAGTGTCTTTCTTTTGCTTTTTGACATAGCATTTTTCTGTGTGTAATTTTAATTAATTGCTCTTCAGTGAAAGAAGGGCAGATTTCACAGGGGGATTTAAACGTGACACAGGGGTCATCACCCTTGCCAGATTCCCTACAGGTAGGGCAGTAATTGTGAGAATCAAACACCAAGCACTTAACAGACACTTAACAGATCTCGGCTTATCTTTATTCCTTTGGTGGGAAATGCAATCAACATTAGATGACAAAGACCTGTACCGAGGAAAACTCAAAAACACCAAAATAAGAAAAAATACTTACACAGATATTTTCAAAGTTACATTTCGACAGGGTAAGTGACAGAAGCTACCAAAACATGCAGCCAACGAGAAAGTAGGAAGATATCTCATAGAGTTCCATGACAGGACAACCTGAGGCTACGGCCAACTATAAATGTCTTTTTTTCTTAGACGTTGGCTGGATGTCTGCAGCCATCCCAGAACAGCATCCCAGAACTCCCACATGGTAAGTTATTGTAGCGCAATAAAATTGACCATTTTACCGTTTACTTTTGCATGTAATTCCTCCTTCAGGTAGTTCTTCCTGAGGGGAAGTGCATAGCCACTTATGATAGCCATTGACCTTGTCAATGGTGGTCGGTTGGGGAATGGGATGGTGTAGGCTTCTCTAAGGATTTTGATGACCTTGTTTCCCAAATTGGTGCAGTCTGGCCCCCACAGGGAGATTTTGAGCAACAATTGTGACATTTTTGACAGATTGGACAAGCTGATTTACACAGGCAACACAATTCACAGACTTACTGGCTGGTTTTATAGTTGGACTCGATCCTTTCTGTTATGGATGCCCAACAACAAAATGTACGTGATCTGCAACATGAAAGTTAACATTTAATGTATGATAATGCTCTGAAGTCTCTGCTCTCCTGGCTCATCGTACAACAGAAAATTGATTGATACTGTAATTGCCATTAAATGAGTCTTGGCCAGTCAGGCTGCGTAACTGGATGTCTTATGCTGACCTTGCTAGTTCTGGCTATCTGCACTTATTGTTTACCAGCCTGGTTGTATGGCCCAGTTGTTCTCATAAGATGACTTTTAAGATTTCTCGCAACGGTGATAACATCCCTTCTTGTGAGATGAAGAGCCAGAATAACCCTTGTTTTTGAACTGAACTATGTCACCTTCTGGTTTCTTCAGAACACTGTCAAGTAAAAGTGTAACCAGATGCAAATGTGAAGTCCTGAGATCAGTTAAAGTGTCTCATTTAATGCCAGATCTGAGGTGGTTGAGATATGCATCTCTTCAAACACAAATCAGACAAGTGTTGTATTGTCAGAGTAATGCTCAGATTAAAGTCCATGAGATACTGAAGTTCATCAGTGGCAGTCTGGCATTTGACTTTCCTTTGCAACCTGGTAAGGCATCTATTGAACTCTGTGCTTTGACTGCAGATGTAACTGGACTCCTTCACTGCCTTCTTTGACTTCCTCTGGGTTATTTAAGAGATGGCCCGAGATGCAGGTGGTGTGGATGACAGACCTGAAGATGCAATCCAGCTATATGATTCATTGTACCAGCAGGACACTGGACTGGAACTTGATTGTCAGTGTAGAACCCATACCATTTACTTTGACACGTGGGAGTTTTGATGAACTGGTCCCATTGCAACCCACCGTCATTAGAGCTTCTTGAGGGTTAACCCTCCACCAATGTAATGTTAAGTCTGTCTAGTGTTTTGCAAAGCAACTCATCAGTGAGTACGTTAATTGATATTTGGCTGGCAGACCACTGCTTTGACCCAGCAAAAGGGTTGTGATCAGCTGAAGAGGACAAGTTGTCAAAGTCAGGGATATGACTCCATCCTGATGCCTCTAACAGTCTATCAGTAGTTCTGTTCTTCTGCGATCACCCATTAAAATTCAGCAGTAGGGTCCTGTCCATGGTTGAATAACTTGCCCTCTTCCTCATTTTGTCTGACATCCACCAGTTCGTTGGGATCAGTCTCCATATCAGCCTCCATGTTTGAGTCAGCTTCTGGTTGGTGAGGCAACCGACCTATATAGAAGGACACTTGTTTCTGTTGTGCAAGAACCTGGTCAGTGCTGGCTTGGTCAGTCAGCTTGGTCGGTGGTAAGAATGGCCTAGTAGGGTCCACTGCAGTGGCCCCTTGGTAGGGGAAACCTTAACAGTTTGAAACGTAGGCTATTCTGTTGGTTTCTTCAAGGTCTTAGCCACCAACATGGCTCACTGTCTTTAGAACCTCTCTGACAACTTTTCCTCTAAAGTATTTGGCAATAGAAGATTTGGATGCTGTTTACATCTTGGACTTGGACTTGTATTCACTAAAAAACATCTTGTGGTCAATCTCAATCTCTAATATAATCAATTAGATTTTAGGATTGAACCTTATGTTTGAGTTTATACTTAATTTCAATAAAAGCAAAAGTTACCGAGGTATGATTTTATTTTAAAATGCTGAATATAGGAATAAGCCCCGACAATCCATGGTATACGCAGAATTTTACCCTAGTTTGGAGGGGGGGTTAATCCTATTCTAACATGACAAGTGTGGAAATGTTTTATATAGTGTTATTTACATTTTAGTGGGAAAATGGGTAGCAATTGAAAGAGATAATAGAAAGCCAAAGCATATGCTCATTTTACTGATGAAATATTTCCTCGATTAGCCAATCACAATCACAGGTGTGTCATGTTAGAATTTGAGTTTATACTTATGCAGGACTGAGATTGAGTTTGAGACTGTGAGTTTGAGATTTTTTGTGAATACTAACCCACTATTTGTGAGATTTTGTACTTAAAGCCCCTGAAACGGACACCTGGTTTGCATCTAGTTTGGAACTGTCTAGTTTTTCTACTGGTCTTTCTTGTCAGACATCTTGTCTTTTTTATGAGAGTGTGGAAACCTGGCTCCAGAAATCAACAAATTACAGAAATTATAGCCTTAGTGCATCACACAGGGATCTGAACCTTGGCCCTTGTCACAGCACCATGCACAATGTAACCCAGTAAACATTACAAACGTTTATAAACGTTTAGTAAACCTATAAACGTTTTTTAAACCAAATATAAACCTAAATATTGACAATTATTCAATATTAAGGGTTTATAAACGTTTCAGCAACATTAGTTTGGTTTATAAACACTTTTATATCTCTACTTAGAATATAATGATGGCTTCAAACAACAGTGATACAGCAAGATATACTTAAAGAAATATTTCTCCAGATTTTAAACACGTCTAAAAACGTTTATAAACGTTTATACATAAACGTTAATAAACGTTTATAAACGTTTATATGCAAACGTTTAGGGACCCATCATTTTAAACCTTATCTAAACCGTTGATAGTTAGGTTTATAAACGTTTATAAACGTTTGTAATGTTCACTGGGAAGTGCTGGTCAAATCCTGCCACAAGGTAGCCACAAATCTCCCATTTCTGGTCGGGTGATGCCATGATGTGAACATGATACTTTCACACAAACAATTGATGAAAAAGTTAATTTCTGAAGTATTTTTAAAATTTCTTCTGATTTTTTAGAGCTTTCCAAAATGTGTCAGATCACGATCTTTAGCCAGGAAGGAAGTATTGCACGCCACCTTACGAATGGTTGCAACCTAGCCAGTCTCACGGGTGGAGACACAGGACATCTTTTTCTGATGTTTGGCAATTTAGCAGATTGTCAGTTTGGTAGATTATTTATAATATTCATTTTTTTTTAGCTTCAGCCAGGATTCACGTTATACAACGTGTATGCTAAAAGTGTCAGTTTATTTGAGAAGTACGATACATATATTTATGGATGCATATATGCATGCTAAAATCTATAATGAAGATCAATAAAAGGGTATCAGCAGTCCAATAAAGCCTACATTTCTTACCAAATATTTTAGGGATCTGTAAATTATATGGAGTCACAATTTTGCCTACCTTAAATAGTGGCTCCACATTGACTAACTTGCTACCAATTTTGGGTGTCAATTTCAAAAGTTATCAACTGATAGATAGTATTTCAACATTAACCCAACACTGGCCAGCTGGCAAGAATTGCACTCTCACCATAGCAAAATCCAATCAAGTTTCAGTACAGAGCTATGTGACAATCGATTGTGGCCAGATTTCAGTCATGCTATTTGGTAATCATTAACCATGTAGGATAAGTGTCTCAAGATGATAATCCTTAATCGAGTGATTAAAATAGGAATATTATTTAAAATATTGAATAGTTAAAGTGTTGGCTCGCTGAATTCTGAATACTAGACAAATCATATTAAGTCATTTCTTATTAAGTTTCCGCAAATCCCCCATTATTGCTCACTACCACCTTGGTTATAAATCCAGTCTTGACCCAACGATGGTCCAATTGAGGTCATGTGAAGAGATATGCAGCCTTAACTTTGGGAAAGAAGCTAGCATTGGCTCTATGGTGGCCCAAAGATGGCAAAATGTGAATGTGGTGCGACCTTCAACCATATCAGTCTGAGAGTGAAATGCTATCTTGGCCTTTAAAAGTTTAATACTGTTTTGGCAAATTCCACATTCCGTCTTTTATTCCTATGTGCATGTGAACACTAAATGTTCTCTGAAATTTGTATCCTTATATTTCAGGTCTTTTGGCAGAAACAACAACAGCAGCAGCAACAACAATAGATGAGATTTAAATGTGCCTTTGTTGATAGTAATATCATTTTTTTTCGAATAAATTATCAGCCCAAATTAATTTTTTGTGGAAAAAAATCTATCGAAAAATCTCTATTTTGAAACCTATTTCACTTGGTTCAATCCATTTCATTTAGAGTTGTGAAAATGAGCTGATACTTCTTACAAGCCCAGTACAATTAAGTTGTTGAACCAGGTACTATCACATTTATTTCCACAACACAGGGTGAAACCCGAATTCACTGTCTCCCTGATATTTGCTTTTCAAATATTTTTTTTTCCTATTTTTTACAGATATATTTTATTTTTGATAAATTTCTTTTCATTGACTTCAATACTTACAGTTGGTTGCTAGAAAGTACCTGGGTCTGTCTTCTTGAACAATATTTAGACCATTCCTTACTTGGATTTTAATTAAGAAATTATGAAACCGTATTCAAATACACTCCTACACTTGATTGGTGAATACTGATTTACGAACAACTTAAGCAAGTTACCTTCCCTCAATGAGATCTAAGGTGACATTCTCTAAGAACTGTTGGTGAATCTGGCCACTGGATTTATGTTTTCTGTCAAAAAAATGGAAAGTTGCTTCCACCTCTTACCATGTGTTATGCCCCTAGTTTCTATCAGTAGTGTTAATCAGCTTTAGACTATGGGGCGTTCACTGCTAATAGAGAATTCATCTGTTAAGAGGCAAACGAGTCTGGCTCAAATTACTTGTTTCTCACTTGTGTATGGCTATGGGCACGAATCCAGGCGAGTCCTGATTAACCTTAGCTAGCACCCGTTTCAAGGGATGCTTAAATAGAATTGCTAGAAACTTAATACGTCCAAGCATCTAATTCCAAAGTTTATGAAAGTTGGGTTCCAAGTCTAACAACAAGGGTGCAGTGGCTGGCTTTCTGCCAACCACAGAGTCGAATCTTAGGACAGCACTGGGCGTTGAAATCTGTAAACTCAGCCATATTATCACCCGCATTTGGAAATCGCTTTCAGCGAGATGGGTATTTGTTGTGACGTGATGTTAAAGGTTTACAAATATACAGGGTCTGTACCGTAGATGCGCAGTTTGAAATTTGATTTTGAAGTGAGAAGACATATTTGAATTTTGACGCATGGATATCCGTGTGGAAGAGATAATTGAAGTGTTAGTATATGGATATTTTACAGAAGCAAATTTAAGTATTTTAATAAAATATTCGTGCGATAGCCAAATGAGCGATAATCGGGATACACAGGTTATGCAGTATTTAACCGATGAAGTATTTTGTCGTTTGGCCAATCAGAATCGAGGACAAATTTTATTTCAAAATTGAAATAGGTCTTCTCACTTCAAAATCAATTTTTAAACTGCGCATCCGTGTCATGTAGAATAAAATACGATTAGCGAACTGGTTTATTTTGCCAATATACTGTAAAACAATTTGGAAGACATCTTCTAAAATAAGAAACGGATTGACAGAAAAAATGAAAACACGTGATAACTTCTAGGCCCTCGAGTGGTTGAATGTAGAACTACGGGGTCCTCGATTCTGACTGGCTAAACAAAAAATGTCTAGTACTACCGTGACATCACTTCATTCATTAATTTCTTTGCGGTTTATTTGTTTGACAAATATTTGAGTACACGTAGATGCGCAGATAACAATTTTACATTAAGAGTGACTGCGTGCTAAACCAGCAGACAAATAAATTAATTGGGGTTTCACCTCTAGAAACCAGCACACGAAACCGTTCAAAAAGACTTATTCGAGTAGGCCATCACAATAGCAAAAACAATAGTTTCTAGGACATCCGGGACTTTACAGAAAGCCAGACGTAGTGCTAGACAAGCTTTTTACTTTATAAAATATAACTGAAAAAAGCAATAAAAATCCTCAAAATGGCAGAGTGTATAGTATACACCTTAATGTCCAGATATGTGAACAAATATTATGCAGAATTTGATATTTAAGGGCTTAAACGGCCAATTTAAAATCGTGGCCACAACTCAGTACATAACTCGAATCAAAGATTCGACTAAAAATGGATTAAGATAACTTTGTATTTGAAAGAAAAAGACAGACAAGTGTGCAAGGATTAGATATACCCCAGTACTAAAATGATATAAAAGAACTGTAAAGCATCCATCCAGTTGGTGTCCAAGCACAAGAAAAGTAGGCATAAGTAGAATACTGGATACTAAGAAAGTTAACAGAAAAATACTAAGACATGTATAGAAAAGTAAAGACAAGATACAGATGAGCTTGTTATATTCATTATCAAAAACAACCTTTTGTTAAGAAGATAGAAGCAAATTCCTGTTTTTCTATTTTTGGCAAAAATTCGAAAATTCAAAATGGCCACCATTTTTGGGAAAAGGAAAATTTTTTGAAAATTGCCAAGAGTACATTTCTTAGATACCCTATGGGTCAAAAATTTCAACGAAATAACTCTATTTTGCACGGTTAAGGCCAGTTTGTGTTTTTCCATTTTTGGCAAAAATTCAAAATGGCCGCCATATGTGGGGAGGGGAAAATTTTTGGAAAATTGCAAAGAGTACATTTCTTAGATACTCCTTGGGTCGAAAATTTCGCCGAAATCGCTCTATCTCGCACGGTTAAGGAGATAGAAGCAAATTTGTGTTTTGCCATTGTTGGTAAAAATTCGAAAATTCAAAATAGCCGCCATTTTTGGGGAGGGGAAATTTTTTTGAAAATTGCAAAGATTACATTCCTTAGATACCCTGTGGGTCGAAAATTTCGACGAAATCGCTCTATCTCGCATGGTTAAGGAGATAGAAGCAAGTTTGTGTTTTGCCATTGTTGGCAAAAATTCAAAATGGCCGCCATTTTTGGGGAGGGGAAAATTTTTTGAAAATTGCAAAGATTACATTCCTTAGATAACCTGTGGGTTGAAAATTTCGACGAAATCGCTCTATCTCGCATGGTTAAGGAGATAGAAGCAAATTTGTGTTTTGCCATTTTTGGCAAAAATTCGAAAATTCAAAATGGCCGCCATTTTAGGGGAGGGGAAATTTTTTTTAAATTGCCAAGAATACAATGCTCAAACACCTGTGGGTCGAAAATTTTGACGAAATCGCTCTATCTCGCACGGTTAAGGAGATAGAAGGAAATTTGTGTTTTGCCATTTTTGGCAAAATTCGAAAATTCAAAATGGCCGCCATTTTTGGGGAGGGGAAAATTTTTTGAAAATTGTAAAGATTACATTCCTTAAATACCCTGTGGGTCGAAAATTTCGACGAAATCGCTCTATCTCGCACGGTTCAGGAGATAGAAGCAAATTTCTGTTTTGCCATTTTTGGCAAAAATTCGAAAATTCAAAATGGCCGCCATTTTTGGGGAGGGGAAAATTTTTGGAAAATTGCAAAGAGTACACTCCTTAGATACCCTGTGGGTTGAAAATTTCGACGAAATCGCTCTATCTCACACAGTTAAGTAGATAGAAGCAAATTTGTGTTTTACCATTTTGGGCAAAAATTCTAAAATTCAAAATGGCCGCCATCTTTGGGGAGGGGAAAATTTTTTTTAAATTGGCAAGAGTAGAATTCTCAGATACCCTGTGGGTCGAAAATTTTGCCGAAATCGCTCTATCTTGCACGGTTAAGGAGATAGAAGCAAATTAGTGTTTTGCCATTTTTGGCGAAAATTCGAAAATTCAAAATGGCCGCCATTTTTGGGGAGGGGAAAATTTTTTAAAAATTACCAAGAGTACAATGCTCAGATACCCTGTGGGTCGAAAATTTTGCCGAAATCGCTCTATCTCGCACGGTTAAGGAGATAGAAGCAAATTTGTGTTTTGCCATTTTTGGCAAAAATTCGAAAATTCAAAATGGCCGCCATTTTTGGGGAGGGGAAAATTTTTTGAAAATTGCAAAGATTACATTCCTTAGATACACTGTGGTTCGAAAATTTCGACGAAATCGCTCTATCTCGCACAGTTAAGGAGACAGAAGCAAATTTGTGTTTTGCCATTTTTGGCAAAAATTCGAAAATTCAAAATGGCCGCCATTTTTGGGGAGGGGAAAATTTTTGGAAAATTGCAAAGAGTACATTCCTTAGATACCCTGTGAGTCAAAAATTCTGTCAAAATCGCTCTATCTCTTACGGTTTCTGAGATATTAAGATTTTTTCGTTTTTCGCAAAAATTCAAGATGGCCGCCAAAAGTGGCGAAAATTGAAAATTTTCAATTTTGTACAGAATACTCTTCTACTACCCTGTGAGTCAAAGAATACTCTTCTACTACCCTGTGAGTCAAAAATTCTGTCGAAATCGCTCTATCTCTTACGGTTTCTGAGATATTAGCAAATTACTCAAAAGTAGTACTGAAAATACACAATGAAGTACCTAAATGGCTATTACTCATGTACTGACAAAGCTATCAGTCCCAAATGCAATACCAAGCGAGCTATGGACATAACAATCTTGTATTCAAAATTGTAGTAAAATATCTTTAATTATTTTGGCTTAAATGCACGGAAACCAATGGGTACTGAAAATAGCTGTACTTAAGTATTACTCAGTAAGCAAAAGAGGTACAACAGCCAAAAGCAATCCCAAGCAAGCTACTGACCCAATAAGCCTGCATACCAAATTTGGTGACAATAGCTCTAATACTTTTCCTTTAAATGAGCGGAAACCATGCGCGACGCCGGACATCGGACGCCGGACATCGGACGCCGGACATCGGACGGCGGAAAAAGCAAAAATAATATATCCACCCCCCAGGGGGGTGGACATAATACTGCTAATAGTTACTGCTTGTTTTAATAAGTACATAAACATGGAGGTGAGAATGCTATTGCACTAACAATTCACCCACACTGAAAGACATAACAAATAACCTATGAATGACAGACACTAATTCAACAACATATCCATAATAACTCATACAAATACTATTCTGTTCTGGCCTAACGTCAGCCATTTGAAGTGGCTCAATTCTTTTTAAACATCTACATACATAACTCAAAAATTATTTATTTAAACTATTGGAAGAGATATACACTATAAAACCTCCCTAATACATAAGTATGGTACTACTGGATAGATAATTTTGGTTACTTTTTAAGAAACCTAGCTTTTATGTTTCAATCAGTATCTATATTATAGAACAAATTGATTAAATCAATGAAATCGCAACCTTTTCCATAAGTTTTTCTTATGGAACCATAAATTTTGAAATTAAATTATTTTGTTAAGCTCTCAGGGAATAGCATTTCACCCCAATTTTCACAATAAATTATTAAAGCATTTAATTTATAGACACTGTAACAGTATTTCATTGATCACATAGTAACAGAGAAATAGATCATGCGTCTTCCAGTTTATTTTACTTATTATAATATATAAAAATTATCAGTTTTAAGTAAATAAATAAACAAACACGTAAACATTTACACTTCCTACAAAGGTTCCCAGTGGCAACCTGTCAAATGACCTACACAATGTGTTAAAGGTGCCATAAAATCTACACAAATCTACTTGTAACTGACCCTCATCCAAGGGATTACCTAAATATCGCTTTGTGAATTATATAGGCATTATCTACAAGAATCAACAAACCCAACTAGCTAGTGTGGTATTACAGATTACCTCTGTGATGGGGTATTCCTCTTTAGACTCACAGCAGTGTCACTATGTTTATTTATAATGTAGTTTTTTTGCATATGTTACAGTGTTTAGTTTAACATTGCATTTGGTGAGTAATTCTGAATGTACTTTACCCTTCAACTCTGGGCTTCTCGAGAAAAAAAAAATTTTTTTTTGTTTAAATGTAGCAAGACATTATCACTAAGAAGTATTATTGCAGTTTTATATTATTTGAATAGGAATTAATTCCACCTGAAAAAGAAAAACAACAATAAGCTAAAATAACGGTGCAAGTTATTTGCACGAATGGTACAGCAATATTCAAATTACCTCAGTCTTTGATTATAGCAGAAAGAGTAAAACCCACAAGGAATATCGAAAAAAAAATTATTGCTGATGTCAAAAGCCTTATATTTCATACAAATAACAAAATGCTTTTGTAAGGAACTGAAACAGTAAATCACACATGTTGCTATAAATTGGGTTTGAGACGCTGACCACACAGGGGAGGGTCCAGTGAACGAACGGCCAAACCTTGCTAAACAATGGATCACTAAGACACTAGTAAAAACATAGCATTCAATGTGAAAAGGAACATGTGTGTATTAGGGGTGGGACGAGTACAAATAATTCGGGTCGATTACTCGCGGACCAAAAATCGACTCGACATCGAGCACTCGCGAAGTTTAGTATCCACCATTACAGGAACCAACATCCAATATGGCGGCTCCCGTAAACAATAAAAATATAGAGATAAAAGCTTTGAATCGCTTGAATTAGCTGATGTCATCATATAATATACTTAATATTATGTTAAAAATGGTGGATTATGCGATTTAATGCTAGCAAGGTATGTTATTTATTTTTTATTTCCTAAAAAACGTAACCGCTTCAATAGGTTGTTATGTACTTGTATACACACGAGTAGTCGACTCTTAAAATTGGGATAGAATTTTCGTGAAATTTGCCTCGCTCGGCGAGTGTCGACTGCTCGGTCGCACCCCTAGTGTGTATGCTTCGAAAAGTTTCAAGCTAATATACATTTATGAAAAAAAATATATATATGTATATATATAGCACAAAAACAGTGTACATTACAAACGCTTACAACTGAACTATATCTGCCTACATTCCCAATTAATTTTATTTTCTTTATTGGTGTTTTAACGTTGCTTTCAACACTGTACAGGTCAAAACGGGTGGTTTTACAGGAGAGGAAACCAGTACATACAGTTGGTCAAGGTTCTGTACTGTTAACAGACGACCATCGATGAGCAACTACCAATTTGCTGGAGGTTTCTGAAACATAAAACAAATATCGACTGGGTGATTCTACATTTCATTTCAAATTTTTTTAAAATCCAGGAGTGACAAAATATTGCTGTCATAGTCATCAACTGGGTGTCACAAATTGTACAGTGGCACATGCAAATTCATTACTTATGAACATAAATCCTATAGAGTGACACATGCAGATTCGTTATTCTAATTGGTTCTAATTGGACTTTATAGCGCTTAATCTCCCCTATTCAAACGGGACTATGGCGCATCACTTATAAACATAAATCCTTTAGAGTAACACATACAAATTCATTAGCTGCAAACATAAATCCTGTAGAGTGACACATGTACACATGCTGCCTATGAACATAAATCCAAAGGCCTTCCAAAATCAGATACACTGGATGTCAGGAGTGACATACAAGTATGCATACACTTAACTGCGTACACGTGTGGTAACAAACAATTTAACTATAGTTTTTTAAAAGCCTAATGTGCATATTTGTACAATCATTTTGCAAATATCTGACATTTGTTGTTTCATGTGAAACAATCAATAAAATAACAGTTTTTTTATGAGCAACTATTTTCTCCTATTTTTCTTAACACTTTAAGCTATCTCCACCTTACAGTACATTCATTCTGCTTACCAGACTGTGTGCTACACTGAAGCTATATTAAAGTAAATGTAAACACAGTTTACAACATAAAAAGTAGTTACAATAAAACATAGAACCTCTACAAAAACATCTGTGTGTACTTTTACACATATCTCTCAGAGAAAACAAAATGTAAAGAAAAACCCAAATTTACAGAAAAATAATACCATTTCGTTGAAACTCTGGGAAAAAGAAAACTATTTCTACTTAATCTGGAGGATTTTCTTGATCACAGACGTAAGTTCACAGTTCCTCTGAAAGACCTGTTCAAATAACAAATGGCAATCCAATATAAAACAGTTCAATACACTACCGATAGTTACTTTATAACTGGGTAGGACATACTAATCTCTGCCCACCAAGAATGATGCTTTAATTAAAGTCAAAGTCAGGGTTTTACATCCCGTTCAACAGCCAGGGTCATATTGGGACAAGTTCTCAAAATTGTCACTTATGCAGGGTTGAACCCACACACAGGTGACTGCCAGTGATTAGATGCCAGACTTCCTAACCCACTAGGTCATTGAGGACCTCCAAGGATATCATACAAAACAAGCTGTTAGACAGCCATTTTTTTTTTATTTGAAAATTTCTCAAACTTTTATCAGATTGGTAGCCATCTTCAGCATAATGCATATTAAGACCTCCACTATACAAATATACACAACTTTTTATGTGTACTTATGTGTGGTGTGACGTGAAACATTTTTTTCCACTGACTTTTTTTTTATTTAAAAAAGCTTCATTTTGCAGCGGCCATCTCGACTGGCACTCACATAAAATGGTGGGATAAACTAAAATAGCAGAAATGGAAAGAAAGTTACTCTTTTATCCCATGTTTATCTGAAGATCTTTTAGGATTTATCGAAACTTTGTTGACCACATCTGGAATGCATTATTTTCAATGAGTTTTCTTCCTTTGGGCAGGCCCATTAGACTGGGCCAATAGAATGCAACTTTCTGAGTACAGTGGAAATGGAAAAGTTTTGTATTTCCAGCATACCCCAATATGGCAAATTATACACCAAACAATTCCCAATGAAACTTCAAAAACATTTCTCACATATGATCAATGATTGTACAATTTCACAGTCTAATTCATAAGCTTATATTTACTTACCTATTTATTAACTAATTCATGTATTAACTTATTCAATAGGTGCAGAAGATTTATATACAATAATTAATAACAAACTTCTGAATATTTTAATGATATTTTAATTACAATTGTACACATTACATATGTGACAGAGATCACTTTGATGTGATGAAATGTCTGCCTGATGTTGATATGGGTGTTATATCATTAACACTATGTAATACATTGTATCACAACAATTGTAATATGATATTACAACTGCACAACTGCAGAAGTAATCATTGTAAAAAAGGTGTCACAACTGCAACACCAAATTTCCACGATATCACAATATACTATCACAGTTACAACACTGATGGTACTTTTTGCAATCAAATATTTATGTCAACAAAGTTGACATTTTATGCCATTTTAACAACAGTATAAACCTGTAGTAATGAAATTTAACAATTTATCACAAAAAGTACACAGATTGCCATACGATTTAGTATATCTTTCCAAACTTTTAAGTTTTAACCATATACTTACTGAGTGCTTATAATATAGAATATTTTAATGCACCAAGTAACTCGGGATGTTTTAGTCTGATGTCCTATTGATCAATATTGCAAATTTAATAAGTAAATTAAATTTTTATAAGTTAATACCCTATCCAATGGACAATTGCTTTACCGGTCGGCGCGACCGGTCCCGCCAAACGCCAGAAAAAGACGTCCTGTATATAATACCAGCAGGACCGGTCAGTAGTGTGCATTCGCTAGGTGGCGCATCATACTTGCTTCCTGTCTAGACAGAGTGACGTCAGTTCATCTTTTTCGTTGTCTAAACAGATTTAGACCCCTAGTAAGCTGATAGCGGGGTCGGTTGGGAGGGCCTTGCCTGTCCATTGGATAGGGTATTAACTTATAAAAATTTAATTTACTTATTAAATTTGCAATTTTATTGCGTTAATACATCCTATCCAAAGGACAATTGCTGAATAACTACCGCTTGGTCGGCGGGTAAGTTACTAGGGACTTAGAATGAACTCATAAATGGTAACAAAATTTTTACCCTACGGCCTAGGCTGACTTAGTCAGGAGACCTATAGGTCCATGGTGGTTACCAGAGCCCGGTTGCCGGGGCTATACCAGCATTGCCCCCCCCCCCCCCCCCCCCCCCTCTTACAGACCTGCTCTGAGGTAGGGGAAGAGAGGGATGAGTTCAGTCCCGGAAGGCAAATAAACCTCCCGAAGGAAGCATGTCAATTAGATTCATGAGCTATTTACACTATGTACATGTATACAAATCTCAATATAAGGGCTATTTGTGGATCTGCTGAGCAGCCACTACTAGGCCCAAGTAAAGAGGCTCTAAATCAGCCCCAGCCACATCCTTCAGAACTGTGTGAAGGTGATATATGACTTACAGTGGAAGGCTGAGGACTGTTCTAAGGAGACTCCTGACTGGAATGCCTTAGAAGCAGCAAAAGCCCTAACATCATGGGCTTTGACCTGATGCAAGGTGAGGGCTTACTGGTCAGAGAGCTCATGTCATTGGATCACAGTAGCTTGATCCATGAGGAGATGGTGGCAGGAGAGATGTCCTTGTCGACAACTTTCTTGGAAGGAGACAAAGACCAGCTCCTTGTTATGCCTAAGATCTGAGGTCCTATCCAGATGGTAACACAGGGCTCTGACTGGACACCAGGACCTGTGACCTATCCAGAGTGAGGACCGGGGCTGCATTAACCACAGGGGCCACACTGTCTGGACTCTCTTTGGCTAGCTAATTCTTGGAAGGAAGGCTGGCTGAGGGGTAGAAAGACACCATGGACCAATCTGGTGTCTGAGGTTGTTATGCAGCCAAGCATGGATCTCACCCTCCGCTTGCCTGAACCTAAGGCCAACAGGAAGACAGTCTTGATAGTCAAGTGCTTCAGGGAGGCCTCCTTAAGGGGTTCAAAAAGGAACCTTGTCAGCTGGTGTAGAACCAGGGAAAGGTTCCAAGAGGGGATTCCCCTGTTCTCTTGGATCTGTCTCTGTGGAAACTATCCAGGAGATCAGTGAGATTTTCATCGCTGCTGACATTAATGGGCAAATTCCCAAATTGTTAACAATGGCTGGTCTATAGCCATCAATGGTGCCCGGCTGTAACTTCCTGTCTTGAAAAGGTACAAAGGGAAGTCAGCTATAGCTTTTAAAGGTGGTGCCCAGAAGTCCATCTGATTACTGAGGTACCACGTGTAAAACATATGGTGCACTTGCCTCATAGACTGATCTGTTTGATCCTCTGGAGGAGCCTCAATTCGAGCTGCCACTGCCTCAGGGAAGCCCTGCTTCCTTGGTAGCTGGGGCTCTAGGGGCCAAGCATGTAGATTCAGATTTACCAGGTTCCTGTGAAGGGTCTGGTTGAGTAACTGAGTCAAAAGTCAGGCAGAAAGTGCACACAGTGGGATCTGACTGGACATGGTTACCAGGTCTCAGAACCAAGGCATGTTGGACCACCCTGGTGCAATCAGTATGAGTTGTTGCACGGGTGGTCCTGCAACTTTCCCACCACTTTGCCCAAGATAGCTGCTGGTGGGAAGGCATATGGGTCCAGGTCCTAACAAGGAAGAATGAAGGCATCTACTGCCCAGGCTTGAGGATCTGGAACTGGTGAGGCAGAGATGTAGTTGTCCAACCTGGTGGCAAACAGGTCCACTTGAGGATGCTGCCACCGGGAGCATATTGCTTGAATACCTCTGGATGGGGGGACCATTATGTTTAATGGTCTGTCCTAGCCTGGATAGCTTGCCTGCTATCACATTCGGCCGGCTGTGGATGTGTCAGGTTCTGAGTCACCTGTGTCTGGTACACCAGGTCAGAATTCTCCACAAGAGGGCCCAAAGGGGGTCCGATTCCATCCCCCCTTTATACAGAAAACCACCATGGGGTTGTCTGTAGCTACAACAGCAACATTGTTCAAGCAGAGGTTTTGGAACTCTTTAGGGCCAAAAGGCCACCTTAAATTCCAGATATTAAAGTGTAACTTGCTTCGGAAGGGGCCAGGTTCCCCTTGCAGTGTGTTCCCTTAAGTGAGTACCCCACCCCTCTGAATGCATCTATAAGGATTTGCAGAGCATATACAGTAGGTGTAATGGTTGACCTTGAAGCACATGGTCTTCCTGCAGCCACGATTTTAGCTGAGGGTGGAGTGAACTGGGATCACCTTTTGGCGATTCAGGTACTCTCCAGCTATTTATCAAGTGCCACTGTATCGGCCTGATGAGAAAGGCCACCTATGTGGACGGGCTTTGCTATGGCTGCCAGTAATGCTATCAGGGGCATGAGCCGCTGGATCGGGCATGTCGATCCGGAGAGAAGTTTCTGGATTGCAGATAACGTCTGCAAATGCTCTAGGGTGGGTCTCACCTTGCCCTCTTTCAGGCTGAACTGGTAGTCTCTCAAGACAAAGACTTGCTCGAGGTCTAGTTCTAATTTTTCATGATACCATTCAAACTTACTCCTGACACAGAGCTACTAGAGATTGTGTATGTTGGAGACTGGTTTAGTGGGGGCTGGCATTTCCTTGTTGTTTGAAAGGGGTGAGGCAGTATGCAACCATGAGGTTAGCCACTCCTCTGGCTGAAGAGAGGTTCATGTGGTTCCTGAAATTCCCGCTGAATCATTTAGGATACTGAACCAAAATCCTGCCTGGAGAACTGGTCAAACTGGTCGTTTCTGGCAGGGGAGGGTGTAGCCTTCCTGGGAGGTTCATGTAAGCTTGAGGCTGGCCCCTAGGGTGGCCCAAGTTTGAACCGGCAGGTTGGTGCAAAAATACCAGTGTCAACACTGGCGACAGGTTCACTGATCCACACAGTAGGAAACCATCCAAAGGGGATCTGCGACATAAGGTCATTTCCACAGAACCCCACTGTGGAAACACTAATAGCCATTTATGAACACTGTGACCCCTGGTCCAATTAACAGATAAATTTCCCATTGCTTCAGTTGTGACAAACCAGAAAAGGGTTGTAATCTTGAGGGAAAGCTTGAGTTTGCAAACTCATGCCCCTGGTGTCAGCTGACACTGGTCACAAGCTGGGTAAAAAGGCAAGCTGGGTTGGCCAGTTTCGGAGGCTGGATCAATGGCATCTCCAGAATAACTGGTACAGCAGACTTCTTGTTGGCAGTATTCTAACCAATGTGGTTGAGTTCCGCATCTCACTGGCAAGAGTAACTGGCTGACTGATCAGGCAGGTTGAGACAGTCAGCTCACCAGGACAAGTGACTGATCTAAGAATTTCTCTGTAACCAGATTCCTCAGACAGCAACTGGTTGGTCTAAAATGGCCATTTGGACCCTTAAAAGACTTTGCTGGTCTGTTAGCCAGTCCTGTGGACCTGCCCAGTACCAGGGCCTAACCGGTTATAGGTTAAGCAATGCTCTGTAACCAGTTCCTGGTGGATCCATAGTTTTGCAAAGAAAACTCATTTGAGCTGGTAGAACTGGGCGACTACGTCTCAGCAGAGGTAGGCTTATCTAACAGAACTGCCTTCTTCCTGTCCGTAATGTTGGAATCAGAAGGTTTTCTCTGTAACCAACACTTCTCAGTAACCGGTAAGCCACTTAACTGTTAATGAACCGGTAAACTGGCCATTCTCTGTAACCAAGCATTCAGACAGCCACAGCTCTATCATTATTTGATCACTTGGTGGATCTGGCAATCCGGTCAGCTGGTGTTCCAGTTTGAATCAGGTTTCTTCACCGGAATTTCTGTCTATAAGCCAGACCAGTAGACTCTGTAACCGGCTTGGTATGAAGCTACTGGTCCCTGGAGGTTGTGTAAGCCAGAACCCGTCGGTAGGTTCTGTAACCGGTTGGTTGAGGCAATTTACTGAAGAACTTCCTGTCTATCTGACTGTCACAGGCAAATCTCTAACTGGTGACCCTGTTGTCCTCACTGGACTTGTTGCCTTAAGTTGCCTTCTGCCCATGGGAACAACTGATTTCTCTGTAACCGGTGAGCCTGCTGTCAGCACTGGAATGGTGGGAGCAGCAGATCTCTCTGTAACCAGTAACCTCTATTAACCGGTAAATTCTCTCTGTAACCGGTAACCTCTGTAACCAGTGAGCCTGCTGTCAGCACCGGAATGGTGAGAGCAGCAGATCTCTCTGTAACTGGTTAGCCTGCTGTCAGCATTGGGATGGTGGGAGCAGCAGATCTGTGTAATCAGCAAATTTTCTCTGTAACCGGTAAACTCTGTAACCGGTGAGCCTGCTGTCAGCACTGGGATGGTGGGAGCAGCAGAACTCTGTGTAACCAGAAAATTCTCTCTGTAACCACTGACCAGATTCTTCAAACAGCCAGGGTCAGTCTGGTTAATTCACCTGTATTTTCTGCCTGTAAACCGGTCTGGTTGGCTCTGTAACCGGCTAAGGGGAAGCACACTGGTCAATGAGGGCTGTGTAGCCGGCACCCAGTGGGTAGGCTCTGTAACCGGTATTGTAGGCAGCATAAAATCAGTGGCCTGGACAGCTAGCTGGAGCAACTTTATAACCGGTTCCCGGTAGGCCCATCCTCTGTAACCGGTTGGTAGATCTTCTTACTCTCAACCTGCCCCAGTACCCGTACCAAGGTAGGGTCAAAGGGGGGGAGAGGGCTAGCTGGAGACCCCACCGGTAGTCTGAGCAGAGCTGGTACCGGTAAAATTCAGCACAAGGGGTCTAGACCTGGTCATCTTCTTGCTAGCTGAACCGGTCACACTTGGGGATCTGTGGAGCCACAATTTCTTCTGCTAGCCTTGCCGGTCGTGTATGGAGATCTGTGAAGTCACATGACCGGCACTTCCAAAACACGCAGATTGCAGTGACCAAATGTCATCTAATATCTTCACACCAACAGGCGAGTTGCTGGATTTCTTCTTGCCAGTTAAAAATGGGTGTTGATTAATAAATGGTCGTCTTCTTCTGATGAAAACTTCTGTTGAAAAAATACGAGTCCTCCATTGATAAATGCGTATCACGTGACCTCCATAGTTGAATGCGTATCACGTGACCAGGTCTGTGTCACGTGACCAGGTCTGTGTCACGTGACCAGCATAAGCTGGAAGTGATGACGTCAGACGATGCATTCTTCTTTCCTTCGAAATTCTTCTCGTCGACATACACGCAGAGTTACTCGACAATGTAGAAATTAATGGAGGGTGAATCGTGGTAAATTGCAAATTTAATAAGTAAATTAAATTTTTATAAGTTAATACCCTATCCAATGGACAATTGCTTTACCGGTCGGCGCGACCGGTCCCGCCAAACGACAGAAAAAGTCATTCTGTATACAATACCAGCAGGACCGGTCACAGAGTGTACATTCGCCAGGTGTCGCCTCGTGCATACTTCCTGTCTAGTCAGAATGACGTCATCGCGTCTTTTTTCGCTGTCTAAACCTATTAGACCCCTAGTAAGCTGATAGCGGGGTCGGTTGGGAGGGTCTTGTCCGTCCATTGGATAGGGTATTAACTTATAAAAATTTAATTTACTTATTAAATTTGCAATTTTATTGCGTTAATACATCCTATCCAATGGACAATTGCTGAATAACTACCGCTTGGTTGGCGGGTAAGTTACTAGGGACTTGAGTGAACTCAAAACTAACAATTTTCTGGCCCAGGTAGACCTGAAGCAGGCTACTCATTAATGGCCTAAGTCGGTAACCCGGAACCGGTTAACCGGATGGTTTAACCGACACTGCTCCCCCCCCTTTTTATTTCTAAGCATTTCTGCTCTGAGTGGGGGAAGAGAGGGATGAGTTCAGTCCCAAGAAATAATAAACCTCCCAAAGGAAGCATGTCACAGTTTTTTTTTTTTTTTTTTTTTTGTTTTTTTTTTTTGAATGATTTCTACTTAACTAAGTATATACACTATGTACATATTTACAAGAAAGTCTCCTCCCTATCGGGCTTGGTGGTGGATCTGCTGAGCAGCCACGACCGGCCCTAGATGGAAAAGCTCTGAGTCAGCCCAAGCCACATCCTTCAGATAGAATTGTGTGAAGGTATTGTGGGATTTCCAGTGGCAGGCTGATAGGATTTGTTCTAAGGAAATTCCAGCTTGGAAGGCCTTAGAGGCAGCAAAGGCCCTTACATCATGGGCTTTGACCTGATGTAAAGTAAGGGCCTGCTGGTCAGCGAGCTCATAACATAGGATGACTGTTTGTTTGATCCATGAGGAGACAGTGGCAGAGGAGATGTCCTTGTCAAACCCTTTTTTGAAGGAGATAAAGACCAACTCCTTATTTCGCCTGAGGTCAGAGGTCCTGTCTAGATAATAACGTAGTGCTCTAACTGGACACAGTGACCTGTCACCCTTGAGTGATTTATCTATTGTGTGGGCCAGGGCTGGAATAACCACCGGGGCCACACTGTCTGGACCCTCTTTGGCCAGCTGGTTCTTGGACAGAAAGCTGGGTGAGGGATAAAAAGACACCTTGGACCAGTCTGATTGGTGTCTGATGTTCTTATGAAGCCAAGCATGGATCTCACTCCTGTGTTTGCCAGAACCTAAAGCCATCAAGAAAACTGTCTTGAAGGTTAGGTGTTTCAAGGAGGCTTCCTTAAGGGGTTCAAAGGGAGCCTTAGTCAGCTGGTGTAGTACCAGTGAAAGGTTCCAAGAGGGTATGCCCCTCCTGCCCTTGGGTCTGTCTCTATGGAAACTATCCAGGAGACGAGTAAGGTTCTCATCTTTGCTGACATTAATGGTGGCGTTGCCCAGTTTGTCAGCAATGGCTGATCTGTAGCCATCAATAGTACCTGGCTGTAACTGTCTGTCCTGAAACAAATGCAGGAGGAAGTCAGCAACGGCTTTCAGAGGTGGTGCTTTGAAGTCCACCTGATTACTGAGGCACCACTTTGTAAAAATGGTCCACTTTGCTTCATAGAAAGATCTGGTTGATCTTCTTTGAGGAGCCTCAATTCGTGCTGCCACTGCCTCAGAGAAGCCCTGCTGCTTGATTGCTGAGGCTCTAGGAGCCAGGCATGCAGATTCAGATTTGACAGGTTCCTGTGAAGGACCTGGTTGAATGGTTGGGACACTAGGTTTGATATGCTGGGAAGACCTAGTGGAATCTGGCTGGACATTGCCACCAGGTCCCAAAACCAGGGCATGTTGGGCCACCCTGGAGCAATCAGAACTAGACAAAAGTTTTTGTACACAAAAACAAAGCGTCCCTACAGCTTTTAAGCTTTATATAAAATGCTAAAGGACTAATGTGAAGAGGTAAATGTTATTGGTGAAGAGAAATTTTCGTGAAAAGGACCATGTTAGGATCACAAGAGTGACCTTAAAACGAAAAAAACACTCAGTGCCTATGAACGGGTTCTGTATCAGCTGACTGTGTGTTTTCAGCTGCAAAGAAGAAGAAGCACTTTAAAGTTTGGCTGTGCTTGTTTGACCTTGAAGGAGAGGCCCAAGGTCAAATCTGACCACATCAAAAGATTTCAAGGCCATCATTTCCTATATGTAGGTATACCATCCCAAACCTCTAGGACCAATAATAAATGAGTTATAAGCACTTTAAAGTTTGCCTATCCTCGTTGGACCTTGAAGGAGAGGCCTAAGATCAAATCCGACCACACCAGAAGATTCCCAGCACATGATTTCCTACATGTTGGTTTACCATCCCAAACCTGTAGGACCAATAATAAGTGAGTTATAAGCACTTTTAAGTTTGGCTATGCTCGTTTGACCTTGAAGGAGAGGGCCAAGGTCAAATTCGACCACAGCAAAAGATTACCAGCCCTTAATTTCTACATGTTGGTTTACCATCCCAAACCTCTAGGACCAATCATAAGCGAGTTATAAGCACTTTAAAGTTTGGTTATGCTCATTTGACCTTGAAGGAGAGGCCCCAAGATCAAATCTGACCACACCAGAAGATTCCCAGCACATGATTTCCTACAGGTTGGTTTACCATCCCAAAGCTCTAGGACCAATAATAAGCCACTTATAAGCACTTTTATGTTTGGCTATCCTTGTTTCACCTTGAAGAAGAGGCCCAAGGTCAAATCTGACAACACCAAAAGATTCCCAGCCCATGATTTTCTATATGTTAGTATACTATCACAAACCTCTAGGACCAATAATAAGCAAGTCATAACCACTTTTATGTTTGGCTATACTCATTTGACCTTGAACGAGGGGCACAAGGTCAAATCTGACCACACCAGAAGATTCCCAGCACATGATTTCCTACATGTTGGTATACCATCCCAATCCTCTAGGACCAATAATAAGCGAGTTATAAGCACTTTTAAGTTTGGCTATGCTTGTTTGACATTGAACGAGGGGCCCAAGGTCAAATCAGACCACACCAGAAGATTCCCAGCCCATGATTTCCTACATGTTGGTTTACCATCCCAAACCTCTAGGACCAATAATAAATCAGTTATAAGTACTTTTATGTTTAGCTATCCTCTTTTGACCTTGAAGAGGAAGCCCAAGGTCAAATCTGACCACACCAAAAGATTCCGAGCCCATGATTTCCTACATGTTGGTATCCCATCACAAACCTCTAGGACCAATAATGAGCGAGTTATAAGCACTTTTAAGTTTGTCTATCCTCGTTTGACCTTGAACAAGGGGCCCAAGGTCAAATCCGACCACACCCAAAGATTCCCAGGCCATGATTTCCTACATGTTGGTTTACCATCCCAAAGCTCTAGGACCAATAATAAGTGAGTTATAAGCACTTTTATGTTTGGCTATCCTCTTTTGACCTTGAAGAAGAGACCCAAGATCAAATCTGACCACACCAAAAGATTCCCAGCCCATGATTTCCTACATGTTGGTATACCATCACAACCCTGTAGAACCAATAATAAGCGAGTTATAAGCACTTTTAAGTTTGGCTATGCTCGTTTGACCTTGAACGAGGGGCCCAACGTCAAATCCGACCACACCAGAAGATTCCCAGGCCATGATCTCCTACATGTTGGTTTACCATCCCAAACCTGTAGGACAAATAAGAAGCGAGTTATAAGCACTTTTATGTTTGGCTATCCTCGTTTGACCTTGAAGAAGAAGCCCAAGGTCAAATCTGACAACACCAAGAGATTCCCAGCCCATGATTTTCTATATGTTAGTATACCATCCCAAACCTGTAGGACCAAAAATAAGCAAGTCATAAGCACTTTTAAGTTTGGCTATACTCGTTTGACCTTGAACGAGGGGCACAAGGTCAAATCAGACCACACCAGAAAATTCCCAGCACATGATTTCCTGTATGTTGGTATACCATCCCAATCCTCTAGGATCAATAATAAGCGAGTTATAAGCACTTTTAAGTTTGGTTATGCTCATTTGACCTTGAAGGAGAGGCCCAAGTTCAAATCTAACCACACCAGAAGATTCCCAGCACATGATTTCCTACATGTTGGTTTACCATCCCAAAGCTGTAGGACCAATAATAAGCGAGTTACAAGCACTTTTATGTTTGCCTATACTCGTTTGACCTTGAACGAGGGGCCCAAGGTCAAATCTGACCACACCAGATGATTCCCAGCACATGATTTCCTATATGCTGGTATACCATTCCAAACCTCTAGGACCAATAATAAGCGAGTTATAAGCACTTTAAACTTTGCCTATCCTCTTTTGATCTTTCACGAGGGGCCCCAGGTCAAATCTGACCACACCAGAAGATTTCCAGCACCTGATTTCCTATATGTTGGTACACCATCCCAAACCTCTAGGACCAATAATAAGCAAGTTCAAGGCTTAATCGTAGTAAATTTTTTATGAACTTATAATCAATCGCCCGTCAATCGCTCAATTATGGCCCGATTGATCCCAATATCGATTGGCGCCTAGATTCCTCTGTCAGAAATGTGCCTGATTGGCTCCTTAAGATACAGAAATTCAACAAGCAACACATACAATGCATTCAAATGTTTAAAGTTACGGGATATAACAAAATTCAAAACATGTACTCATATTTTCAAAGCTCATAGGAATTTGCTACCACCTAAACTAATGGAATGATATAGATATGTCAAGCATGTTCATAACTATAATACAAGGAACTGTGGAAACATTTATCAAAATATCCCGAAAACTTTCCAAAAAAGTAGATGTCCTAGTATTATAGGGGTTAAACTGTACAATCAAATTCCATCACATGTAAGATTGTTGCCATCTATAATAAGCTTCAAAAAGAGATTAAAAGAAGAATTCCTCACTAAATATAAAAAACCATTGCCTATCTAACAAATTATGGTATGACAAATGGAAGTTACGGATCTGTGTACTAAATCTGTGTGTATCTTAATCTATATTTTTACCATTAAGTACTTTGTCAAGTATGTTAAAATTTAATTAACAGACAAACAGTTCAAATTAGCATATTCATTGATAAATAGCTTCTTTGTGTCATAAATCAAAATCTATTTTATCTGCTGTATTTCTTTCTTGACTTTCTGTTGTCAGTTATGTCCAAGTTAAGTAATATTTACTAATAAGTTCATTTGAACTTCAGGCATTTCTGTTTAGTATTTATTGTATGTTCTTAAGTTTATGTTGTCAGTTCTCTCCAAATTTAGGGATGTCTAGTTATAAGTTCATTTGAACTTCTGACATTTACTTTCAGCATTTATTTTAAAATGTTGTATTATTTCATTGTAATGTAATGCTGAATAAAGATCTATCTATCTATCTATCTATGTATTCCTCCATAATAGTAAAACACCCGACACCATGTTTGTATACATAGTTCTTCACAATGTGTGTGGTTTTATTGCTGTTTACCTTTATAAAAGGATCTAAGAGTTCAAGAGGAAATTATTCCCATAAACTGATACATTTGTTGTGTTTTTAACATCTGCATTTTCCAACTATCTTAGTCTTTCCCAAAGTCTCTATTTATAACTATATACCTCGAAGCAGGACCCAAGTCCAGCTTATGGTTTCCCTTAGGTTGGTTTCATATTGCAAACCTTAGGACCAATAATACGTGAGTTATAACCACTTTTAAATTTGTCATTACAGGTTAGAATGTTTGGTCAAGGTTACTGTAAATATAAACCACCAGCAATTAACCTTACTTATTTCAAAAACAGTTCTACAGCTTGAAAAATGCAACAATTATAATATTGTAGGTCATTGTTTTCCTTAACAAAAATATGTGTCCGGTGTATAAAAAAACAAATTATCTGAAAGCTATGTCATATGTAGATAATGTCAGTACAGTAGTGAGTAGCACACCATATTATTTCTACAATGTTCTGTGACATATTACAGGAAATAAAATGAGTATGATGCAATGTATATTATTATAGGGACTTGTTAAATATGATGCCCATCTTGGGCACATCGATTACCAATATTCCATCAGACAATTCCACAAAGTGATCTGATATTAAAAAGGTGATAAAAATGTTAATTTCAACAGAAACAATCTGTGCACCTGAACAAGGCTACATGATTGTTTTCATCCTTGAAGTATACAACAGTGTCTTTTCTCTAAATTCTCATTGAGTGAGTTAGCCTTGCTTAAGGCTCAAATTTGTACCATATGTTTTCATACTTGTACACAGATATTTGGTATTCATAAAGCACTCATGCATGTTTTGAGATATAAACTGAGCAGACATATCATGTGTAAAATCCAGTACATGTTAATTGTAAGAATACATTATGCAAAATGACCATGTTTTCTGTATATTTTCTCTTAATTACTAGGGTACTTGAGCCTTAAGCAAGGCTATGAGTGAGTGTAAAGAAAAGGTTGAATCTACTATTAAGGTGGCATGGATCTGTATACTTTTTGAAAAAAGCAGTAAATCAGACATTTACAACTGCAGCAACTTACTATCCTAATATATATCATTAGAACATAATTCAGTGGTAATTCACTTCAAAATATGGTAAACTGAGTGAAGTTTCTGTTTGTTGGATTAATGAAGGGGAAAGATTATAAATTCCTTTTTACAAATATAAAAGAAAGAGAACAAAGTAATATATAGAGTTGTTGTACTCTACAGGAAAAAATATATGTAACTTTAGTCAAAAGCAAGAGGTTGCAAAGTAAATACACTTGTCACAGATATGAAGGCCAACTGCAAAACATTTCAAAATCACAAATGAAAAAAAAATTGCAAACCATGAACTCCTATAGGTTGGTTAATATCCAAAACTTCTAGGACCACTAATAAGCGACTCATAAGCAAGTTATAAGCACTTTTAAGTTTGCCTATCCTCATTTGACCTTGAAGGAGGGTCCCAAGGTCAAATCCGAACCCAAGAAAAGATTCCAAATCCATGATTTCCTACATCTTGGTTTACCATCCCAAACCTCTAGGACCAATAATAAGTGCTTTATAAGCACTTCTAAGTTTGCCTATCCTCATTTGACCTTGAAGGAGAGGCCCAAGGTCAAATCCGACCACACTAAAATATTAACAGCCCATGATTTCCTGCATGTTGGTTTACCGTCCCATACCTCTAGGACCAATAATAAGCGAGTTATAAGCACTTTTAACTTTGACTACCCTCGCTTGACCTTGAAGGGGGCCCCAAGGTCAAATCCGACCACAGCATAAGATTCCCTGCCCATGATTTCGTACATGTTGGTTTACCACCCCAAACCTTTAGGACAAATAATAAGTGAGTTATTCACTTTTAAGTTTGGCTATGCTCGTTTGACCTTGAAGGAGAGGCCCAAGGTCAAATCCGACCACACCAGAAGGTTCCCAGCCCATGATTTCCTATATATTGGTATACCATCCCAAAGCTCTAGGACCAATAATAAGTGAGTTATAAGCATTTTTATGTTTGGGTATCCTCGTTTGACCTTGAAGGAGAGGCCCAAGATTAAATCCGACCACACCAGAAGATTCCCAGCACATGATTTCCTATATGTTGGTATACCATCCCAAACCTCTAGGACTAATAATAAGCGAGTTATAAGCACTTTTAAGTTTGCCTATCCTCGTTTGACCTTGAACAAGGGGCACAAGGTCAAATCTAACCACACCAGAGGATTCCCTGCACATGATTTCCTATATGTTGGTATACCATCACAAACCTCTAGGACCAATAATAAGCGCGGTATAAGCACTTTTAGGTTTGGCTATCCTCATGTGACCTTGAAGGAGGGGCCCAAGGTCAAATCTGACCACACCAGAAGATTCCCAGCCCATTATTTTCTATATGTTGGTATACCATCACAAACCTCTAGGACCAATAATAAGCGAGTTATAAGCACTTTTAAGTTTGGCTATCCTCGTTTGACCTTGAGGGAGAGGCCCAAGGTCAAATCTAACCACACCAAAAGATTCCCTGCCCATGATTTCCTATATGTTGGTATACCATCCCAAACCTCTAGGGCCAATAATAAGCGAGTTATAAGCACTTTTAAGTTTGACTATGCTCGTTTGACCTTGAAGGGGGGGGGGGCCCAAGGTCAAATGCGACCACACCAGAAGATTCCCAGCACGATTTCCTATATGTTGGTATACCATCACAAACCTCTAGGACCAATAATAAGCGAGTTATAAGCACTTTTAAGTTTGGCTATGCTCGTTCGACCTTGAAGGGGGGGCCCAAGGTCAAATGCGACCACACCAGAAGATTCCCAGCCCATGATTTCCTATATGTTGGTATACCATCCCAATCCTCTACGACCAATAATAAGCGAGTTATAAGCACTTTTAAGTTTGGCTATGCTCGTTTGACCTTGAAGGGGGGCCCCAAGGTCAAATGCGACCACACCAGAAGATTCCCAGCACGATTTCCTATATGTTGGTATACCATCACAAACCTCTACGACCAATAATAAGCGAGTTATAAGCACTTTTAAGTTTGGCTATGCTCTTTTGACCTTGAACGAGGGGCCCAAGGTCAAATGCGACCACACCAGAAGATTCCCAGCCCATGATTTCCTATATGTTGGTATACCATCCCAATCCTGTACGACCAATAATAAGCGAGTTATAAACATTTTTATGTTTGGCTATGCTCGTTTGACCTTGAAGGAGAGGCCCGAGGTCAAATCTGACCACACCAGAAGATTCCCAGCCCATGATTTCCTATATGTTGGTATACCATCACAAACCTCTAGGACCAATAATAAGCGAGTTATAAGCACTTTTAAGTTTGGCTATGCTCTTTGACCTTGAACAAGGGGCCCAAGGTCAAATGCGACCACACCAGAAGATTCCCAGCCCATGATTTCGTATATGTCGGTATACCATCCCAAATCTCTAGGACCAATAATGAGCGAGTTATAAGCACTTTTAAGTTTGGCTATGCTCGTTCGACCTTGAAGGGGGGGCCCAAGGTCAAATGCGACCACACCAGAAGATTCCCAGCCCATGATTTCCTATATGTTGGTATACCATCCCAATCCTCTACGACCAATAATAAGCGAGTTATAAGCACTTTTAAGATTGGCTATGCTCGTTTGACCTTGAAGGGGGGCCCCAAGGTCAAATGCGACCACACCAGAAGATTCCCAGCACGATTTCCTATATGTTGGTTTACCATCACAAACCTCTACGACCAATAATAAGCGAGTTATAAGCACTTTTAAGTTTGGCTATGCTCTTTTGACCTTGAACGAGGGGCCCAAGGTCAAATGCGACCACACCAGAAGATTCCCAGCCCATGATTTCCTATATGTTGGTATACCATCCCAAACCTCTAGGACCAATAATAAGCGAGTTATAAGCACTTTTAAGTTTGGCTATGCTCATTCGACCTTGAAGGGGGGGGGGGGCCCAAGGTCAAATGCGACCACACCAGAAGATTCCCAGCACATGATTTCCTATATGTTGGTATACCATCCCAAACCTCTAGGACCAATAATAAGCAAGTTATAAGCACTTTTCAGTTTGGCTATCCTCGTTTGACCTTGAAGGAGAAACCCAAGGTCAAATCTAACAACACCAAAAGATTCCCAGCCCATGATTTCCTATATGTTGGTATACCATCCCAATCCTGTACGACCAATAATAAGCGAGTTATAAACATTTTTATGTTTGGCTATGCTCGTTTGACCTTGAAGGAGAGGCCCGAGGTCAAATCTGACCACACCAGAAGATTCCCAGCACATGATTTCCTATATGTCGGTATACCATCCCAAACCTATAGGACCAATAATAAGCAAGTTATAAGCACTTTTAAGTTTGGCTATCCTCGTTTGACCTTGAAGGGGGGGCCCAAGGTCAAATGCGACCACACCAGAAGATTCCCAGCACATGATTTCCTATATGTTGGTATACCATCACAAACCTCTAGGACCAATAATAAGCGAGTTATAAGCACTTTTAAGTTTGGCTATGCTCTTTTGACCTTGAACGAGGGGCCCAAGGTCAAATCCGACCACACCAGAAGATTCCCAGCCCATGATTTCCTATATGTTGGTATACCATCCCAAACCTCTAGGACCAATAATAAGCGAGTTATAAGAACTTTTAAGTTTGGGTATGCTCGTTTGACCTTGAAGGGGGGGCGCAAGGTCAAATGCGACCACAGCAGAAGATTCCCAGGACATGATTTCCTATATGTTGGTATACCATCCCAAACCTCTAGGACCAATAACAAGCGAGTTATAAGCACTTTTCAGTTTGGCTATCCTCGTTTGACCTTGAAGGAGACGTCCAAGGTCAAATCTGACCACACCAAAAGATTCCCAGCCCATGGTTTCCTATATGTTGGTATACCATCCCAAACCTCTAGGACCAATAATAAGCGAGTTATAAGCACTTTAAACTTTGCCTATCCTCGCTTCACCTTGAACGAGGGGCCCAAGGTCAAATCTGACCACACCAGAAGATTCCCAGCACATGATTTTCTATATGTTGGTATACCATCCCAAACCTCTACGACCAATAATAAGCGAGTTCAAGGCTTAATCTTAGCAAAATTTTTATGAACTTATAATCAATCACCCGTCAATCGGTCAATTATGGCCCGACTGATCCCAATATCGACTGGCGCCTAGATTCTTCCCCCAGGAATGTGCATACCAAATTTGGTTGACCCACACCCAGTACTTTCTGAGGAAATCTAGTGAAAAGAAAGTAAATTTTTTTTTGAATTTTTGATAATGTGACCTTGATAAAGGTCAAATTTATGCCTGTCAAAAAATTTCCCCACGCCTATAGAAGAACACTGCCACATATCATTTGGATAGGCCTAATAACAAGGGAGATATTCAAGGGAGACGATAATGCGGCGGCGGCTGACTGAAAACCGGGGGTGAAACCAATAAGCGTCCCCTTTTCAAGGGACGCTTAATTATTCTGTTGCAGGGGTAGTCCTGTAACTTCTCCACCACTTTGCCTAAGATGGCCACTGGTGGGAAGGCGTACGGGTCCAGCCCCTCCCAAGGCAGGCTGAGAGCATCCACTGCCCAGGCCTGGGGGTCTGGAACCGGTGAGACAAACTGAGGGAGCTTGTTGTTGAATCGTGTGGCAAATAGGTCCACTTGAGGGGTGTGCCACCTTGAGCATATTGCTTGAAAAATCTCCAGATTGAGGGACCATTCTGTTTGAATGGTCTGACCCAGTCTGGATAATTTGTCGGCTATCACATTGAGACGGCCGGGAATATGTCGAGCTTTGAGGGTCACCTGATTTCTTGTGCACCAAGTGAGGATCCTCCAAAGTAAGGCACACAGGGGGCCTGACTTCATTCCCCCTTCTTTGTTTATGTAAGCTACCACAGTGGTATTGTCGGTAGCTATGAGAACTACCTTGTTCATACAGAGAGTTTGGAACTCTTGTAGAGCCAGAAGAACTGCCTTTAACTCTAGATAGTTTATGTGCAACTTGCTTTCCGGGAGTGACCAGCTTCCCCTTGCCATATGCTCGTTTAAGTGTGCGCCCCACCCTTCTTTTGATGCGTCTGTAAAGATTTGCAGAGCATGTTCTAGTGGGTGTAAGGGTTGACCTGTAACAACATTGTCTTCCTCCAGCCACCATTTCAGGTGTGGGTGGAGTGACTTTGGAATGGGGATTATCTTTTCCAGGGATTCTGGTACCCTCCAATTGTTCTTGAGATGCCACTGTATGGGTCTCATGCGCAGTCTGCCCAAATGTACTTGTTTCTCTGTGGCAGTTAATAAACCGATCAGGGACATTAGTTTCCGGACCGGACAGACTGGTTGTGACAAGATCTCCAGTACTTTGCTTTGTAGGGTCTGCCAACGTTCTGTGGTGGGTCTGACCCTGCCTTCCCTCAAGTCGAACTGGTAACCTACGAAGTTGAAAATCTGTTTGGGTTCCAGTTCTGATTTGTCCTCGTTTACCAGCCACCCCAATTTCCTGCAGAGGGATACCAGATTTTTTGTTTGTTGAAGACAAACCCGGTGGGAGGTGGCCCTGACCAACCAGTCGTCTAGGTACTGGTGGATCCTTATACCCTCTTTCATTGCAAGCCATTTCACCTCTTTGGCTACCACCGTGAATTCCATGGGGACTGTGGACAGGCCAAAGGGTAGAGCTTTGAATTGGTAGGTTTTGCCTTGAATGTGAAAACGCATATACTTCCTGGACTGGCTGTTTATAGGGATGTGGAAGTATGCGTCTTTGAAATCTATGGAAGTCACCCACTCCCCTGTCTGGAGGGAGGTTCGTATTGTTTCCGGTGTTTCCATTTTGAAAGATTGTGTTTTCAAATAGTTGTTTAGTCTGCTCAGGTCCAAGACGGGTCGCCACCGGTTGTTGGGTTTGGGGACCAGGAATAACCGGTTGTAAAACCCCAGGGACTGAGGATTTTGAACCACTTCTACAGCCTTTTTGTCTAATAGCTGATGCAATGCCTCTAACAGGTAGCTGTTCCTGTGAGGATCTACATAGCAGCTTGTTACTGTGGGTTTTCTGGTCAGGTGAGGTCTGGACCGGAAGGGTAGGATATACCCTTCCCTCAGTACTGATATAACCTTGGGACTGACGCCTAGTGCTGCCCATTTTTCCCAAAACTCGTGCAATCTTGACCCTACAGGAGGATTTGTTACAGCAAGTGGGGCATTTGTGACAACTTGAACAGACCTCAATTGATCTACACAAGAAACACCTTTCACAGATTTTATTGACTCTTGATGACCGGGCATTACGCCTTTCTTTTGCGGCAACCCTCCTGCAAAAGGTACATGAGAAGCAACATGAGATAATACAGTCAAATGAGTTTCTGTCTTTATACTTTTGGTCACATAACAGTCCACTCCGGTCACAGGTACACAGTTCAAACTTTTCACCACACTTGAAACATGAGGAAACTTCTGACCGGTTACACTTACAGGAATCAAATTTCCTGTCACATGATGAGCACAGTAGTTGTCATTTATACTGCTTCTGTGTCTTGGCCGGTCGCTGGACAAAAGAAGCAGTACGACCCCGGTGAGATCTTTGTCCCCGTCTTCTGCCTAGTTGTTTCCATGCAGGTAGACCAGGCTTGCGTTCTTGTTCCGGCTGTTGCTGTTTAGTAGCTTGGTAAGGGTGGAAACGGTGTGAACCCTTATGTGAGGAGCCGGGTGTACGCTTTTCCTCATGGTGCCTTATCTCTTCTTCAGCTTTGCTGATGAGGTGATCCGGGAATAAGGCACTCATGTGCAGAGGGGCAGATCTCAGAGCATTCAAGGTGTCCTGTTTGATGCCCGCTTTAAGATAGTCCAGATAACTGTCTCTCCTGGTGAGGGTGAGATTGGCTACATTGATGAAGACACCTTCGGATAGGTCTTGCATCGTCCTGGCCATTGCTTGAGAGATGCTTTTGTTAAAGGTTATCAGAAAGTCTAGTTCTTCGACAGCCTGATGGGATTTTCCGGTAGCCTTTCCCTTTCCCTTGTCATTCTGTAAAATTTTAAGTTGAGAAGCCATAGAGTCCTGTACTTTGGTGAGGCACCGGGAAAAGGCAGCAGCCTGATTACACATGTACGTTTGATCTCTGGCTGCTCTCTCCCACTTCCTTAAAGTGTCTTGAGTAACAGGCCTGGAAGCAGGTGCTGAAGGGAGTGACCGGTTAGCAATACGTGGGAAACTGCTGTTGAGGCGTGCCGGTTGGTTGGTCCAGGATGTGACCTTAGATCTGGAGAATTCCTTCTTCTCAGTATGCATGTCATACCATTTAAGAGTTCTTGGTGGTTTGACAAACTGGTCCTTGACCAAACCGGAAGTCTCAGAAGCTCTGGAGGGATATCCTTCTTGAATGGTAATGTTCAATTTCTCAAACTTCCGGCACAGCCAATCATCTACCGGAACTTTGAGGGACACTTTTCCAGGAAGATGAGGTTTGGTACCGGCAAAGGGGTTGTCATCTTGAGCAGAGGATGAGGAATCGAATTCCGGCACTTGCTCCCACCCCATAAATGATCTCACTCCGCGAAGGGTTTCCCTGTAAGTCTGTTCAGAGCTTAGTTCCTGGTCAGTCTCTGTAAGCTCTTCGCGATCCTGACCTACTGAAAGTACTTCAGACAGTTCACCCTCATCTAAACTAAGTTCTGGTTGATCACTGAACTGATCTTCCTCTGAAGAAACTTCTTCCGGTTGATCAGTAGTGGGAGGCTGTGTAGTGGGACCTGGGGGCTGAACCTCGGGTCGACCACTAGTAGAAGCAGCAGCAGATGAAAAGGCAGCCTGGTCGGTGAGTTGAAGATCTACCCCAGCACCGGGAGCCTCAACAGGCTGGGTGGCAAGTTTCTTCGCACCGGGGGCCTCAATTCTAATTCTAATTCTAATAGCACTTTTATAGCGCTTAATCTCCGTCAAAAGACAGACTCTAAGGCGCATCACACAAAAACATTGTTCAATATTCAAAAACCAGAGACATTGCAGGGGTCAGCACCGCGGAGAAAGCAGAAAGGAGATTGGAAATTTAGGGTGGGTATGCTTTTCCAAAGAGGTATGACTTCAACTTTGACCTGAAAGAGGCAAGTGAGTTTGCAGAGCGGACCTCATCAGGAAGGTCATTCCAAATCATAGGTGCGTCATACGTCCAAAATGTTTTCGAGACTTGAAAATTGAACCAAAGTGGGGAACCTCAAGAAATATGCCATCAGATTGACTTCGACGAGTGTTATATGCACTATGTCTGGGAATGAGGAAGGGTTCAAAGTATTTGGGGTTACCACTGTGTAGGAACTTATATACCAGCATGGCAGTCTTAAAGATAGTACGGTACTTAATTGGCAACCAATGTAGTGCTTTTCTAACTGGAGTGATGTGTGAGTACTTGGTGGTGTTGGCAACAATTCTGGCAAGGCTATTCTGAACACATTGAAGTTTGCGCAGATCTAGAGCTGAGAGACCTCTGAACAGAGAGTTACAGTACTCTAGTCGACTTCCGACCAGAGCATTGGCAGCCATAAGAGTAGCTTCATGTGTCAGATGTCCTCGGAGTCGCTTAAGATCCCGGACATGAGCAAAACAAGCCTTGCAGACCTTCCTAACATGGCAAGAGAATGAGAAATCAGAATCAAACCAGACACCAAGGTTCCTAACTGCATCTGTTGGTGATATGAGATTACCAAGTATATTGACCGGGAAGGACTGATTAAGTTTTTCGCGCTGAGACTTTGAGCCAAACACAATGAATTCAGTCTTATCTGGTCCTCAACAGGCTGGGTGGCTGACTTCTTCTTCTTACCGGACACACCGGTAGCAGGACTCTGATGAGCAGAAAGTTCAACTGGTGGAATAAAAGGCTTCTCAGACACCACCACGTTTGAGCTCTGAACCGGTTCAACCGGGAGCTGAAAAGTCTTGGATAAGAAGAGAGCCTCCAGACGCGTAAAGCGTTCTGATCATTTTTCATCCAAGTTCTTCAGGTCAGACTGGAAATCTGGAGCTTTTGGAGGCTTGGAAGTCTTCTTAGGGGATTTGTGAGAGGTCTTTTTCTTCTTAGGGGTTTCACCTCGATCACCAGAATCACCCTTAGCACTCTCGACCTTCCCTATCACAGAAACAGTAGACGGGTCAACTAGGGAGGGAGAGGTAGCTTTCTTCTGAAGTTCTTTCTCTTTCCTTGCTTTATAAGTGGGGGTGGCCAACTGTAGCTTCTGCTCAGCTGTCAGGCTATTGCAAATAGTACAGTCCTTCTTTAATACACAATCATCTTGGCCCACACCCTTGTCACGACAACGTGCACACTTCGTGTGTGTGTCGAATAAAGCCATTGCGTGGCCACAAGTCCCTCTTCTTTGTCCAGGGGACGCCATAACACTCCAGAAGTAAGATAAAATGTATATAACTTCAAATAAAGTTCAATAAAAAGGGTTGTCTTAAAACTTCAAAACGTTCCAACACAGTAGAAAAACACGTCTGTACACTCGTGCGCCAAACGAAAAAAGACGCGATGACGTCATTCTGACTAGACAGGAAGTATGCACGAGGCGACACCTGGCGAATGTACACTCTGTGACCGGTCCTGCTGGTATTGTATACAGAATGACTTTTTCTGTCGTTTGGCGGGACCGGTCGCGCCGACCGGTAAAGCAATTGTCCATTGGATAGGATGTATTAACGCAATAAAATATACATTTTGAACAGAAGAAGGAATGCTGCAAGGACAACACACGACCTCTCACCCACGACTTCGTCTTGACGACAAGCACAAAGAAAATCTTCAAAACTGGCCATAAAATGCTGGATACTGCCTCGTTTAAGTCCTGGAGAGGCCATGATATGTAAGTGACACAAAATATATATTTTCAGAAGAAAATAAGCTTTAAATTCGTAGAATAAACCGCGTTTTCTTCAAACTTGGAGATAAATTCAAAGCGCGTCCGCACACTACACGCGCCAAACGAAAAAGATGAACTGACGTCACTCTGTCTAGACAGGAAGCAAGTATGATGCGCCACCTAGCGAATGCACACTACTGACCGGTCCTGCTGGTATTATATACAGGACGTCTTTTTCTGGCGTTTGGCGGGACCGGTCGCGCCGACCGGTAAAGCAATTGTCCATTGGATAGGATGTATTAACGCAATAAAATTATTGTTTACTTAATGCACGGAGTTCCCTGAGTTCTGGGGAAGATACTGTGCCTGCAAAGCAGTAGATTAGATCAGATTAAATGTCCTTACGGACAACTGCAATTGTTTGGTTTAGGAAATTATTCAGTCACCATTTCAACATCTTCACTGGCATTTGTTTTATTAAATTTTAATTATGCTCTGTATACATGCACTACTTTTCCCTTATACCATTCATTCATAACATTCACCAGTCTGTTCCCAGACTTTATTAATACAGTCCTAAGCATGTAGTCTTACTGGAGATAAAAATCAAAAATTCTAAACAATGGCCAACCAGCAAAGCTCAGGGAAAATCTATATTCATCCACCTTGTCTAAAAATACCAGATACAGCTCCCCAGTATTAATCTAATCCACTGCTTTGCAGGTGCAGTATCTTCCCCAAAATTCGGAAGTCGGTGTGGGACGATCTAGGTCTGTAATCCAGAGTTGTGATGCAACCGGACAGCAGGATACTCAGTAAGGAAGTTTGAGTTAATAAGGCCAGGGCTAAGACATAATAACTGAGGGAGTTAGAATAATATTTGTGTGATTTGTGAACTTTGTGGCCGAAGAGGGGATATGAAGGAACTTAAACTTAGGGCTGCTACATCCAGTATTTCTAGATGAGGTGTATGGATGGATTGTTTCACACAGGTATGCTGGTTAGGTGTGTTTTAGAATTTTGTAGGAGATAAGGCCTATTTTCAAATTATATCCTGTATTTAAGTGGATAAAGGTCAAAGTTGGGGCTCTATGTCCTATTTCCATTCTTTTCCGCAGTAAGAATGTTGGGACTAATCTTTCAGGTGCTGCAAGTTTTCTTTATCATGGAGTTACAACTCATTTTATTTTGCTGTTACCTAGTTTGCGCTTGTATTAATGTAGATTAGCGATATTTTCAAAAGTGACAAAGAGTTGGAGGAGTCCACTGAATTCTCCTCAGAAGTGGTTAGATGCTTATTGTCGGCATTTATAAGCGATAACATTTGGGAACACGCTGTAAGGCTTATCTTTTGGCTGTGCAACTTAAATTTTAAATCGTAAAATAAAACAAGAGGAGAGTGCCCGTGAACGGGCACTGTGTCAGCTGACTGAATGTTTTTGATTTGTGATGGTGATAATGAGAGGAAAGCATAATTATCAGGGAAAGGGCTGTACAGAAATACAGTAAATGGTAACTGAACAGCATGTTCGAAAGATATTCCGAAGCTGACAGAAAAAAAGGACAAAAAAGTTGTGCCCTGCAAATGGTATTATGAAATAAAGTAACAAGGTAATTGTTTAAGTGTAAAAAGTAGGTTAAAAATATTTAAAGAAATACTATAAATGCAATATCCTCGTTCGACCATGAAGAAGGGGTCCAAAGGTCAAATCTGACCATACCAAAAGATTCCCAGCCAAAGAATTTAGGATGGTTTACCATCCCAAACCTCTCGGACCAATAATAAGTGAGTCATAGACACTTTTTAAGTTTGGCTATCCTTGTTTGACCTTGACGGAGGGGTCCAAGGTCAAATCCGACCACACAAAAAAATTCCCAGCCCATGATTTCCTGTAGCTTGTTTACCATCCCAAACCTGTAGGACCAATAATAAGCGAGTTCTAAGCAATTGTAAGTTTGGCTATCCTCAACTGACCTTGAAGGAGGGGTCCCAGGTCAAATCTGACCACACCAAAAGAATCCCAGCCCATGATTTCCTATATGTTGGTTTACCATCCCAAACCTCCAAGACCAATAATACGCGAGTTATAAGCACTTTAAGTTTGGCTATCTTCGTTTGACCTGGAAGGAGGGGTCTAAGGTGAAATCTGACCACACCAAAAGATTCCCAGCCCATGATTTTCTATAGGTTGGTTTTCCATTCCAAACCTCTAGGACCAATAATAAGCGAGTTATAAGCACTTTTAAGTTTGGCTATCCTCATTTGACCTTGAAGGAGGGGTCCAAGGTCAAATCCGACCACACCAAAAAATTCCCAGCTCATGATTTTCTATAGGTTGGTTTTCATTCCAAACCTCTAGGACCAATAATAAGCGAGTTATAAGCACTTTTATGTTTGGCTATCCTCATTTGACCTTGAAGGAGGGTTCCAAAGTCAAATCGGACCATATTAACAGATTCCCAGCCCATGATTTCCTACAGGTTGGATACAATGATTTACTCAACAGTGAGAACCTGAAAGAAGCTATTGATCAGCTATGCCATGACATAGAGGACTGCAATTTCACTATGTTATAGCTGACCAAAACGTCTGTGAATAACATATTTAACAAAATACTCTAAATGTAATAGTTTTCAAGTTACTACTGATTTACTCAAGAGTGAGAACCTCAAAGTAACTATTACTCAGCTATGCCATGAGCTACATGTCTGAATTTTTGCTCTGTTATAGCTGACCTAAAAGTAGGTGAACAACATATTTAAGCAAAATACTGTAAATCCAATAGTTTTCAAGTTACAACTGATTTACTCAATAGTGAGAACCTGAAAATAGCTATTGCTCCGCTATGCCATGAGCTATAGGTCTGTAATTTCACTATGTTATAGCTAACCCAAAAGTAGGTGAACAATATATTTTAACAAAATACTCCAAATGCAATATTTTTCAAGTTATAGCCAATTTACTCAACAGTCAGTGCCTGAGAATAGCTATTGCTCAGTTGTGCCATGAGCTACAGGTCTGTAATTTCACTATGTTATAGCTGACCCAAAAGTAGCTGAATAACATATTTGCACAAATTTCTGTAAAGGCAATAGTTTTCCAATTACAACTGATTTACTCAATAGTGAGAACTTCAAAGTAGCTATTACTCAGCTATGCAATGAGCCACAGGTCTGGAACTTCACTATGTTATAGCTGACCCCAAAATAGGTGAATAACATATTGCAACAAAATACTCTAAATGCAATAGTTTCCAAGTTATAAGTGATTTACTCAACAGTGATAACCTAAAAGTAGCTATTACTCAGCTATGCCATGAGCTACAGGTCTGAAATTTTACTATGTTATAGCTGACCCAAAAGTAGCTGAATAACATATTTATACCAAATTCTCTAAATGCAATAGTTTTCAAATTATAAGTGATTTGCTCAACATTGAGAACTTCAAAGTAGCTATTACTCAGCTATGCAATGTGTCACAGGTCTGGCACTTCACTATGTGATAGCTAACCCCAAAATAGGTGAATAACATATTGAAACAAAATACTCTAAATGCAATAATTTCCAAGTTATAAGCGATTTACTCAACAGTGATAACCTCAAAGTAGCTATTACTCAGCTATGCCATGAGCTACAGGTCTGAAATTTTACTATGTTATAGCTGACCCAAAAGTAGCTGAATAACATATTATACGAAATACTCTAAATGCAATAGTTTTCCAATTACAACTGATTTACTCAATAGTGAGAACTTTAAAGTAGCTATTACTCAGCTATGCCATGACCTACAGATCTGAAATTTCACTATGTTATAGCTGGCCCAAAAGTAGCTGAATAACATGTTTATACGAAATTCTCTAAATGCAATAGGTTTTAAGTTACAAGTGATTTACTCAATAGTGAGAACTTCAAAGTAGCTATTACTCAGCTATGCAATGAGCCACAGATCTGAAACTTCACTATGTTATAGCTGATCCCAAAATAGGTGAATAACATATTGAAACAAAATACTGTAAATGCAATAGTTTCCAAGTTATAAGCGATTTACTCAACAGTGATAACCAAAAAGTAGCTATTACTCAGCTATGCCATGAGCTACAGGTCAGAAATTTTACTATGTTATAGCTGACCCAAAAGTAGCTGAATAACATATTTATACGAAATTCTGTAAATGCAATAGTTTTCCAATTACAACTGATTTACTCAATAGTGAGAACTTCAAAGTAGCTATTACTCAGCTCTGCCATGACCTACAGATCTGAAATTTCACTATGTTATAGCTGGCCCAAAAGTAGCTGAATAACATATTTATACTAAATTCTCTAAATGCAATAGTTTTGCAATTACAACTGATTTACTCAATAGTGAGAACCTCAAAGCAGTTATTACTCAGCTATGCAATGAGCTACAGGTCTGAAATTTTACTATGTTATAGCTGACCCAAAAGTAGGTGAACAACATATTTAAGCAAAATACTGTAAATGCAATAGTTTTCAAGTTACAACTGATTTACTCAATAGTGATGACCTAAAAGTAGCTATTACTCAGCTATGCCATGAGCTACAGGTCTGAAATTTTACTATGTTATAGCTGACCCAAAAGTAGCTGAATAACATATTTATACGAAATACTCTAAATGCAATAGTTTTCCAATTACAACTGATTTACTCAATAGTGAGAACTTTAAAGTAGCTATTACTCAGCTATGCCATGACCTACAGATCTGAAATTTCACTATGTTATAGCTGGCCCAAAAGTAGCTGAATAACATGTTTATACAAAATTCTCTAAATGCAATAGGTTTTAAGTTACAAGTGATCTACTCAATAGTGAGAACTTCAAAGTAGCTATTACTCAGCTATGCAATGAGCCACAGATCTGAAACTTCACTATGTTATAGCTGATCCCAAAATAGGTGAATAACATATTGAAACAAAATACTGTAAATGCAATAGTTTCCAAGTTATAAGCGATTTACTCAACAGTGATAACCTAAAAGTAGCTATTACTCAGCTATGCCATGAGCTACAGGTCTGAAATTTTACTATGTTATAGCTGACCCAAAAGTAGCTGAATAACATATTCATACGAAATTCTCTAAATGCAATAGTTTTGAAGTTATAAGCGATTTACTCAACAGTGATAACCTAAAAGTAGCTATTACTCAGCTATGCCATGAGCTACAGGTCTAAAATTTTACTATGTTATAGCTGACCCAAAAGTAGCTGAATAACATATTTATACGAAATTCTCTAAATGCAATAGTTTTTAAGTTACAAGTGATTTTACTCATGATGGAAGTTACTGAAAAGCCCAAAAGTAGCTATTACTCACTTAGCTATTGAGACAGGCACCCAACTTACTCACCATATTGTAGCTATGAAAAAAGTAGCTGAATAACATATTTTAACAAAATGCTCTAAATGCAACACTTTTCAAGTTATAAATGATTTTGTGCATGATTTCATGAATTTTAATGCATTAAAAATTATTAAAAAAATTTATTAAAAAAAAAGTAAGACAGATCCAGGTCTCATACTCACACAAGAGAATCTACCTCTGGCCTAGTACATATATGCAAGATATGAGAGAAATCCCTGCAATAGTCACTGAGAAAATTGTGATTAAGTGTTGAAATTTTCATACTTTTGGTGGGGGTACCCCCCTTGTAATGTCTCTAGCAAACAGACGAACAGACAGATTTGCATGCCTTGAACAATTTTTCATCCTCGATAGATAAGGTATCTTTTAAAAAAAACAGCACGTCTCTAGGCCTTGTAGTTTTGGAGGAGAAGTTGTTCACGCGGACGCGTACGCGGACGCGTACGCCCACGCCGCAGAGTGACGACATAATGTCAGCTGACTGACAAGTCAGCTGACATAATGACATAAAAATTGGTTTGTCAGTTTTGACAACAGAATTAGTTGGAGAATATCTGATACTTTTAATTGAAGATCACTCCCCTCATTTTATGATCAATTTTAATGCAATATCTATAAGCACTGTAAAAATACCTACCAACTGATAAATGCAAGATATATTTGTGGATAACAGAGTTTCAAAAAATGTGCATGAAGACAGCAGCTCTTACCTTCAGATCTGCAAAAATATGTACACACACATGGGCATCTACAAATATCAAGCAAATAATGCCCATTAAGGCCCAGCATATTTTGATAAGTAGACTATAAAATTTATGCAACAACCTAAATACACTTTGTCAACTAAAAATTTTACAGAACCTATAAACCTTTTAACATAGGCACTTCCACACTTAAGCAACACATATATTTTCAGTTTTTATTATGAATGATTTATTTTTTTATGTTTATTACTTTTTTCCCCTTTTTTTGGTATTTATAATGTTATTTTCGTTCAAAAGACTTACTCAGACCAATAAATACACTCTAGAGATTACCTTCTTTTCATTTTTTTTTAAATACTTTGTCTGCAGACTTTCATGAATTCTACACTACTCCAATAAACTGCTCATGTTTCTGATTGCTTTGCAGCTTGCACATGTAGGCCAAACCTAGTTTTTGGTCATTTTATCGTCCAACTGATTTTGATTTTTCTGTAAAAGGCCCTACCAGAGTACACAAAGGAGGCTGCACTACATTCTAATTTTTTGTAAGAAAACTACACAATGATAAGTCATAAACAATACATAATCATGTGATATGAACTACAATATACACAAACATGTTGTTATACAACACTAAAAGGCTCTATTTTACACATAAATCTATTGTAAGACCTTGTATTTGTACATTAGTTTCTTTTTTCAAATTTAGAGGTAAAATTGACAGCTAATTTTGCAAGTTAAAGATAATTTAAAAAGGTGCACTAAATTTTACTGGTATTTAGGTACAAGAACCACTTTTAAGGTCCCAATATATAGAAATGCGATATTTTGTTTCCACAGTAGAGTTTTAGGCCTCACTCAACAGTCCGGGTCATATTGGGAAAAGACCTCAGCATTTGTTACTTGTTGGGATGTCGAACCCATACAGACATGACGGCCTGTAATTAGATGCCAAACCTGTTAACCCATCAAGTCAATGAGAACCTCCTTTGCTTCCAATAAAAGTAGGACTAAGTCATGACTGGAACTAAAACACTAAAGGATACTGGAGTTCATTGAAGTTTATGCAAATTCTTTTCTAGCTGTAAAATGGATTGAACTACACTACAAAATAATATCAACTACAAATGCAACAGCTATCTCTTCACAAAAGCATACCCACCCCAGTTTCTGGCTTTGTCCCGGTCTTTCCCTGTGGCCTTGACCCATGCTTTGTCTGTTTTTATGATTATGGATTTCTGCTTTTCTGTATTGTGTGCCCAGGGTCTGTCTTTAGATAGAGATTAACTACTTCTGTAATGTCATCATTACCCATTTATGCACAACAACAATTCCTTTACTACATGGCTATAACCTCTCACGCATCTAGCGATACACCTACATCTCACTCACTCTAGCATACAATCAGATAGACATCCCCGCATGAAGATCAACAGAAGACAAGTTTGTGACTAGATGATCCAGGGGCCGGTTTCATGAAAAGTCTCAGTTTGAGACCAGTTTTGGGCTGAGTCTGGGTCTCAAATCTGAGACTTTTGTCTTGGCTGAGTTTTTGGCTCAAATTGATTTCACAAAAGGTGACTCAGCTGAGACTGGTCTCAAGTCATAGTCTCAACTTTTAAATATCATTTAAGACGCTTCCTTGGTTTGTTTTTTATGCAAGTGCATTTATTTCATCATCATTATCGATTTAAATTGCATTAACACTGATAACACATGAAAAAAAATTGATATAATATTATTGGTAAGAAGCCAATTGTTTGAGATGCAACTGAGACTGGGTCAAGCTTTGAGTCCCCTCTTGAAACTAGTCACTTGACAACGGTCAAAAAAGCATGTCAATTCCATTGACTTTTCTTATTATGAATATTGAATATGTAGTTGTAATTAGTAAACAAAATAAAAATATAATATTTCAAGATTCAACAAATTCATTTTCATGCAAATTATATTGCTTTATACACAAGTATTGGATGACAAACTTTGGACTCAAAATTTGAGACACCTCCTTGGTGGGCTCAAAATTGAGCCCATGACTGAGCCAAATCTCAAGTTGAGCCTGTTTGTGAAATGCTTTGAGTCTGAGTCCACAGACTCAGCAAAATATTTACAATATTTGAGCCCAAAGTCTCAGATTTGAGCCTGAGACCAGACTTAAGTCCTTTCATGAAACCGGCCCCTGGGGTCAACATTGAGCAAGATCCCAAAGATCAGTGACATAGAGTACTGGTTATTACACTACACAACAACTAATTATTAGAATTAGACTTAAATGCTGATAAAAGTACAGAGATCGCAACAAAATACATAAAATACAGGACAACTGATGCCATACCGAGAAAGCTATCCATTATTGTGATAGCATTGAAGTGTTTTACAACTTTTGAAAGTACACATATGTGTTATCAATATACAAGTAAAGCCCAAGCTAATCGACATTCCCCTAACTCAAAGACAAGAATCTCAGTGATGACCAACAAACTTTCTTTAACATTTCATCAACACCTCTATCAAAAACTATTACCTCACTTTATGCTGGATCATGCAGTACACACTAATTCTATGTCCACTCTATGGTATGCTTTTGTTTTCAACAGGAACACTTTCCCTGGCTGATATTTCCTGTGATGGTGGATCCTCCTCCTCTTTCAGCTGTGCTCCATAATTTTCCAACTCCAAACGAATCCCTGCATCACGGATATCGTTGTTACTGGTATGTAACACTGATGGTGGCTGACTCTCTGAACGATTACCGATCAGATTTCCATTCTGAACACGATTATAGTGTACACTCTCAACAGGTCCAGCATCGGTACTGGTGGATGGTCTGTTACTGCTGTGGCTGCCAGTACTTTCACCTTTGTTTCCTTGTGGCCTATTACCTGTATGTGGCACAGATGATGTTGGTTTCCCATCAACATTAGCTGAAGGCAGCAGTGGATTCCTTTCATCTGGTTGATCAAGGTTGTTGTCAGAGATTGATGGACCAGCAGCACCATTCAGTGAGACCTGATTCTGTCCGCTCACAACCTGTTCAGGATCCTTCTGTGCAGCAGTTTGCACTGAGTTTCTACTTGGCCGATGGACACCTACAGAGATAAAGTCGACTGCTTTTCACCAACATAGTCAAAGTCTAAGTCAGGGTTTTGGGTCCCATTCAACAGCCAGGAATAGGCCCTCAGCATCACCACTAGTAAGAGACTAAGAGTCTAACCCGGACACAGAGGTGGCAACTTGTGATCACATGTCAAACTTGTGCATGATCAATTTATTTATTTGGGTTTTAAGGTTGCTTTCCACACTGTACAGGTCATATCACAACAGGTAGTTTTATCGGCAGAGGGAACCAGTACATACAGTTGGTCAAGGTTCTGAACAGTAAACTGCCGACCATCGTTAAGCAACTACCAACTTTCCCACAGACGGTTCAGGGTTTGAATCACTGACTTCAGAGATGGGAGGTGAGTGTGTTACCATTGTTTTGTCATTTACAGGCCTCATAGTAGTTTTCACCAAAGCACATACCATAATTTCTCTATAATCACCCTATATAGCTTATACTTACATTAATGGTGAGAACTTAGTTGTGATACTCCAGTAAGGAATCGATAATTTCATAGATTTTCAGTTTAGATGTTGTACATCATGTAAATGTTGCAAAATCTTAATAAAACAAAAAAAATCAATAAGTTGTCATTTTAACAGTAGCTGCACACAGTTAGGATGAAGGATATCAGGCATCTTTCATTATTCACTTTGCCAGCCAATTTTGTCAGCTGCTAAACCAACACAAAGTAGGTCAAATCAATCAAGAGAAAAATATTTTCAGGTAGTTGTTCAACTTTGCTACTGAACATTGATTAAATAACATTTCATAGCTATAAACGTCCCCCTTTTCTGAAACAGCAGTGTCCTCAGGAGAAAATCATTGTATATTGATATCATTTGACCTTGAAGGGGACATCACAAATGAAATGTGACATCCAAAAGATGATGATTCCAATAGTTTTGTATATATTCAAAAAGTTCAAAAAAGAAATTAGTGTAATTTGTTGTACTTTTTAATAAAGCACGTTGGTCAAAGAAAATTGAAAAAATAATCCAGTATGTTAATCTTCCACTGGTAGACCCACAACACATCTATCATACCTTCAGAACAAGGCCTGAAAGACATCTGATTATTCACAACATTCATCCCTCCATTCATGCTCACAGAACCTGCAACACAATGTAGCATCTATTCACAGTCCAAAGATTCACAGCCCATGATTTCATATATATGTTGTATTGAATGTAGATAACTGTTGAATGTATACATTCAACGGGTCAAACCGTTGAATGTATAGATTCAATGGGCAAACTGTTGAATGTATACATTCAATGGCTCAGCTGTGGAATGTATAGATTCAATGGGTGAAACTGTTGAATGTGTACATTCAATGGCTCAGGGCATGGAATGTGGAAATAATTTATAGTAGATAAGTTGATTGGAAGTATGAAGACTTATGTACACTTTAACATACACTGAGTATTTTCTAAAATCAAATCACTATTTATAGTAGTTGTAGGGATGATCAAAAGAAAAAGTCTACTATTGAAGTGTTAGCAGGGGATCAAAGAAGAAGAATCTTGTAGGATTAAAGACTTTATAAACATAAAGAGTTCCCTTTAATCTACACTAGTGGGTAAATTGTTTATCGATATTGCCGATATTTATTGTTTTGGAACTGGACTCCCGATATCGAGATCTAAACATGTATTTCAATATCGCCATTTTAAGTAAAACTGTAAACTTACACTGTTAATACTCGAAGTAAAGCAAAAATCTGAAGACATTGTACACTTTTATCTCACATTTTTGAAGTTTTCAATGCGTTTTTGATGAAAACTGCATTGTTTTGTTTTGATTTATTTCGCTTCCTGTTAGCGGTTCGGGAAACACTAAAATAAAACGTTTTCAGTTTCCCGAATTCGGACTATTTGGTAGACAATATGAACCCCCCGATATCGCCCGATATTGAAATATTTTTACATTCAATATCGATACCCACAAAGCCAAACGATTTACCCCCTAATCTACACACATTAAAACAATTGCTGTGATAATCAAAGCAAAGAACAAAGAGAGACAGTTCAAGCCTGAGTAATCTTTTGATCACTGATTACAGAAAAAGTTGTCACCTGAGTACCTCTTTAATGCTCTCCAAATTTGTGTGTGATTGTTTACAGTTAATCCATGAAAGAGGATCACAGAGGTGCAATTGCAATTAGTCTTACCACACCAAGAAACACAAGAGCATTGGGGTTCATTGTGATTATATAATTGGAAAATAGATTAATATTTCTTGTTCTTTTTTATCCTTTACAAAATATTTAAACAATAATTAAGCCATGTTTTATAAATATTGAAAAAATATTTAAGGCTATAATACACTATACTAATAAACTCATAACTACATTTAACTTTTATATTAGTAAAAATGCATCATTAATTCATACAATATAATATTAAATTAAATAGGTTTTATAATAGTATTAACATTGCATCATTAATTTATACAATATAAATATTAAACTAAATAAGTTTTACATAAATATTAAACTGTTTAGGGACTACTTATAAAAATCATAATATTTAAAGAACTTATACACATTCAATGATCATAACTGTTGAATGTACACACTCCACAGCCAAACTGTGGAATGTACACATTCAATGGCTATTTGCTGTTGAATGTGTACATTCAACACCTAGGCCATTGAATGTATATACATTCAACACTTGGGCCATTGAATCTATACATTCAACAGTTATCTACATTCAATACAACATATATATATATTAAGTGATTTTTACATTCCAATCCCCTAGGGCCAACAGCAGGGGAGATAGAGGAAACTTTTTCGTAAGCTGACCTTTCAATACAGTATAATGTTAAAGTATTGTTAAGAGCTGGCAATTCAGATACACTTAATAGTTAGATATTTTCATATCATTTATACGTAGTGTCACTGAGTTGAAACCATGTGTGTCAGCTGAATTTTTAATATTTTAGTTACAATTTTTACACTGCTTGGCACCGTATCATGGCACAAACCGGATAACATTTGCTTTTTATCACTCACAGTCGTTGATTTCCACATACCGTATCAGCTACATGAAGTGTCAATTGGGCGATTTCCGTATGCAAATTTTGTCAAGTTGGGGTGCTGATTTCATGTAGAAATTATATCGCTGCCCATTAAAAAGTTTTCTAAAAGATCTATTATTTTTTGTTGTTAAAATACATTTATAGTTTTTGCTTGTATCAATGGATACATTAATCAATAGAAATCTGTGATTCCCATTAACCAGGTAACAACCACAATTAAAGATTTAGTACCCAAGGTGTGCCAGGTTATACTGGGAAGCAGACACCATTTCGTAACTGGCTATTGGTTGCTTGTGAAGCTTAATTAGTTTTGGATGATGATTTTACAATGCTAGATCTATTGTTGCGCTTGTTAACACAAATCTTTCATTATACCTGCAGTCCCATTGCTGGCATGTACCCTAGTAGCATGTCCATTTTGAGCAGATGTCCCCACCTGTTCATTATTTCGGTTCTGGTCAAACATTGTAGCCATTTCAATACCTGCAACACAATGTGGGATAAATTGAAAAATTGCATTTCCACTTGTTGGGACTAGAATTACTCTGATGTCATAATCTAATTTAATCTACTGTGTTGTAGGTGCAATACTCTTCCCACAACAGGGAACTGCACTGGGATAACAATGTTAGTGTTCAAAAGCTGAGGAACGGACTAGCTCAGAAATCCAGGATAGTGGGTGTGCCCAGATTGAATGTAGTAAGTGGGAAAGCTTGAGTTAAAAAAAGGGGAGTCTTAATATGTTTCGTATAGGATGTAACAGATGGGCTATTTTGTGTAAGGAAAGGAAGAGAGTTCCAGAGGGCCAGGGCATAATGACTAAAACAAGTTTTAAACATGTTTCTGTGATTTGTGAACCATAAGAAGAGGGGATATGCAACTTCTCAAGCTTTGGGCTAACTACATCTAGTATTTCTGGATGTGGTGTATGGGTGGATTGTTTCACTAAGGTATGCTGCTTGGCTGTATTTCAAAATTTTGTAAGTGGTGAGGCCTAAAATTTAAATTGCACACTCTATTTGGCTGGAACAGAATGACTTTTTTTCAATTGGAGGTGATATGGGAATACACAGAAGCAATGAGTGACAACCCTGCAGAGTGACTTTTGGATGCTCTGCAATCTTCAGTACTCAAAATCTGTGATGCAAAGTGGGAAGTGCAGCAGTCCAATTTTCTGCTGATTAAGGCATTTGCCAGTCTGAGAATGATTTATGTATAAAGGTCTAGAATGTTGACAAATTCTGTAAAGGTCTCGTCCGTTCCTCAGTTTTTCACTCAACTGAAACGGCATTGCTCAAAATACAAAATGACATTGCCACATCAATGGACAAGGGTGCAGCTGTTGGATTAGTCCTTTTGGACTTATCTGCAGCTTTCGATACAATAGACCACTCAATCCTATTCAATTGCCTTCAGCACTGGTATGGCATTGATGGGGTAGTGCTTAAGTGGGTCCAGTCATACCTCAACTCACGCAAGCAGCGCATCAAAATAGATGGACATCTTTCAGATGCTTTTCAACTCCCTTACAGGGTTCCCCAGGGCTCAGTTCTAGGGCCACTCCTTTTATCCTATACACAACCCCTCTCAGTTCAGTCATATCTAAATTCAATGTCACCCACCACTTATATGCAGATGACACACAAATTTACTTGGAACTCGACTCTAGGAACTTCGATTCCAGTATCACTGAATTAACAAATTGCCTTGAGGCGGTCCAGGCTTGGATGGGAAATAATAAGCTTAAATTAAATCCTGACAAGACAGAATTCATAGTGATTGGTGATGATCAAATTAGAAATTCCCTGAAGTCATCATTCCCAGTGAATTTGCTTGGCAACACCATGGAACCAGCTGAATCGGTAAAAAACCTTGGTGTCATCCTGGATGCTGAAAATTCAATGCAAAGACACGTGGCTAATCTATGTCGAATAAGTTACTACCATCTCCTGGAACTACGAAGGGTCCGCAGGTACTTAAATCATGACACAGCTGTAAAGGTGGCAAATGCCTTGGTAAGCAGTCGTCTGGATTACTGTAACTCACTGCATTACAACACAAAAAAGGCATATACTAGCAGACTACAGAGAGTTCAAAATGCCTTATGTTGGACGGTGTGAAAGCTAAATAAATACTGTCATGTTACACCCTTCCTGCACAAACTACACTGGCTCCCCATTCATTACCGTATATTGTTCAAATATAATCTCCTCATTTATAAAGCAACACATTCCAGCCAACCTCCATATCTCTCCGCTCTAATTAGGCGGAGTGATCTCACACGGGGTAATCGCCTATCTATTTCCTCTTCTAAACCAAATAAACGCTCAGGGCTACGCAGTTTCATAGCAGGGGCTCCCACAGAGTGGAACAAGCTTCCTCAAGCCATTAGAACCATAGAAAGCATTTCTGGTTTCAGGAAACAGTTGAAAACATACCTTTTTAGATTGGCTTATCCTCCACCATAGCCTATCTCCCCTATCGGACGCTAATATGGAAACAGACCTCTTTCTGGAACTGGACTATCCCTTTTTGCACATCAGCGCCTTAGAGGATGTTTACATCAATTTCGGCGCTAAATAAGTGTTTCTTACTTACTTACTTACTCTTGCATGGACTCTGGCAGATTTTGTAACTTGAGAGACATGATCCGAGGGGGATAACTTTGAGTCAAACACCACACCGAGGTTTTTGACATTCTGGGCTGGTGAACCCAATTTGCAACAATGTTAATTGGAAAAAAGGAGTTGTTCATGATTTCTTTTATGAGTCTACCAAAATAAATTAAAATTTTTCCAGGATTTAGTTTCAATTTATTTGTCAGCATAAAATTTGCAATCACTGAGTGTTTGCATGGATTGAGAGAAATTTGTCGAATGCATTGCAATATTATAATATAACCATGACACACTTCAGGTTCACAATTTCAAGAGTGTGATTCAACAGCCTCGATATGAAAAGAGCCAATGTATGTACAAAATAGAAATAAGTAGGACCAAAGGGCAAAATATGTAGTCCCACACGAAAATAGCATTTGCACAATCAAAAGAGTCTTATAATTTACGAATAGAGGTATTTGTTGCATTCTAGCTGGATCAAATCAACAGTATCATTGGCTCACATCATATATGCTTGCGTGGTAATTTAGAGACTTTTAAGCAGTGGTAAGACAAAAAGTTTTGCTAACCTTCATACACAGATCTTGACATCTCAGATTACAAATACATAAACTAGACCAAGGATGCATCTATGGCCAGATGCAAGATGTATCCACTGGAAAAGGACAACCAACATAGTTCTGAAGACAAAAAGCTTTTTTAATTATAAGCAAGTTGCAAGCACTTTTAAGTTTGGCTATCCTCATTTTAACCCTCTTGAATGAGGGGCCCAAGGTCAAATCTGACCACATCAGAATATTCCTAGAGCATATAGATTCCTAGCTTTCCTATAGATTGGTTTCCTATTATAAACCTCTAGGACCAATAATAACTGAGTTATTAGCACTTTTACCTTTTTTGTATCCTTGTTTGACCTTGAAGGAGTTGCCTAAGGTCAAAACTGACCACATCAGAAGATTCCCAGCCCATGATTTCTTATATGTTGGTTTAGCATTGCAAACATCTAGGACCAATAATAAGCGAGCTATAAGCACTTTTAAGCTTGGCTATCCTCATTTGACCTTGAAGGAAGGACCAAAGTCAAATCTGACCACACCTCAAAATTCGCAGCCTATGATTTCCTATAGGTTGGTTTCACACTGCAAACCTCTAGGATCAACAATAAGTGACTTATAAGCAATTTTAAATTTCCCTATCCCCGTTTGACCTTGAAGGAAGGGCCCAAGGTCAAATCTGACCACATTAGAAGATTCCTAGCCCATTATTTCCTATAGGTTGGTTTCACATTCCAAACCTCTTGGACCAATAATAAGCAAGTTATAAGTGCTTTTAAATTTGCCTATCCTTGTTTGGCCTTGAAAGAGGGGCCCAAGGTCAAATCTGACCACATTAGAAGATTCCTAGCCAATGATTTCCTATAGGTTGGTTGCACGCTGCAAACCTCTAGGGCCAATAATAAGCGAGTTATAAGCACTATTACGTTTGCCTATCCCTGTTTGACCTTGAAAGAGGGGCCAAAGGTCAAATCTGACGACATCAGAAGATTTGCAGCCTATGATTTCCTATGTGCTGGTTTCACATTGCAAACCTCTACGACCAATAATCAGGGAGCTATAAGCACTTTTCATAACTAAAAAGAAACACCTGTGATGGCCATCTTGTTTTGCAAAATAAGGCCAAAAATTTTTCCAGTCAGGATTTTGTAGTGATGAACATATCCTGCAAATTTGAGATCTCTACCTACAATACCCTTTGTTCTAGAGAGCCAACAAAACTCCTTGCTGAAAGTTGAAAAAACCTGTGGCGGCCATCTTGTTTTTCAAAATGAGGTCAAAAATATTTCCAGACAAGATTTTATGGTTATGAATATATCCTACACATTTGAGAAGTATACCTATAATACCCTGGAATCTAGACTGGTAATGAGAAAACCTCTACACACTGCAGCTGCAAACAGATGAACAAACAGATCTGCATGCCTAGAATTATTTTTCATCCCCGATAGAGAAGGTATATTTTAAAACAAACAGCATGCCTCTGGACCTTGTAGTTTTGGAGGAGGAGTTGTTCATGCGGACTCATACATAGCCACGCAGGGCAATGCCATAAAAATACATAATGTACTAATAAAGATCTGTTCATTGCTTTTGGAGTAAATCACAAACACAAAGAGATAGAAAGACAAACAGACAAACAAAAACACCCAAAACTTAACTTCCCGACAAAAGCAATAACAGAGGAATTTTCATGGCAAAATTGATAAAAAATGATAGACTTTTATGGTCATTTGTTACAACCTTTAACGTATCAATCCCCAATAATGTATCAGCTAAACAATAATGTAGCAAAAATTGACCAATAATGTATCATCAACCAATAATGTATCAAAATTAACTATTAATGTATCAATTCTCTAATAATATAAAAATCACTTGCTCCAATAACATATCAACAAGTAAGCAGTAATAATGTATCAACCATTAATGTATTAGGCTTCATCATCAGTGGAAAGTTGCAGTGTCGTATGGTACTGGGACAAAGCTGTAGTTTCTTTAGGTCAAGTAGGTCTGCAGTGGCCAAAAGGTTAGCAACTTTGCATCTTATCACATGTTGACACCTTTGTGTGGGGGATTGCCTCCCGCAAAAGGAAAGTGCTGTGGCCGTTTTTGTCTCTTGGTTGTTCAAGGGGATGAATAACCTCAACTTTGACTTTGGACCTTTCCTGTAGGTCAGTTGTGTAGTTATTATTACACTCAACAAGAAATAAAATTGGCGTAATACCAGTATGAGGTCCATGGTTTATTATTTGATGCAGTAATACTCCACGGAACACAGTCAAAACACTATTTAATGGCATGCATGTAGTGCTGTTGACATAATAACAAGTGTTTTTCTACCAAATTTGTTAATACAAGTAATATTGTTGGGAACCAGGGGTATGGTGTGATACACTTTCACACATATTTAAAGGCCTGATTGTAGTCATTGTTACTTCGAATCAGATTATGGATGCTCTGAAGTACAGCGACCTATGGGTTATTCACTTTTATATCAAACAGCCAATTTAGCAAGTAGGGTTAACAGTAGTATAACAAAGACAGATTTTACATTGTCACATGTGGCCCATTTTGAAGGTAATCAGAGACTTTTTGTACATAGCAAATCTTTGCTTTTCACACTATCCCAGATCTATAGAACTACAGTTTTATTTACTGCTTGAGGTTAAACCAATGCCCCAACTGCTGGTTGGTAAGTTTAACTAGAAGAATGTTTTTGCTGACAAAAACGACGCGGCCCTGATGAAAAAGAAGCCACCCATAAAAGATGTCAACATATGCACCATAAGAAATAGAAACTGTGAACTTTATTGCATTGTGTATGTTACTTGTCCCTATTTTCATCTTTAATAAGTGTGCACAATTAAAGTGAGGTCAGCTGAACAATACAATAGCTGGAGATTAAAAACTCCATAATTTCACTGCAAGGTGGCCATAACTTCATTCATATTGGGACTTTAACGTGACCATAAAATAAGAATGTCCCTTTTCTCATCCTTTATAAGTGCATAAAGTTTAGCTCAGGTCAGTTGAACAATAAGATAGCTGGAGGCTGAAACTTCCTTTTTCACTGTAAGGTGACCATAACTTCATTCATATTGCGACTTTAAGGTGACCATAATATGAGAATGTCCCTTCAATATCAATATATGTTAGATATGGAAAAAGATAAGAGCCAGATGGCTTTATTCAAATGTTATGACTTTAGGGGGCCAAAATTATATTAACAGTTTAAGGTCACCTTAAAGTCAGGATAGCCCTTTGGTTTGCCATCCTTTATAGGTGTGCAAAGTTTAATTGAGGTCAGTCAAACAATAAGATACTTGGAGGCTGAAAACCCCCTTATTTCACTTTAAGGTGGCTACAAATCCATTCATACTGAGAATTTAAGGTGACCATAAGTATTACTTTAGCTACTTTAATACCAGTGATAATTTCATTTATGAAAACATGGAAAAAGAAAGGAGCCAGAGGATTTTATTCCAATTTGATGACTTTAAGCAGGTCATATGTCCATTAACATTTTGAGTTTAAGGTCACCATAAAGTCAGGATATTCCTTTGGCAAATTTTAATATAGGTGCCAAGTTTGGTTGAAAAAAGTGAAAAACTAAGTGAACTGGAGGGCTAAAACCCCCTTTTTTGACATTAAGGTGACCTTAAGATCGCAGATACAGGGCTAAAACTTCGGCATGTGAAAGATTATCAAAAAGTAGCTGAATAACTTATCCAACAAAATGCCGAAATCCTAACCGTTTTTGAGATACAGACCAAGTACCCATTTTTAAAAAAATTTACGAAAATGTAACGCCTCCCATTCAGGCATCTATGGTCCGATTGATGAGAAAATCCTTTCCGACCTTGGAAATTTGGTCTAGAATGTACCTGATAAATTTTATAGCACAGGTGTGTGTGGTTTTTTCCGAAACGCGATGACGGGGTGTCTTGACTTATGCTTAAGGTTACCTTAAGTAAAGCTTAAGGTCTGCGCAAAGTATCCCAAAAATTTTTCCCGCCCCTATAGTTTTAAAGAAAGATAAGAAGGAAAGAAAAATTTGAAAGGCTACGAAGTTATTCAAGGGAGACCATAATCCTGCGGCGGCAGCGGCGGCGATCAGTCGAACTTCGTTGAAAACAAATAAGCGTCCCTGACGGGCCGCTTAATTACTTTTTAATGCCAACACCCTTAACTGTGTTCTATTGAAAACCTTAGCATAAGAAATATTTCTTAATACATTAATGGTCGATACATTATTGCTGCTTACTTGTTGATACCTTATTGGAGCAAGTGATTTTCACATTATTCGTTAGAGAATTGATACCTTAATGGTTAACTTTGATACATTATTCTTTGACGATACATTATTGGTCAATATTTGTTACATTATTGGTTAGCTGATACATTATTGGGTATTGATACATTAATGGTTGTAACAGTCATTTAAATTCAAGATCAACTCAACTGCACCCACTGTTCGAAATTCGTGCAAAAAAGTTAATGGCTGTCGGGCTTGCAACTTTGGAAAGTTGGAAACCCCTGATAAAAGTTGCAAGTTTTATTAGAACTTGATATTTTCCAAGACAGAAAAAAATATGAAAAATAAAAAAAATCACAAGTTGTATTGATTTATTTTGATAATTAAAGTTAAGATGTATATCATTTTCAACAGCCAGGGTCAAAATAACTGAGACAGGCTCACAGCATTGCCACTTGTGGGATTGGAACCCACACCGAGCCTATGGCAAACGAGAGGCCAGGCTTGTTAACCACTAGGTAAAAATCATAACTCTGGAGTAATTTATTTATTGTCAAAAGTTACTCTATACATTCTGCTTTAATATTTTGATGTGATGTATTTTCAAATTACGTTCCATGCCTAATTTTCCCACATGGATTCAAACCCAGGAATGTAGTGCTGGAAAGCAATTAAAAACTAAACACCCCTCTCTCCATCCAAACCCCCACCCAGTCCCCAAGATTTGTCACAGTATGTGGAAATCAACTGATGGGGAAACCCTCTTCCCCTTTCCTTGACTTGTTTCAAATACTGTTATTTTTGTAACCACATAAGGGCCTCTGATCTTCCCCAGTGAAAATTGGCCCAAAATTTGAAGATTTTATCTTCCTTTTAAAGGGTGACCAACACCCTCAATAGTTGGAGCAAACAAACCTGAGGCTTGGGGGCTCAGGGGCTGTATTCACTAACATGGATTAAGATCAGATCAAATTTGAGAAATAAAGTTTAAAGTGAGCCAGGGTATCAACAAAAGGCTATTCACAAAGCAGGGATCACTCAAGTTGAAAAAGATAAAATGAGGCATATTCATTTCGGGTGACAAACCGCACCAAATGCACTAGCTTAAATATATCAAGGTACCTTAATGATTCCACGCACATGTTTCACTTATGTCACCAAATAATACTTTTCGACATCGCCAGTGGGTTCTGCTTCACGAATTTTCATCCAATCAGATTGCTTGACACAAAAGCAATAAGGCTACCGCCGAAACGATGATGAAAACAAGATAAAATGTGTAAATATTCCTCTATCAACCTTTATTTTATAAACAAGAGGAGAGTGCCCGTGAACGGGCACTGTGTCAGCTGACTGAGTGTTTTTGATTTGTGAAGGTGATTAGAGGACAGAATAATTATCAGGAAAAGGGCTGTACAGAAATACAGTTAATGGTAACTGAAGAGCAAATTCGAAAGAAATTCCGAAGCTGACAGAAGAAAAGGATAAAAAAGTTGTGCCCTGTAAATGGTATTACGAAGGAAAATACCAAGGTAATTGTTTAAGTGTAAAAAATAGGTTAAAACATATTTAAAGAAATACTACAAATGCATTATCCTCGTTCGACCTTGAAGAAGGGGTCCAAGGTCAAATCTAACCACACAAATACATTCCCAGCCCATGATTTCCTATGGTTTACCATTCCAAACCTCTAGGACCAATTATAAATGAGTTATAAGCACTTTTAAGCTTGGCTGTCCTCATTTGACCTTGAAGGAGGAGTCCAAAGGTCAAATCTGACCATACCAAAAGATTCCGAGCCAATGATTTCCTATGGGATGGTTTACCATCCCAAATCTCTGTCACCAATAATAAGCGAGTTGTAGGCACTTTCAATTTTCGCTATCCTCATTTGACCTTGAAGGAGGGTTCCAAGGTCAAATCTGACCATATCAACAGATTCACAGCCCATGATTTCCTGTCTGTTTACCATCCCAAACCTCTGGGACCAATAATAAGCGAGTTATAAGCACTTTTAAGTTTGGCTATCCTTGTTTGACCTTGAAGGAAGGGTCATTGAAGGTCAAATCTGACCACACCAAAAGATTCCCACCCCATGATTTCCTAGAGGTTGGTTTATCATCCCAAACCTCTAGGATCAATAACAAGGGAGATATAAGCACTTTTCACAAAAAACACCTGTGGCGGCCATCTTGTTCCTCAAAATGAGGCCAAAAATATTCCCAGACAAAATTTTATGGTTATTAATATATACTGCAAACTTAAGAAAGCTAGCTATAATTTTTTTTTTCATCAGAGCAGTAATGGTGAAATCTCTCTCTACACACTGCGGCTATCCAGTGGATACAATGATTTACTCAACAGTGAGAACCTGAAAGTAGCTATTGCTCAGCTATGCCATGACATAGAGGTCTGCAATTTCACTATGTTATAGCTGACCAAAAATTCTGTGAATAACATATTTAACAAATTACTCTAAATGTAATAGTTTTCAAGTTACAACTGATTTACTCAACAGTGAGAACCTCAAAGGAACTATTACTCAGCTATGCAATGAGCTACATGTCTGAAATTTTACTATGTTATAGCTAACCCAAAAGTAGGTGAACAACATATTTAAGCAAACTACTGTAAATGCAATAGTTTTCAAGCTACAACTGATTTACTCAATAGTGAGAACCTGAAAATAGCTATTGCTCCGCTATGCCATGAGCTATAGGTCTGTAATTTCACTATGTTATAGCTGACCCAAAAGTAGGTGAACAATATATTTTAACAAAATACTCCAAATGCAATATTTTTCAAGTTATAGCTGATTTACTCAACAGTCAGTACCTGAGAATAGCTATTGCTCAGTTGTGCCATGAGCTATAGGTCTATAATTTCACTATGTTATAGCTGACCCAAAAGTAGCTGAATAACATATTTCCACAAATTTCTGTAAATGCAATAGTTTTCCAATTATAACTGATTTACTCAACAGTGAGAACTTCAAAGTAGCTATTACTCAGCTATGAAATGAGCCACAGGTCTGAAACTTCACTATGGTATAGCTGACCCCAAAATAGGTGAATAACATATGAAACAAAATACTCTAAATGCAATACTTTTCAAGTTATAAGTGATTTACTCAACAGTGATAACCTAAAAGTAGCTATTACTCAGCTATGCCATGAGCTACAGGTCTGAAATTTTACTGTGTTATAGCTGGCCCAAAAGTAGCTGAATAACATATTTATACGAAATTCTCTAAATGCAATAGTTTTCAAGTTACAACTGATTTACTCAACAGTGAGAACCTCAAAGGAACTATTACTCAGCTATGCAATGAGCTACATGTCTGAAATTTTACTATGTTATAGCTAACCCAAAAGTAGGTGAACAACATATTTAAGCAAACTACTGTAAATACAATAGTTTTCAAGCTACAACTGATTTACTCAATAGTGAGAACCTGAAAATAGCTATTGCTCCGCTATGCCATGAGCTATAGGTCTGTAATTTCACTATGTTATAGCTGACTCAAAAGTAGGTGAACAATATATTTTAACAAAATACTCCAAATGCAATATTTTTCAAGTTATAGCTGATTTACTCAACAGTCAGTACCTGAGAATAGCTATTGCTCAGTTGTGCCATGAGCTATAGGTCTATAATTTCACTATGTTATAGCTGACCCAAAAGTAGCTGAATAACATATTTGCACAAATTTCTGTAAATGCAATAGTTTTCCAATTATAACTGATTTACTCAACAATGAGAACTTCAAAGTAGCTATTACTCAGCTATGAAATGAGCCACAGGTCTGAAACTTCACTATGGTATAGCTGACCCCAAAATAGGTGAATAACATATGAAACAAAATACTCTAAATGCAATACTTTTCAAGTTATAAGTGATTTACTCAACAGTGATAACCTAAAAGTAGCTATTACTCAGCTATGCCATGAGCTACAGGTCTGAAATTTTACTGTGTTATAGCTGGCCCAAAAGTAGCTGAATAACATATTTATACGAAATTCTCTAAATGCAATAGTTTTCAAGTTACAACTGATTTACTCAACAGTGAGAACCTCAAAGGAACTATTACTCAGCTATGCAATGAGCTACATGTCTGAAATTTTACTATGTTATAGCTAACCCAAAAGTAGGTGAACAACATATTTAAGCAAACTACTGTAAATACAATAGTTTTCAAGCTACAACTGATTTACTCAATAGTGAGAACCTGAAAATAGCTATTGCTCCGCTATGCCATGAGCTATAGGTCTGTAATTTCACTATGTTATAGCTGACTCAAAAGTAGGTGAACAATATATTTTAACAAAATACTCCAAATGCAATATTTTTCAAGTTATAGCTGATTTACTCAACAGTCAGTACCTGAGAATAGCTATTGCTCAGTTGTGCCATGAGCTATAGGTCTATAATTTCACTATGTTATAGCTGACCCAAAAGTAGCTGAATAACATATTTGCACAAATTTCTGTAAATGCAATAGTTTTCCAATTATAACTGATTTACTCAACAATGAGAACTTCAAAGTAGCTATTACTCAGCTATGAAATGAGCCACAGGTCTGAAACTTCACTATGGTATAGCTGACCCCAAAATAGGTGAATAACATATGAAACAAAATACTCTAAATGCAATACTTTTCAAGTTATAAGTGATTTACTCAACAGTGATAACCTAAAAGTAGCTATTACTCAGCTATGCCATGAGCTACAGGTCTGAAATTTTACTATGTTATAGCTGGCCCAAAAGTAGCTGAATAACATATTTATACGAAATTCTCTAAATGCAATAGTTTTTAAGTTACAAGTGATTTTACTCATAATGGAAGTTACTGAAAAGCCCAAAAGTAGCTATTACTCACTAGGCCTTGTAGTTTTGGAGAAGAAGTTGTTCACGCGGACGCGTACGCCCACGCCGCAGAGTGGTGACATAATATCAGCTGACTGACAAGTCAGCTGACATAAAAAATCACTTCAGATATGTTACAAGCATCCGGTCTTGCATCGACGAAAATATAAAAGCCCGTCCTTAAACTTAACAGCAAATTGCTTGCGGGCCTGCGGCAGTTTCGAACACTGATCGCACCTCATTTTACCCATAAAAGGCTACATCTTAAAATACCTCATTTTATATATACCACTGGTGTATATAACTAGAAGCTCCAATAATATAAAATAATACAGAAGTAAATAACGGGCATTCTGTCACCAAAAGTTTAAACAAATCTACTTTTTCTACCATTACGAATAGCTAAAATACCTGAGCAAGAAGAGGTAGATGCACTGGATCGATGACGGAATGACAGATATCTGAGTCGAAGAGCATTCTGTTTCCTCCAGATAATAAAAAATACAGCAAGACCAAGCACAAAGACCACAACTGCTATCGAAAGAATGATCTGTATGTTTTTTGATTCATGGCCATCCGTAGGATGTCCACCTTTTGGGATATTGAGTGGTGGGTTGGTGAAAGGGCTTTCAGATGTGGAATTTTTGTCGAAGCATTCAATGTCTATACCACGTTCATTCTTGATATGATGATCATCTACATATTTAAGATAATCTGAAATAAGGAGAAAAATACAAGAGGAATTCAGTAGAACTGACCACCTGACATAGAAACCAGTAAGTGTACCTATTATTGAGATTTTCTGACAATATTTATGGTACTCAATCATAAGCAGCCTTTCTATTTTCATATGTGGGAGACACTAGGGTTGTCAAGACCGTCTGTGTAATGACATCTAGTTGGGTGACAATAGTCGTCAAACTATGATGATTAAATCGAGATATGCAGAATTTTGTTTTTTCTTTACTATATTTTTGCTGGATATCATTAAAAGACATATTTTATATTTATTAATCTTTTTGTTTAATATTATAACCACGACTCCTGTTGGTATTTGAAGTTTTTACACTTCCGATGCATGACAGAAAAAGACAGGGATGCACGTGTGCAAACAAAATGGCTGCAAAGAGTCATGCATTAATATGTGAGACAATCCCAATCAGTGAAATTGTAGTTATTCTCATATGACACGGTTGTATCCTCAATTCTGATTGGGTACAGAAGTGGTTTAAAATTTTACACAGATGCACGCTTTCTTTTACTTCCTTGTCTCGAGCTTTTCTTTGGACGATGATTTGTGATACAGAAATGATGCTCTTGCAATACATGTGTTCATAATGATAATCCAACTTGACTGTAAAATATTTCAGGCTCACTTTTTGGTATCTGGATTTTAACACAACTCAAACAAGTAGAAGAACTGTTCCATTGCCTTTTTGATGAAATATAATTTGTATGTGTAGTGAAAATAGTTCTTAAAATACTTCGAGGAGACAAAAACCTGTTGGCAACCTTATATCTTACTCCAATCAACTTGATAGTATTTTTGTGATTCTTTTGATTTCATCTACAAATATATTATTGATTACATTTAAAGGTAATTCAATACACTTTCTGTTGCTTTTTAATTGACGAAAATCTATTAACTAGTTTCAGAGATACAGTCATCTTTCTAACATCCCCTGTAAATATATTTCTGAATGTCACAGCTTGCATTTTTGGGGGGTTGTATATTTTCCTTGATGAATTTTGTGTTGAGCTATAGCTGGCCCTGATAGATTAAAACAATGTTGTTATGAGTTCAAAGGTTGTATTGTAAAATCATGTCTACAATGTCAAAAAAAATAAATTTGTCCACAAATTTCTTTAAAGTGAGGAAAGTACGGCCAAGAAACTAAATGATCATTTTTCGTTAAATTATTCAAAACTCACTGAAAACAGCAAATAGTGAGAACTCGAAATGCAAGAAATTTGAGTACAAAGGCTCCCAAAAAGTGATAACAGCATAGACTGAGTTGGAAGGCAACTCTGTAAAAGGGGTTTTGTCCAGTTTTATCCACTCTCCCAGAAAAACAGGTTTTGTCTGAACAAAAACACAACCTTGGGTTGAGATAAAAATATATATAGCTACCTTACATAACCTTTACAGTTTAGTTAGTCTTGTGCAATGGTTTACAATCAACATGAGGATGATCTGATCACAGCTACCATATAGCATATTTCTTATAAAAGACAAGGCTTACCATAACACCATCCATTTTGCAGACAAACGGATAGCTTCTTACAGCACCCACTGCAAGACCAACATCCTCCATCATACGGGAAACACCCTATGTTACAATTGCTAAATGTCCTGCCCAGTGTATTTGGTTTTCCGCATTCTGAAAATAAAAGGAACCGTTCAAGTTGTTTGAAATTTAACAAGGCTGAAAAGTGAAAGTACATCAGTCTACATAAATTAGCTGCAAAGCCATCTGAGACAGGAGTAGTGCACTAATGTAACATGTATGGGTACTCTACCAGTCTTTATTCCAACAAAAAATGCTGTTGTGTGTGTGTGTTGATTTTCTCTGTAATCCACAGAACTGGTCTAGTTAGTACATGTGTTTCTTACACTCTGCTGGACTGATCAATTTACTGCCTTGCGCCATAACTTGGCACACCTTGGACACAAAATCCTTATTTTCTGGTTACTAGCTGCTTAATATTGTGGATTTCTATTGATTAAAATATGCATCAACACAAGTGCAAATTATAAGTCTATTTAAACAACAATAAGTCGAAACAATAAACATTTAAGAAGGGTTTTTATGGGGCGATAATATAATTTCTACATGGAATCAGCGCCTCAAATTGGCACAATTTGCATACAGAAATTGCCGATGATATGTAAATTATATCTATCATCACTTCCACTTCCTTATTTGTTATGCAGAAATGCACAAGTGTGGGCGATAAAGAACCATTGTTATTAAATATTTTAGGAAGGAATACCTGTATCTGTTTTGTACCAATTTGAGGCGTGTGCCATTATATGGCGCCAAGCAGTATAGATTTGGGGAAAACCCCCTTAGCTTCTAGATCCTTGTATAAAGTTCTTTTCCTTGAAAATGTGTTGAAATGCATTGAAATTCATTTTAGGACAATCTATAAGCCAGGGCCCGTATTCACAAAAGGTCTTAGCCAGGGTTTAGGCTTAAAGTTGAGACTTTTGTCTCAAGTTTCTGCCCAAAAACTGCTAAGACTTTTGTCTTAGGCTTAGTGGTATTCACAAAGAATTTAAGACCGGTCTTAGGCTTAGCCAAGGCCTCAACTTTAAGACTGGTTGGTAGTGGGCTTAAATTTTGCAAAGAGGACTTAAATATGGCTGTCATAAACTTTTCTCCACTTCAAAATTTGAAATGGCTGTAAATAAAGTATAATTATACAGAACACTTCACTAAAGTAGTCTTTGGGAAGTTTATATGTGGTAACAAGGTTTTTCATTTCAAAACAGCACTTATCCTTAGACAAAATGCATTAAATGAAGGATATTTCGGCAATAGTATAGTTTGAATAGAAAAGAAAGGTCACATGACACAGAAAATCACTGTGGTTATTTGATAATCTTGGACTTATCAAAGTCACCCTTTGCGAATACGGCTTTAAGACAAAACTTAGCTGAGACAAAAGTCTTAACTTTAAGACTGGATTTAAGCCTAAGACCTGGCTAAGTCTAAGACCCTTCGTGAATACCAGCCCAGAGCTACATATATATATATATATATATATATATACATACAGGGTTGAGGGCCTAGCCCCAGTCACTTCTGTGTTGGTATGCTGTGTGGACTGAGATCTTTGAAGCTGAAACACTTATCTGTGTGTCAAATTGATACAAACTGCTTGCTGTATACAATTTGTGATGAACTCTAATTGCAGTGAACCTGATATTGTGTGTGGATCTTCAAAAGTGGATTTGCTGTATTTTGGATATTGTGAACTTCACATCTTGGAGCTGACAGCATAGTCATACAAACACTCTTAAAATCTTGATATTGTTTTATTGGACAATTAACATATCACAGGATATAGACATAATGTGCTGGGGAACACTGAAAGGATCACAGGACAAATATTTACATACAGTGGACAAACTTAACTGTTAACTAGAAATAGGTCGCATTGGCATGCGCAATGTCCACCCAAAGGGAAGTATGAGTTTTGCTCTTAAACTTGGACAAAATTGGCAAGAGTAGATTGCTGAGATACCCTGTGGATGGAAAATTTCGACGAAATCACTCCATCTTGCACCATTAAGGAAATAGAAGCAAATTTGTGTTCTTTGCATTTTTGGCAAAAATTTGAAAATTCAAAAAAGCCAACATTTTTCCGGGAGAGGAAATTTTTTTGAAAATTGCAAAAAGTAGTTTGCTGAGATACCCTGTGGGTCGAAAGTTTCAATGAAATCACTCTATCTTGCACGGTTAAGGAGAGAGAAGCAAATTTGTGTTTTTCCATTTTTGACAAAAATTCGAAAATTCAAAACGACTGTAATTTTTGGGCAGAGGAAAAGTTTTTGAAACTTCCCAAGAGTACATTTCTCAGATACCCTATGGATCAAAAATTTCGACAAAATCGCTCTATCTCACATGGTTAAGGAACTAGAAGCAAATTTGCGTTTTTCTATTTTTGGCAAAAATTCAAAATGGCCGCCATTTTTGGGGATAGGAAATTTTTTGAAAATAGCCGAGAGTACTCTGCTCAGATACCCTGTGGGTCGAAAATTTAGATGAAATCGCTCTATCTCGTACGGTTAAAGAGACAGAAGCAAACTTGTGTTTTTCCATTTTTGGCAAAAATTCGAAAATTCAAAATGGCCGCCATTTTGGGGGAGAGGAAAATTTTTACATTTTTTGATGGAAAAATATAGAACAGCTAAGAACTTTCATGAAATCCACCCCTATTCCCAAAGAGGTCGCAGGTTTTAGATTACATGTTTGGTCTAAATTTTGTATTCACAAAGTGGATCCTTGCTGAAAAAAATCTCAAGTCTATCTGAAGTAAACAAATAATAAACTTGCAAAGATATCCAACATGTTTCAGGGATCTGGACTCGGCATTTCACGAAATGTGCAGACTTGGCCCTTAGGCTATGCCACAGTCTCATGTCTGAGTCTTTCACTCAGCTAAGTTTTTGTCTCAGTTTTTATACAAGGAGTCCCTGAGATTTTCAAGCCTATCAATAACCACAATGGTTTTGTGTGTCATGTGACTCTTTTCTTTGCAACCACTTAAAAACATCCAAAGACTATGTTAAAGGTGAGTTTTATATGTTAATATCTTATTATTGTTTCAAATTTTGAAGTTTAGAAAGAGTCAAATGAGAAAGAGTGTGAAACTTTAGACCAAAACAGGACAAAATTTGATCACAGCAAGTTTCACTGAAAACAAGCATTCTGACGCATGCATTTATCTCCCGCCGTATAAATAAGATGTACTAAAGATAGTGGAATATAAATTTTCTTGTGAGATGGAGGCACATGTAGAAGTGACAAGTTTAATGTTTGATTGCAATACTTTTAAAGACAAAAGGCATTGATTCATTTTAGTAGCTATTACTCTGCCATCCAAAGAGCTACAGTTCTACAACTTTAATATGCAGTAGATCACCCAAAAGTAGGTGAATGACTTATTTAGAAGAAATTGCCTACCTGTAATACTTTTACAGATAAAAGACATTTACTCATTTTAGTAGCTATTACTCAGCTATCCAAAGAGCTACAGTTCTGCAACTTAACTATGTGGTAGATCACCCAAAAGTAGGTAAATGACTTATTTAGAAGGAATTGCCTACCTGTAATACTTTTAGAGATAAAAGACATGTACTCATTTTAGTAGCTATTACTCAGCTATCCAAAGAGCTACAGTTCTGCAACTTCACTATGTGGTAGATCACCCACAAGTAGGTGAATGACTTATTTAGAAGAAATTGCCTACCTGTAATACTTTTACAGATAAAAGACATTTACTCATTTTAGTAGCTATTACTCAGCTATCCAAAGAGCTACAGTTCTGCAACTTCACTATGTGGTAGATCACCCAAAAGTAGGTAAATGACTTATTTAGAAGGAATTGCCTACCTGTAATACTTTTAGAGATAAAAGACATGTACTCATTTTAGTAGCTATTACTCAGCTATCCAAAGAGCTACAGTTCTGCAACTTCACTATGTGGTAGATCACCCACAAGTAGGTGAATGACTTATTTAGAAGGAATTGCCTACCTGTAATACTTTTACAGATAAAAGACATTTACTCATTTTAGTAGCTATTACTCAGCTATCCAAAGAGCTACAGTTCTGCAACTTCAGTATGTGGTAGATCACCCAAAAGTATGTGAATGACTTATTAGAACTAGACCAAGGACTCATCTGTGGCCAGATGCAAAATGTATCCACCGGCAAAGGCAAAAGTAGCTATTACCCAGCCATAGCATGAGCTAGAAGTCTGAAATTTTTATTATGTTATAGCTGACCCAAAAGTAGGTGAATAATATATTTGCACAAAATTCTCTAAATCCAATAGTTTTCACGTTACAATTGATTTTACTCATGATGGAAGTTAGTAAAAAGTCCAAAAGTAGCTATTACTCACTTAGCTATTGAGATAGACACCCAAGTTACTCACCATGTTGTTGCTATTGAAAAAGTAGGTGAATATCATATTTTAACAAAATGCTCTAAATGCAATACTTTTCAAGTTATAAATGATGTAGTGTTGAGTAAGAACTTCAAAGTAGCTATTACTCAGCTATGCTATGAGCCACAGGTCTGGAACTTAACTACATTATAGCTGCTTCAAAATAGGTGAATAACATATTGCAACTAAATAATGTAAATGCAAGAGTATTCAAGTTATAAGTGATTTACCCAACAGTGATAACCTAAAAGTAGCTATTACTCAGCTATGCAATGAGCTACAGGTCTGAAATTTTACTATGTTATAGCTGACCCAAAAGTAGATGAATAACATATTTGCATAAAATTCTGTAAATACAACAGTTTTCAAGTTACAAGTGATTTTACTCATGATGGAAGTTAGTGAAAAATCCAAAAGTAGCTATTACTCACTTAGCTATTGAGATAGACACCCAAGTTACTCACCATGCTGTAGCTATGGAAAAAGTAGCTGACTAACATATTTTAACAAAGTGCTCTAAATGCAATACTTTTCAAGTTATAATTGATTTAGGGCATGATTTCATTACTTTTAATGAATAAAAAATTATTTTAAAAAGTCATAAAAAAACTTTAGCATGTGAAAGCTCTCCAAAATGTAGGTGAATGAGTTATTTGAGAAATACTGGCTATCTGCAATACTTTTAGACATAATTAGCATGTACTCATTTTGAGTAGGTGAGTAATTAACTATGGGTCTGAAACTTCAAGCGAAAGCTCTCCCAAAGGAAGGTGAATGAGTTCGTTGAGAAAAATTGGCTATCTGCAGTACTTTTAGAGATAATTCGCATTAACTCATTTTGAGTAGGTGAGTAATTAGCTATGGGTCTGAAACTTCACCATGTGAAAGCTCTTCCAAAAGTTGGTGAATGAGTTATTTGAGAAAAATTGGCTATCTGCAGTACCTTTAGAGATAATTCATATTTACTCATTTTGAGTAGGTGAGTAATTAGCTGTGGGTCTAAAACTTCACCAAGTGAAAGCTATTCCCAAATTAGGTGAATGAGTTATTTGAGAAAAATTGGCTATCTGCAATACTTTTACAGATAATTAGCATTAACTCATTTTGATTAGGTGAGTACTTAGCTATGGGTCTGAAACTTCACCAAGTGAAAGCTCTCCCAAAAGTAGGTGAATGAGTTAGTTGAGAAAAATTGGCTATCTGCAGTACTTTTAGAGATAATTCGCATTAACTCATTTTGAGTAGGTGAGTAATTAGCTATGGGTCTGAAACTTCACCAAGTGAAAGCTCTTCCAAATGTAGGTGAATGAGTTATTTGAGAAAAATTGGCTATCTGCAGTACTTTTAGAGATAATTCGCATTTACTCATTTTGAGGTGAATAATTAGCTATGGGTGTGAAACTTCACCATGTGAAAGCTCTTCCAAAAGTTGGTGAATGAGTTATTTGAGAAAAATTGGCTATCTGCAGTACTTTTAGAGATAATTCATATTTACTCCTTTTGAGTAGGTGAGTAATTAGCTATGGGTCTAAAACTTCACCAAGTGAAAGCTCTTCCCAAAGTAGGTGAATGAGTTATTTCAGAAAAACTGGCTATCTGCAATACTTTCAGAGATAATTAGCATTTACTCATTTTGATTAGGTGAGTAATTAGCTACAGGTCTGAAACTTCACCAAGTGAAAGCTCTCCCAAAAGTAGGTGAATGAGTTATTTGAGAAAAATTGGCTATCTGCAATGCTTTTAGAGATAATTCACATTTACTCATTTTGAGTAGGTGAGTAATTAGCTATGGGTCTGAAATTCACCATGTGAAAGCTCTTCCAAAAGTTGGTGAATCAGTTAGTTGAGAAAAATTGGCTATCTGCAGTACTTTTAGGGATAATTCGTATTTACTCATTTTGAGCAGGTGAGTAATTAGCTATGGGTCTGAAACTTTACCAAGTGAAAGCTCTTCCAAAAGTAGGTGAATGAGTTATTTGAAAAAAATTGGCTATCTGCAGTACTTTTAGATATAATTCACATTTACTCATTTTGAGTAGGTGAGTAATTAGCTATGGGTCTGAAACTTCACCAAGTGAAAGCTCTCCCAAAAGTAGGTGAATGAGTTTTTGAGAAAAATTGGGTATCTGCAGTACTTTTAGAGATAATTCGCATTTACTCATTTTCAGTAGGTGAGTAATTAGCTATGGGTCTGAAACTTCACCAAGTGAAAGCTCTCCCAAAAGTAGGTGAATGAGTTATTTGAGAAAAATTGGCTATCTGCAATACTTTTAGAGATAATTCGCATTTACTCATTTTGAGTAGGTGAGTAATTAGCTATGGGTCTGAAACTTCACCAAGTGAAAGCTCTGCCAAAAGTAGCTGAATGAGTTATTTGAGAAAAATTGGCTATCTGCAATACTTTTAGAGATAATTCGCATTTACTCATTTTAAGTAGGTGAGTAATTAGCTATGGGTCTGAAACTTCACCAAGTGAAAGCTCTGCCAAAAGTAGGTGAATGAGTTATTTGAGAAAAATTGGCTATCTGCAATACTTTTAGAGATAATTCGCATTTACTCATTTTGAGTAGGTGAATAAATAGCTATGGGTCTGAAACTTCACAGAGTGAAAGCTCTCCCAAAAGTAGGTGAATGAGTTATTTGAGAAAAATTGGCTATCTGCAATACTTTTAGAGATAATTTGCATTTACTCATTTTGAGTAGGTGAGTAATTAGCTATGGGTCTGAAACTTCACCAAGTGAAAGCTCTGCCAAAAGTAGGTGAATGAGTTATTTGAGAAAAATTGGCTATCTGCAATACTTTTAGAGATAATTCGCATTTACTCATTTTGAGTAGGTGAGTAATTAGCTATGGGTCTGAAACTTCACCAAGTGAAAGCTCTGCCAAAAGTAGGTGAATGAGTTATTTGAGAAAAATTGGCTATCTGCAATACTTTTAGAGATAATTCTCATTTACTCATTTTGAGTAGGTGAGTAATTAGCTATGGGTCTGAAACTTCACCAAGTGAAAGCTCTCCCAAAAGTAGGTGAATGAGTTATTTGAGAAAAATTGGCTATCTGCAATACTTTTAGAGATAATTCTCATTTACTCATTTTGAGTAGGTGAGTAATTAGCTATGGGTCTGAAACTTCACCAAGTGAAAGCTCTCCCAAAAGTAGGTGAATGAGTTATTTGAGAAAAATTGGCTATCTGCAATACTTTTAGAGATAATTCGCATTTACTCATTTTGAGTAGGTGAGTAATTAGCTATGGGTCTGAAACTTCACCAAGTAAAAGCTCTGCCAAAAGTAGGTGAATGAGTTATTTGAGAAAAATTGGGTATCTGCAATACTTTTAGAGATAATTCGCATTTACTCATTTTAAGTAGGTGAGTAATTAGCTATGGGTCTGAAACTTCACCAAGTGAAAGCTCTGCCAAAAGTAGGTGAATGAGTTATTTGAGAAAAATTGGCTATCTGCAATACTTTTAGAGATAATTCACATTTACTCATTTTGAGTAGGTGAGTAATTAGCTATGGGTCTGAAACTTCACCAAGTGAAAGCTCTCCCAAAAGTAGGTGAATGAGTTTTTGAGAAAAATTGGGTATCTGCAATACTTTTAGAGATAATTCGCATTTACTCATTTTCAGTAGGTGAGTAGTTAGCTATGGGTCTGAAACTTCACCAAGTGAAAGTTCTGCCAAAAGTAGGTGAATGAGTTATTTGAGAAAAATTGGCTATCTGCAATACTTTTAGAGATAATTCGCATTTACTCATTTTGAGTAGGTGAGTAATTAGCTATGGGTCTGAAACTTCACCATGTGAAAGCTCTCCCAAAAGTAGGTGAATGAGTTATTTCAGAAAAATTGGCTATCTGCAATACTTTTAGAGATAATTCGCATTTACTCATTTTGAGTAGGTGAGTAATTAGCTATGGGTCTGAAACTTCACCAAGTGAAAGCTCTCCCAAAAGTAGGTGAATGATTAATTTGAGAAAAATTGGCTATCTGCAATACTTTTAGAGATAATTCGCATTTACTCATTTTGAGTAGGTGAGTAATTAGCTATGGGTCTGAAACTTCACAGAGTGAAAGCTCTCCCAAAAGTAGGTGAATGAGTTATTTGAGAAAAATTGGCTATCTGCAATACTTTTAGAGATAATTCGCATTTACTCATTTTGAGTAGGTGAGTAATTAGCTATGGGTCTGAAACTTCACCAAGTGAAAGCTCTGCCAAAAGTAGGTGAATGAGTTATTTGAGAAAAATTGGCTATCTGCAATACTTTTAGAGATAATTCGCATTTACTCATTTTAAGTAGGTGAGTAATTAGCTATGGGTCTGAAACTTCACCAAGTGAAAGCTCTGCCAAAAGTAGGTGAATGAGTTATTTGAGAAAAATTGGCTATCTGCAATACTTTTAGAGATAATTCGCATTTACTCATTTTGAGTAGGTGAGTAATTAGCTATGGGTCTGAAACTTCACCATGTGAAAGCTCTCCCAAAAGTAGGTGAATGAGTTATTTCAGAAAAATTGGCTATCTGCAATACTTTTAGAGATAATTCGCATTTACTCATTTTGAGTAGGTGAGTAATTAGCTATGGGTCTGAAACTTCACCAAGTGAAAGCTCTCCCAAAAGTAGGTGAATGATTAATTTGAGAAAAATTGGCTATCTGCAATACTTTTAGAGATAATTCGCATTTACTCATTTTGAGTAGGTGAGTAATTAGCTATGGGTCTGAAACTTCACAGAGTGAAAGCTCTCCCAAAAGTAGGTGAATGAGTTATTTGAGAAAAATTGGCTATCTGCAATACTTTTAGAGATAATTCGCATTTACTCATTTTGAGTAGGTGAGTAATTAGCTATGGGTCTGAAACTTCACCAAGTGAAAGCTCTCCCAAAAGTAGGTGAATGAGTTATTTGAGAAAAATTGGGTATCTGCAATACTTTTAGAGATAATTCGCATTTACTCATTTTCAGTAGGTGAGTAATTAGCTGTGGGTCTGAAACTTCACCAAGTGAAAGCTCTCCCAAAAGTAGGTGAATGAGTTATTTGAGAAAAATTGGCTATCTGCAATACTTTTAGAGATAATTCGCATTTACTCATTTTGAGTAGGTGAGTAATTAGCTATGGGTCTGAAACTTCACCAAGTGAAAGCTCTCCCAAAAGTAGGTGAATGATTAATTTGAGAAAAATTGGGTATCTGCAATACTTTTAGAGATAATTCGCATTTACTCATTTTAAGTAGGTGAGTAATTAGCTATGGGTCTGAAACTTCACAGAGTGAAAGCTCTCCCAAAAGTAGGTGAATGAGTTATTTGAGAAAAATTGGCTATCTGCAATATTTTTAGAGATAATTCGCATTTACTCATTTTGAGTAGGTGAGTAATTAGCTATGGGTCTGAAACTTCACCAAGTGAAAGCTCTCCCAAAAGTAGGTGAATGATTTATTTGAGAAAAATTGGCTATCTGCAATACTTTTAGAGATAATTCGCATTTACTCATTTCGAGTAGGTGAGTAATTAGCTATGGGTCTGAAACTTCACCATGTGAAAGCTCTCCCACAAGTAGATGAATGATTTATTTGAGAAAAATTGGGTATCCGCAATACTTTTACAGATAATTAGCATTTACTCATTTTGAGTAGGTAAATAATTAGCTATGGGTCTGAAACTTCACCATGAGAGGTCCTCAGTGGCCTAGTGGTTAGCAAGTTTGGCATCTAATCATAGGCTGTCACCTCTGTGGGTTCGAGTCCCACAAGTGGCAATTCTGAGGACCTGTCCCAATATGACCCTGGCTGTTGAACGGGACGTAAAAACCCCAACTTTGACTTTGAAACTTCACCATGTGAAAGCTCTCCCAAAAGTAGGTGAATGAGTTATTTGAGAAAAATTGGCTATCTGCAATACTTTTAGAGATAATTCGCATTTACTCATTTTGAGTAGGTGAGTAATTGGCTATGGGTCTGAAACTTCACCATGTGAAAGCTCTTCCAAAAGTAGGTGAATGAGTTATTTGAGAAAAATTGGCTATCTTCAATACTTTTAAGAGATAATTCGCATTTACTCATTTTGAGTAGGTGAGTAATCATCTACGGGTCTGAAACTTCACCATGTGAAAGCTCTCCCAAAAGTACATGAATGAGTTATTTGATAAAAATTGGGTATCCGCAATAGTTTTTGAGATAACTAGCATTTACTCATTTTGAGTAGGTGAGTAATTAGCTATGGGTCTGAAACTTCACCAAGTGAAAGCTCTTCCAAAAGTAGGTGAATGAGTTATTTGAGAAAAATTGGCCATCTGCAATACTTTTAGAGGTAATTCGCATTTACTCTTTTTGAGTAGGTGAGCAATTAGCTATGGGTCTGAAACTTCACCACGTGAAAGCTCTTTGGGATAGCTGCTCTGCAGAGATACCCTGAAGATAAAAAATTTCATCGAAATCGCTCTATCTAGCACGGTTTTCGAGATATAAGCATTTTTGTGTTTTGCAATTTTGCGAAAAATTCGAAAATTCAAAATGGCCACCATTTTTTGTTTGAAAATTGGCATGGCTACTCTGCAGAAATACCCTGTGGGTCAAAAATTTCATCGAAATCGCTCTATCTAGCAGGGTTTTCGAGATATAAGCATTTTTATGTTTTGCAATTTTTGCGAAAAATTCGAAAATTCAAAATGGCCGCCATTTTTGGCGAGACAAAATTTTTTTGAAAATTGGCATGGCTACTCTGCAGATATACCCTGTGGGTCAAAAATTTCGTCGAAATCGCTCTATCTAGCAGGGTTTTCGAGATATAAGCATTTTTATGTTTTGCAATTTTTGCGAAAAATTCGAAAATTCAAAATGGCCGCCATTTTTGGCGAGACAAAAATTTTTTGAAAATTGGGATAAGTACTGTGCAGAGATACCCTGTGGGTCAAAAATTTCGTCGAAATCGCTCTATCTAGCACGGTTTTCGAGATATAAGCATTTTTGTGTTTTGCAATTTTTGCGAAAATTTCGAAAATTCAAAATGGCCGCCATGTTTGGCGAGACAAAAATTTTTTGAAAATTGGGAAAAGTACTCCGCAGAGATATCCTGCGGGTCAAAAATTTTGTCGAAATTGCTCTATCTAGCACGGTTTTTGAGATATAAGCATTTTTGTGTTTTGCAATTTTTGCGAAAATTTCGAAAATTCAAAATGGCCGCCATTTTGGGCGAGACAAAAATTTTTTGAAAATTGGGAAAACTACTCCGCAGAGATACCCTGTGGGTCAAAAATTTCGTCGAAATCGCTCTATCTAGCACGATTTTCGAGATATAAGCATTTTTGTGTTTTCCTTATTTGGAAAATTCGTAATGATTAATTAATCATTAATTACTCGGCCATTTTTTGACCAATCAATGCCAAAATCTAATGATTTCCAGATTTTAATAGAATGAATGTATTTGCCAAGTTTCAGGTGAATTGATAAAATTCCTTTCAAGTTATCATCCGGACAAGCTTCCCCATCGAAAAAAGACATTTTTGGTCATGTGACCTCTCTGATTGGTTGAAATGTCACTGCAGCATATTCAAAAAAATTCCCCAAGGCTACTGCCTAAACCTGCCAAATTCGAAAAAATCCGCCTTTACGGTTACAGAGTTATAAGGAAAACAAAATGCGGAGCCGGCGGAGCCGCCGGAGCCGGCGGAGCCTGAAGCTCTCCCATACACAAACAAGCGTCCCTTGCGGGACGCTTAATACCAGAGGTGGCCAAAACCTTTGCAATGAAGAATGCATATACATGTATACAACAAGAGGAGAGTGCCCGTGAACGGGCACTGTGTCAGCTGAATGAGTGTTTTTGATTTGTGAAGGTGATGAGAGGAAAGCATAATTATGAGGGAAAGTGCAGTACAGAAATACAGTAAATGGTAATTGAACAGCATGTTCGAAAGAAATTCCGAAGCTGACAGAAGAAAAGGACAAAAAAGTTGTGCCCTGCAAATGGTATTATGAAGGAAAGTAACAAGGTAATTGTTTAAGTGTAAAAAGTAGGTTAAAACATAATTAAAGAAATACTGCAAATACAATATCCTTGCTCAATCTTGAAGAAGGGGGTCCAATAAAAAACTCTAACCACACCAAAAAATTCACATCCCATGATTTCCTATAGGATGGTTTACCATCCCTATCCTCTAGGACCAATAATAAGCAAGTTATAGACACTTTTAAGTTTCGCTATCCTTGTTTGACCTTGAAGGAGGGGTCGAAGGTCAAATCCGACAACACTAAAAGATTCCCAGCTTTCCTGTAGGTTGGTTACCATCCCAAACCTCTAGGACCAATAATAAGCGAGTTATAATCAATTTTAAGTTTGACTATCTTCGTTTGACCTCAAAGGAGGGGTCCAAGGTCAAATCCGACCTCACCAAAAGATTCCCAGCCAATGATTTTCTATAGGTTGGTTTCCATTCCAAACCTCTAGGACCAATAATAAGCGAGTTATAAGCACTTTTAAGTTTGGCTATCCTCATTTGACCTTGAAGGAGGGGGTCTAAGGTCAAATCGGACTACATCAACATATTCCCAGCCCATGATTTCCCATAGGTTGGTTTACCATCCCAAACCTCTAGGATCAATAATAAGGGAGATATAAGCACTTTTCATGAATGACAAAGAAACGCCTGTGGCGGCCATCTTGTTTTTCAAAATGAGGCCAAAAATATTCCCAGTCAAGATTTTATAATGAGGAACATATCCTGCGAATTTGAGATCTCCACCTTTTATACAGTTTGCTCTAGGGGGCCAACAAAAGTCATTGTTTAAAGTCGAATAAACGCCCCTGGCGGCCATCTTGTTTTTCAAAATGAGGCCAAAAATATTCCCAGGCAACATTTCATGGTTATTAATATATCCTGCAAACTTAAGAAGGTTAGCTATAACATTTTTTTCGTTAGAGCGGTAATGGTGAAATCTCTCTACACACTGCGGCTATCCAGTGGATACAATGATTTACTCAACAGTGAGAACCTGAAAGTAGCTACTGCTCAGCTAAGCCATGACATAGAGGTCTGCAATTTCACTATGTTATAGAGGACCAAAAATTATGTGAATAACATATTTAAACAAAATACTCTAAATGTAATAGTTTTCAAGTTACAACTGATTTACTCAACAGTGACAACCTCAAAGTAGCTATCACTCAGCTATGCAATGAGCTACATGTCTGAATTTTTACTATGTTATAGCTGACCAATAAATAGGTGAACAACATATTTAAGCAAATTACTGTAAATGCAATAGTTTTCAAGTTACAACTGATTTACTCAATAGTGAGAACCTGAAAATAGCTATTGCTCAGCTATGCAATGAGCTATAGGTCTGTAATTTCACTATGTTATAGCTGATCCAAAAGTAGGTGAACAACATATTTTAACAAAATACTCCAAATGCAATATTTATCAAGTTACAGCTAATTTACTCAACAGTCAGTACCTGAAAATTGCAAATTTAATAGGTAAATTAAATTTTTATAAGTTAATACCCTATCCAATGGACAATAGCTTATCCGGTCGGCGCGGACCGGCCCGCCAAACGTCAGAAAAAGACGTCCTGTGTCTCCACCGGCTAGGCCGGCCCAGTGGTGTGCACTCGCCAGATGGCGTGTAGTACTTCCTTCCTGTCTAGACAGAGTGACGTCATAGCATCTTTTTCGTTGTCTAAACATATATAGACCCCTAGTAAGGTGATAGCGGGGTCAGGTGGGAGGGTCTTGTGTGTCCATTGGATAGGGTATTAACTTATAAAAATTTAATTTACCTATTAAATTTGCAATTTTATTGCGTTAATACATCCTATCCAATGGACAATAGCTGAATAACTACCGCTTGGATGGCGGGTGCGTTACTAGGGACTAAAGAAGTTGAACTCATGTTAGAAATAATGACCATTTCTTCTTTCCTTACAGCCCGGGTAGACCTTGAAGTCAGACACCCTTAAGGCTGTGGTCGAGTATCATCATCCGGTTATCCGGAAGGAACCGTCAGAGTCGACCTTGCGCCCCCCCCCCCTTTTTAACAGACCTGCTCTGAGGTAGGGGAAGAGAGGGATGAGTTCAGTCCCATAAAATCACCTCTCCCGGAGGATATGTGCAATATATACAAATACATCCACTTATTTATAAATGCACAGATCTCCTCTAAGTCCTCGGCTGCTGGTGGATCTGCTGAGCAGCCACAACAGGGCCAAGATGGTATAGCTCTGAATCGGCCCAAGCCACATCCTTCAGGTAAAATTGAGTGAAGGTGTTATGAGACTTCCAGTGGCAGGCTGATAAGATCTGTTCCAAGGAAACTCCCGACTGGAAGGCCTTGGAAGCAGCAAAGGCCCTGACATCATGAGCTTTAACTTGATGTAGGGTGTGGGCCTGTTGATCAGAGAGCTCATAGCATAGGATCACAGTCTGTTTGATCCATGAGGAGATAGTGGCAGGAGAGATGTCCTTGTCGAAGCCTTTCTTGAAGGAGACAAAGACTAATTCCTTGTGCTGCCTGAGGTCTGAAGTCCTGTCCAAATAGTAGCGCAAGGCTCTGACTGGACAAAGGGATCTGTCAGCTTTGAGGGACTTATCCAGAGTAGGGGCCAGGGCTGGTATGACCACTGGGGCTACACTCTCTGGACCCTCCTTGGCCAGCTGATTCTTGGAGAGAAAGCTGGGAGATGGAAACAGGGATACCTTAGACCAATCGGCTTGGTGTCTGATGTTCCTGTTTTGCCATGCATGGATCTCACTCCTTCTTTTACGAGAGCCCAGGGCCAAAAGGAAGACAGTTTTGAAGGTCAGATGCTTCAGTGATGCCTCCTTAAGAGGTTCGAAAGGAGCCTTTGTCAGCTGGTGTAGTACCAGGGAAAGGTTCCAGGAGGGTACTCCCCTCCGCCCCTTGGGTCTATCTCTGTGGAAACTTTCCAAGAGACGAGTGAGATTATCATCTTTGCTGATATTGACTGTTGTAGTACCTAGTTTATCAGCAATGGCAGATCTGTATCCATCAATGGTGCTGGGCTGCAACTTCTTGTCCTCAAAGAGGTACATTAGGAAGTCAGCCACCGACTTTACAGGTGGTGACCTGAAGTCCACCTGATTAGTGATGCACCACTTTGTAAAGATGGTCCACTTTGCCTCATAGACCGATCTAGTCGACTTTCTTTGAGGAGCCTCAATTCTTGCTGCCACTGCCTCAGAGAAGCCCTGTTCCTTGATTTTTGTGGCTCTAGGAGCCAGGCATGGAGGTTCAGAGTTGTCAGATTTCTGTGAGGGATCTGATTGAAGGGCTGTGTCAGCAAATTTGGCAGGTTGGGCAGGCAGAGAGGGACCTGACTGGACATGGTCACCAGGTCCCAAAACCAAGGCATGTTGGGCCACCCCGGGGCAATCAGGATGAGTCTCTTGCAAGGGGAGTCCAGAAGCTTCTCCACTACTTTGCCCAATATGGCGGTCGGTGGGAAGGCGTATGCATCCAGATCCCCCCATGGCAGAGTAAGTGCATCCACTGCTATAGCCAGGGAGTCCGGTACTGGAGAGACAAACTGAGGTAACTTGTGGTTGAACCTCGTGGCAAACAGATCCACTTGAGGCTGGTGCCATTGGTTGCATATCTGTTGGAAAATCTCCGGGAGGAGAGACCACTCTGTTTGAATGGTCTGACCTAGTCTGGATAGTTTGTCGGCTATCACATTCAAACGGCCTGGGATGTGTCGGGCTTTTAGAGTTACTTGTCGCTGGGAACACCAGGTCAAGATTCTCCAAAGCAGGGCACAAAGTGGGCCCGACCTCATGCCTCCTTCCTTGTTTATGTAAGCGACCACTGTAGTATTGTCGGTTGCTATCAGAACTATCTTGTCTACGCAGAGATTTTGGAACTCTTTTAAGGCCAGAAACACAGCCTTGAGTTCCAGATAGTTTATGTGCAGCTTGCTTTCCGGCACCGACCAGGACCCTCTTGCAGTGAATTCGTTAACGTGAGCACCCCACCCTTCTTTTGATGCGTCTGTAAAAATTTGCAGAGCATGTCTTACTGGGTGTAATGGTTGACCTTGAAGCACATTGTCTTCGTCTAGCCACCATTGTAAGTGAGGATGTAGGGCCCGCGGTAGAGGAATAATCTTCTCTAGAGATTCTGGTACCCTCCAGTTGTTTTTGAGATGCCACTGTATGGGTCTCATGTGTAGTCGGCCGAGGTGAACCTGTTTTTCTGTGGCTGTTAGCAGACCTATCAGGGACATGAACTGCCGGACCGGACAGGCCGGTAGCAGCAAGAGTGCGTGTATCTTGTCCTGAAGGCTTTTCCACCGGTCCGGAGTCGGTCTGACCCGGCCGGAACGGAGGTCGAACTGGTAACCTACGAAGTCGAAGACCTGTTTGGGTTCCAGTTCTGATTTCTCCAGATTTACCAGCCAACCTAAGGTCTGGCACATCTTCACCAGGATTTGGGTATGTCGGAGACAAATTTGCTGGGATCTGGCTCTCACCAACCAGTCGTCTAGTGTAATATATGTATTTTTATTAGGATGTTGTATCACTGTTATATAAATATTTGTTTGTTTTTTGTGATTTATGTATGTAAAATAATGATTCATTCTCTTGAAAGTTTATATTACTAGTTTACTGGAAGTTGTGGTTTCAAAATTTCCAGTTCCCCATACGTGTCAGAATAATACACAGGGAACTGCTGTAAAAGTAAAGGGAGGTAGTCCACCCTCACCTTTACACATTTGGAATATATTTGTAAAACTGAGATATAAACGGTTTATTGTGATTTATTAAGTCAATTAATGTAATGTTAAAACATAGCCACTGCAAAGGCTAAGATATTTTCTTTGTCATTTTCACTCCTAGAAACATTTATGTGTTTCTCCAGCTGTATGCAACTTATCACTTTGACAGTTTAACTATTATGTTCAACCCTTATGTTATTGTAGATCTTTCCCTTCCCACAGGGCAGATTTTGATTGTGTATTAGTTGGTTACTGCAATGTACACAGGGGACAGTTTTCTGAGTTATTTTGAGGCAGTAAGAAGTGTTTTCAGCCATAGAGCTAGATATATGTAGAAATATATTATTTAGGCAGACCTAAATAATTTTTATCTGAACAGTTTTGAAATTCTTAAAGAAGTATTAATTAGGCAGACCTAATTAATTACCATAAAATATATGTATCAGGATTATTGATGTAATTTCACTGTAAATAAAAGTAGAACTAGCAAATTGGAACTTTATCACTGATTACCAGGCAACTGCTCATCTGTGTTTACACAACAATTTATGGGGGCTCGTCCGGGATCATTGTGACAGTTGCCTAAGTATTACTTGGATATACTTCGGAAGAATATTGTGAAATTGCAGTGGATATTATAGATTGTATTGGATTTAATGATCACTGACATTATCTCTGCAAAAGTGTGGAATGAAAACTTGATATTATGTTTTAGTGGACTAATTAAACTGTGTACAATCTCTGCAAAGTGTGGACAGAATAAGTCAAGTATCACTTCTAAAATAAAGCAATATTCTTGTGGACAGAGAGCTGATCTTTCATATTAATCTATAATTGATATATGATAGTAAAACTGGCCTAAGGGTAATTAAAGGCTGATCAAGTCTCAACCATTTAAAAATTGCTTTGTTTTATATGAAAGTCAAGTTGAATCATACAAAAGCAGGAAACTCAAGTGATTTATATTGTTATTCAAACTGAACATTATGGCCACATCCACAGAAAAATGGATTGCCTGTGGAAAGGAAATGGGATTAAAGGAGGAAGCTTTACTGGAGTTTGTTGTGCAACATGAAAGGGAGGAAGCTGAACGTGATGAGCGGGCCCACCTCAGGTCTATTGAAAAGGAAAAGCGTGAGTTGGAGCAAATGAGGCTGGAAGAACATGAACGCGAGCAAAAACATGAAAAACAAATGAAAGAGATGGAACTGCTTGAGAAAGAGAAAGACAGGGAGCATGAGAGGCGAATGCAGGACATAACAAGTAGTTTTCCAAGTAGCCCAATGCCTACCACTGTTGGCGACGTACCAAAAGGCCCGAAACTTCCTTATTATGATGACAATAAGGATGATATAGATTCATATATAAGGCGGTTTGAGAGATATGCAGAGGCCTGCAAGTGGGACAGATCCAGGTATGCCACTTACTTGGGGAACCTACTTCAGGGAAAGGCACTTGAGGTTTATGTCAGAATGCCGTTAGAAGACATCTCAGATTATGATAAGCTGAAAAATGCATTACTAAGAAGATTCGAGATGACAGAGGAAGGATTTAGGAGAAAATTCCACAGCTCCAGGATGGAAAAGGGGGAAACCGCATCTCAATTTATGAGCAAACTCGCCAATTGCTTTGATAGGTGGACAAAACTCGCAAATATCCAAGAGTCATATGCAGGCCTACGTGAGTTTATAATAGTGCAACAGTTCTTATTTGCATGTCCAAAGGAAGTTGCTACTCATGTTAGGGAGAAAGCATTGACTAAGACAGGTGAAGTGACTTCAACTGCTGACTTGTATATGGATGCTCATAAACTCAGCCTTTGGTCGGACACAAAGCCAAAGAAGACCATGAAACAAGCTGTGTCAGAAGAAAAACAGATTGTCCAGCCAGCCAAAGGAAACTTTGAGAAGCCTGCCAAGATTGGGCAAGAGAATCATAGTGTGAAAGGCTATGGGAGTAAACCAAGATCTACAGTTAGGTGTTATAACTGTAATGGCATAGGACATTATGCAAGTGAATGCAGAAAGGCAAAGCATGTGGCAGTTACCCAGGTACAGCAGACACCTGATGATGAAAGCCCAGTAGGCATAGGGCTTGTTACTACATCCACTTGCTGCTTTGTAGAGGAGACCCATGAATGCAAGAGGCATGCAATCGGAATGGGTAGATTAAGATGCCCAACAATCGGGTCCACTAAACTGCTTGTCGAAGATAGCCAGTCAATGAAGAACTTGCCAACTGCAAGGGGCAAACTGAATGGCAAGGATGTGACTGTCCTCCGAGATACAGGATGTACCGGAGCAGTAGTGAAGAGAAGTCTGGTAGAGGAAGACCAGCTACTAAATTACAAGTGTAACTATATCAGCATTGACAGGACGATGAAGCCTGTACAAGTTGCAAGAGTGTACATTGTGTCACCAATCTACACAGGTTATTTTGAAGCATTGTGTGTGGAAGATCCACTTTGTGACGTCGTTATAGGTAACTTACCTGAAGTTGTTAAACAGAAGCATGACTTGCTTCACAATGCCAAGAATGGCATCAGGATTGGCCCAGATGATGGTCAGGGCCCTAAGGAGTCACATTGTGATGAAAATTTGAAGAAAATAGACAAAAGCATTATAACTCAAGCTGTTACAACTAGGCTTGGTCACGAAAAGGCAAACAGAAAAGAAAAGCCACTGAAAGTAACTGCATTGAAGGACATAGGTGATCCTGCAGATTTCAAGTTAGCCCAAGAGGAAGATGCTTCATTATTCAAAGAAAGAAAGTGGGCAAAAATCGGGAAAGTGAAATACAACCCTAAAGCTCACAGTGAAACTTCATACAGAGTTGACAAGGGACTACTGTACAGAATAGTCACCAAACAGAAATTGGGACTGAACACAGAGGAAAGACAACTAGTAGTGCCTAAGAAGTACCGCCAAGCTGTGCTGAATCTAGGACATGAAACATTACTTGCTGGTCATATGGGCATTGTGAAGACCACTGACAGAATACAGTCAAACTTTTTCTGGCCAGGCATGCATCTCGATGTCCAGAATTTTTGCAGGTCATGTGACATATGCCAGAGAACAGTTCCAAGAGGCAGAGTGGCAAAGGCTCCATTGGGACAAATGCCAATTGTTAATACACCATTTCAGAGAGTAGCGGTGGACCTGATTGGTCCCATACAACCAGTCAGCAACCGCGGTCATCGTTACATCCTCACAATGGTGGACATGGCAACAAGATATCCAAAAGCCATGGCACTCAAGAATATTGACTCAGTGACTGTTGCAGAGGCATTGATCAAGATGTTTAGTGATGTCGGATTCCCAGCGGAGATGTTAAGTGATCGTGGAACACAATTCACTTCTGACATGATGAAAGAGGTTGAGAGACTAGTCTCAATCAAACCCTTAGTGACCACCCCTTATCATGCACAATGCAACGGTCTGTGTGAGAAGTTTAATGGAACATTGAAGCAAATGCTGAAGAAAATGGTTGGGGAACCAAAGGACTGGGACCGGTATATCGAACCACTCTTGTTTGCTTACAGGGAAACCCCAGTGGAGAGTTTAGCAGGGTTTTCGCCATTTGAGGTGCTATATGGCAGACCTGTTCGAGGTCCTATGTCAGTGTTGAAGGAAGTGTGGTCAAATGAAGAGGTCCAAGAAGCAGTCAAAGATACATATGAGTATGTCCTTGATCTGAGGGATCGGCTAGAAGAAACCAGAAAATTGGTTTCTGAGGGTCTGCAGAAGGCCCAGGACAACCAGAAGAGATATTTTGATAGAAAGGCGATACATCGAGAGTTGAAAGAAGAGGATAAGGTGCTGATACTCCTCCCAACAGATGAAAACAAACTGTTGATGCGTTGGAGAGGACCATATCCAGTCAGAGCTCGTATTGGGATGAACAATTATGCTGTTGACATAAATGGAAAGACAAAGGTGTACCACATCAACATGCTGAAACAGTATTTTGATAGGGGTGATTTGGCAGTGGAAGCCACAGAAGCAGGTGCTATGGGGATCATAGATGACCAAGAGAACAATGAGATCAGCCCAGGTGAAGCCACTGTAACTGGCAAGATTTTTGGGACACCTAAAGATGCCGAAACACATCTGGATGTGAACATAAACGAAGCTCTGTCCGATAATCAGAAAGAAGAAGTCCAAGAACTGGTTGCAAAGTACAGTGACATATTTTCATCAATCCCAGGAACTACCCACCTGGTGAAGCACGATATAGTGCTAGGTGATGATGTGCCAGTGAGGACAAAGCCCTACCCAGTCCCATATGCAAAGTATGAGGAGATGAAGACACAAATAGATGAGATGTTACAACTTGGCATCATTGAGGTTTCTGAATCACCATACTGCAGCCCACTTGTTATGGTTAAGAAAAAAGATGGTTCAATGAGGTACTGCCAAGACATGAGGAACATTAACAGGAAGACAAAGTTTGACTGTGAGAGACCTGTGGAAATTGATTCCATATTTGCGAAGCTATGTGATGATAGATATTTCTCCAAATTCGATTGTTGCAGAGGTTACTGGCAGATCCCTTTGACAGAAAGAGCAAAGGAGATAACTGGATTTTCCACACCCTTCGGTCACTACCAGTTTGTTAAGATGCCATTTGGACTTGTGAACTCTGGAGCAACATATGAGAAAATGATGAGAAAACTATTGGGAAACCTTGAATGCATTGACCACTATGTTGATGATGTACTAGAGCACACCAGAGATTGGTCGGAGCACATGAGAGTGATGGAAAACTTTCTTCAGAAGGTTCGACAGGCAAACCTGACACTGAAACCCTCCAAGTGTTACCTTGGATATTTTGAAGCTGAGTTTCTTGGACATAAAGTTGTGAATGGCACGCTAGCTACCCAGGATGATAAGTCAGAAAAGATCAGAAACTCCCCCATCCCAAATACCAAGAAACAACTGCGGTCATTCCTTGGATTATGCTCTTACTACCGCCGTTACATTGCTGAAATTGCATTCCCACTGACGGAACTGACCAAGAAGAAGATGTCAGAAAAGCTGGCCTTAACAGATGTCCACAGAGATGCCATAGAGAAGCTCAAAGAGATCATGTGCTCGGGTCCCATATTGAAACTACCAAATGTGAAGGAAAGGTTTGTGCTCAGGACTGATGCATCAAATGTCGGGATAGGTGCTGTGTTGATGCAGTACCATGAAGGTGAGCTGTTCCCAGTGATGTATGCAAGCAGAAAACTGCTGCCAAGAGAGAAGAATTATGCTGTGATTGAGAAGGAGTGTCTTGCACTAGTGTGGGCAATCGGCAAATTTGAAGTGTATTTGTATGGCCAAGAATTCACCATTCAGACTGACCATAGGTCATTGGAGTATTTGGCTTTGCCAGGATTATGCGTTGGGCCCTCAGCTTGCAACCTTACAAGTATAAAATTGAATACATCAAGGGAGAGGACAATGTTGGTGCGGACTTCCTGTCAAGGAACATTTAAACTGTTTTTCCAGAATCATCACTGTACAGACTTATTGTTACCCGAACAACATCCTTAAATGGGGGGATATTGTAATATATGTATTTTTATTAGGATTTTGTATCACTGTTATATAAATATTTGTTTGTTTTTTGTGATTTATGTATGTAAAATAATGATTCATTCTCTTGAAAGTTTATATTACTAGTTTACTGGAAGTTGTGGTTTCAAAATTTCCAGTTCCCCATACGTGTCAGAATAATACACAGGGAACTGCTGTAAAAGTAAAGGGAGGTAGTCCACCCTCACCTTTACACATTTGGAATATATTTGTAAAACTGAGATATAAACGGTTTATTGTGATTTATTAAGTCAATTAATGTAATGTTAAAACATAGCCACTGCAAAGGCTAAGATATTTTCTTTGTCATTTTCACTCCTAGAAACATTTATGTGTTTCTCCAGCTGTATGCAACTTATCACTTTGACAGTTTAACTATTATGTTCAACCCTTATGTTATTGTAGATCTTTCCCTTCCCACAGGGCAGATTTTGATTGTGTATTAGTTGGTTACTGCAATGTACACAGGGGACAGTTTTCTGAGTTATTTTGAGGCAGTAAGAAGTGTTTTCAGCCATAGAGCTAGATATATGTAGAAATATATTATTTAGGCAGACCTAAATAATTTTTATCTGAACAGTTTTGAAATTCTTAAAGAAGTATTAATTAGGCAGACCTAATTAATTACCATAAAATATATGTATCAGGATTATTGATGTAATTTCACTGTAAATAAAAGTAGAACTAGCAAATTGGAACTTTATCACTGATTACCCCGGCGAATGGTTATTCACCATATTCATCAAGTTTGGTGAATTTGATGAATGTTATTCATGAACTTCATGTATCTGTGGGAATATTTTTCTTGAAGCTCACCAAGTTCATCAAATAAGATGTTCACCAAGTGCTACAACTGCATGAACTTGAAGAAGTTCATCAAATAGAAGTGCACCAAATGCTTCAACTTCGTGAAGTTCATGGATTGAACTTGCACATTTTGTAGAGTTGATGAACCATTTTGAGATTCCTACAATTTTATGACCCCATATTCTTGTCAGAATTTATGTTAACTGAATATATATATTAGTTCATTTTAATCAATGATATTAACATAAGAAAGCAAGTTTTATTGACTTTTTCTAGATTAATATACAGTGCCACACCTGTATCAATTTGTAATTGGATTTATTATTTCAAATTAATTTATGTTGTATACTTTGGCATATTTACATCAAGGAAGTCAGTGCTTTAGTGCTTTAAGTATACAATTATCTAACTCTGGTGGAGAACACTGCAGTCTTCACTACTAGAAAGGACATGTAGCAAGAGCATGCATAGGGCCTGTGTACATACAAAGCAGTTATTGCTAACCTGACAGAAGGCACCAGCATCACCATATATTAGAAAATTATATAATTTCATATTTGATGTATATATATATATATATGTCATGACAGAACTTAATATTTGAGAGAATATTTTGATAAAATTTGAACATGTAGAAGACATGATTTCTACCAGTGCTATAAAAGAACATTTTTAACCTAGAAATTTACTTTCTCTTATAGTAATAGAATAATAATTCAAATTTTGAATTTTAGAAAAAACACATTTCATTACTTTAATTCAAAATTTTCACAAATTTGCTCAGGTAATTGATTTGGCCCATCAATATGTATAACAGTGGGGAGATTCAAACATACCTTGCAGTGTCACTTACCAACATATTTATTGTTTAAGTGGTAAGAAAGTGGGGCAGATAATATAAAATCGCCCACACCCTGGCTAGATCAAACCTCTCAGGCTGGGGGTCATGACTTTTTATCTCTGCTCCCAGTTTTTAGATAAAAACTTAAATCACTTGATTTTGTCTGGGGAAATGAAGCTGTTTTATCCCAAATTTAAAATTTTCTAAATTTCTTAAATTTCACTCTCATTTTTATAATTTCATGTGTGTGCAGACCATTTTATTAAATTAGGAATACCAGTTAGCATCACAATCATATGTTTAAGTTTAGACTTAATCACTGATCAGTAAATAGTGTGGATGCCACATGACTGTGATGTACATGTGTATCCAAAGGAAGATCCAGCTTGGTGTGTGGAATTTCTGATTGGATGATTTGAAAGACAAAGCATTTTTACACAACTTTCAAATAGCTTGTATAGATATTAACATTTGGCTTTCAGTTTTAAGTTGCTGTGTTGTTATACAGAAAGTGATTTTTATAAAACATCAAACATGGATAAATATATGCTGTTGTGGAATGTGAAGGTGGTTTTTACCAGCACTATTAACATAAAAACTGTTGAAGAAAAAAGAAAGAGTTTGGACAAGTATCTGAAGTGGATGAGGAGATTCAAGCTCCATTCAAGGGGAAAATATACAAGGCAGTTATTATTGCCACAACAGGTGAGAAGATATGTTTTTATATCAGATAAACAATAGAACTGCTGATAATTTTAACATGTGTATTTATATATTGGTGTGTTCTATTCAAAATGGATAACTGTATAATGTTTACAATGAATGTAAAATTGATTTTATGTGTGCATTCATACATTTTATTGTGAAACATATTTAAACTGAATTTTTCCTGGATGTCGATAATACATTTTTTTATATTGATAACACCAATACACCTTTTTTCTACATAAGCATTTCCATTTCTGCATGGTTGTTTTTCTTCCCCCAATTGACTAGATGAATTTATAATTGTTGCATTTAATTGTATAAGAACCATAATAGATTTTAAAAATATAACGGCTACTTATAACCCCTTACTATATTTAAAATTTTTACTATATATTCATATTTTTAATGAAACAATATAACAATATTTAAACAGATATTAGCATTTCAAGTAACCTGCATCTGTAATCTGATCAAGTAAATGTATTAAATTTTAAAATTTCCTCTGGGAGATAGAAAAGCTCATTAAACTCACCTTAAAGATCACATCAAGTAAAAGACCCATGAGTACAGAGCCACAAATGAGAAAGGAACCAGAATCATCTCAAGTTGAAAAGGTATCGTTTATTGCATTCATGCCAGTGTATATAACTTATGCCCATTACAATAACATACATGATAGCTGGTTTAAGTGATCCCAGTCAGTGATTTCTTGTAACTAGGCCAAACTCTTGAAAATTAAATAAGATACTGATTTTCAGTGCAACCACCTACCCCCAGTCCTGTCGAGACTTTTGAGTTTCCTCAGTGTATAAAACTCCAAAGAGGTCTGAGGGAAAATGTCTGCATGTTAAAAGAGGTGGTCCTTAGAAGCAAAGAAATGAAGATATTGAAGTAGCTGGAAAAGTTTTGGAATATTTGTTTACATAAGCTAGTAATTTGAAGCTTCACACTTTTAGGGTTAGTTTATTTATCTAGCTGTAAAACTAGTCTTAAGGCTATAACTGCACAAATAAGTAATTACAGTGATATCCTAATATGCAAGAATATGATTCAAATTAACATTTGCAAGTGTATATGTGCATGTGTACAAGTGAATTTCTATCCAGACCACTCATTATGACATAATTATTACACTATGTCCATTTTAGTGTTAGGAAACAAAAAAAATTTCAAATGTATCTGAATTTATGGCTAAAAGTAATTTACATGATTTCACATAATGTCATTTTGTAAAAATAGCACTGGTTAGGTCATTTATATTGTTTTAAGTATTATCTTTGTTATAATGTTAAAAACAATATGTATTTGAATGACTTTTTTGTGTTTTACACTGTACTTGTAGGATAGCTGGCCAAAAAAGGCTGAGATTAGATGAACAACAATTCCCTGCAGCAGGAGTGAAAGTATTGAAAGACCCAAGAAATAGCAGGAAGAAACTTTAGAAACGAGACAATGAGCCAGAAAAACATGTCTCACATGTGAAGACCACCTCCAGTGTTTCAGTGGCTCCTCCACCATCAGCTGCCCAAAGCAAGCCTGCAGCTGCTGAGCAGAAGAGCTTCTTACTTGATCCATTTCGGGAAAAAGTCTGTAAACAATGTGAATGCCAGGGCACCACAGAGCCCAAAAAATTGGATATGTTTTAGACAGTCATAAATGAAAAAGTGCCAGATGTTCAGTGGAAAGATATTGGCAAGAAATTTCAAGATGTACAAAAATTGATTCCCAAACAGTAGATGGAACATTTTAAAAGTTCAACTCAGTAAAGTAGTTGTCAAAGATAATTTTTGAAAAAGACCAGGTATATTACTATATTTTAAAAATTGTCAAATATCATATCGTACGTAGAATCTGTATCAATTTAATGTATTACCGGTAAATTATAATAATTATAAAGTTTTTATCAGTTATTTTATTGTCACTTACAGTGTTGTCACATTTTGTTTCTGAAGAATCAGACTTAATCTGAATGGGTAAATATACACCATGCTCATGCACTTAGTGAAGTTTATACACCATGTTCATGTACTTGGTGAAGTTTTTGCACCATGTTCATGCACTTGGTGAAGTTTATGCACCAAGTACATACACTTGGTGAAGTTTGTGCACCATGTTCATGCACTTGGTGAGGTTTATTTACCATTTTAATGCACTTGATGAAGTTTATGCACCATGTTCATGCACTTAGTGAAGTTTATTCATCATGTTCATGCACTTGGTGAATATATTTCTTGAAGTTCTTTAGTTTTACATTGTACTTCAGTGCTGTGTCACGATGGTTCATCAAGTGCATAAACAATATTCATGAAGATCATGAATCCAATCTGTCCCAAAATTCTGCCATTTGTTGTTGATGGACTTTGGTGAATTTCTTGGTGAACTTTGTCGATGAAGTTCGGGTTAAAAGTTCATGAACCATTCGCTGGGGTTAACCAGGCAACTGCTCATCTGTGTTTACACAACATCTAGGTATTGGTGGATCCTTATACCCCTTTGCATGGCCATCAGTTTGACTTCCTTCGCTAACACAGTGAACTCCATGGGCGCTGTGGACAGACCAAAGGGCAGTGCCCTGAACTGATAAGTCCGGCCCTGAACATGAAATCTTAGATATTTCCTGGATTGTTCCTGTATTGGTATGTGGAAGTAGGCGTCCTTGAAATCTACTGAGGTAACCCATTCTCCTTGCTGGAGGGATGTTCGGATGGTTTCCGGCGTTTCCATTTTGAATGTCTCCACCTTGAGGAAGAGATTTAGGTTGCTTAGGTCCAGGATTGGCCGCCATTTGTTGTTGGGTTTGGGGACTAGAAAGAGTCGGTTGAAAAACCCTAGAGACTTTAGATTTCGAACCCTTTCCACTGCGTTTTTGTCTATAAGCTGATGTAATGCTTCCAGCAGGTAGCTGTTCCTGTGGGGATTGACATAACGGCTTATGACTGAAGGAGACCGTGTGAGTTGGGGGCGGATCCGAAAGGGAAGGGTGTAACCCTCTTTCAGGATTTGAACTATTTTCGGACCGGCCCCCAGATCCAGCCAAGTTTTCCAAAAGATTTGTAGCCTGGCCCCTACAGGTTGATCGTTTACAACATTTTGGGCAGTTTTTACAGGTTGGACACAAGACAATTGAGTGACACAAGAAACAGGTTTCACATATTTTAATTTGTGACACACTTTTGATTGACACTCTGCCCACCCGGGACTTAACTCTCTCTTTTGGGAGTGCCCGGGTGCAGAAGGTACATCCATTACAACATGATAATTTACAGAGTTTAATGTCTTTTCTTGTGCTAGAGTCTTGCTCCCGGCCAGCAGTCCCGCCTGTAAACTGTTTACAAAGTAATTGTCATTTATAGGACTGCTGGCCCTTGGCTGGTCGCGAGGAGTAGTAAGAGGCCTTGCCCTTATGCTTCTTGCCCTGACCCTTATTGCCAATGTTCTTCCATGCAGGACGGTCTGGTTTCCTGTAGTCCGAACGCTTTTCTGGCCGTTCGTATGGATGGAAGCGACCTTTCTTTCCTGACTGGCCTTGGGTTTTACTCTCAAAATTGGCAATGTCTTGCTCGGCCTGTTTCAATGCAGCATCTGGGAACAGGGTTGAGATATGGAGAGGTCCAGTCCGTAAGGCACCCAGGGTGTCTGGCTTTATACCCATTTTAAGATGAGAGAGGTAGGCATCTCTTCTGATGAGTGTCATATTGGCCACCGTCACAAATACAAAATCTGACAAATGTTCAAGGGTTTTCGCCATGGACTGTGTTATGCTAGAATTAAAGTTCATGAGAAACTGTAATTCGTCGGCAGCATGAGAAAGCTTCCCTGAGGATTTCCCCTTGGTTAGTTCGGCTTTGATAGCTTTGAGTTCGGACTGCATGTTGTCCTGTACCCTGTATAGACACCGGTTGAAGCCAGCCGCTTGGTTGCAAATAATAGAGGCTTCGCGGGCTGACTTCTCCCACTTTCGTAAATTGTCCTGGGAGATCTGGCGTGAAGCAGGTGGGGTTGATGCAATGCCAGCTGCCTTTGCGATGCGACTATAAGAGCTATTAACTTTGGATGCGTCAGTGCTCCAAGTCTGAACAGTTTTCCCCGTTTCCTGATCACTCTTCTGTGGATTAGGAACAAAGTTATACCACTTGGCCTGGGACTTTGGGGGTCGGACAAACTGGTCCTTGAGGAGACCTCCAGCCTCCGAACTACGTGATGGGTATCCCTCTGTAAGTGTGAGGTTGAGCTTCCCCATCTTGTTGCATAGCCACTCATCCGTGGGCATGGTGACCGAAACCTTTCCTGTGGGCTGGGCTTTAGGGCCAGCAAACGGATTATCCTCCGACTTGGAAGCGGCAGTGTCAATTTCTGGGATGTGGTTCCACCCCATGAACGATCTGATCCCACTCATCGTTTCTCTGTAATTCTGTTCCTCTGAGAGGGTCAGATCTGGGTCATTAACAGAGGCTTCGTGATCCTGGTCAGAGAGCTCTCCCTCTTCAACAAAAATGTCCACAGGCGGACGGTCAGACAGGTCGGAGTCGGTATCTGTGGAAGACACACTGGTTTTCCTTGCCGGTGCTGAAGATGCTCTGCTGGGTACCTGTTGTGACAATGGGGAGTCGGTACCAGCCACATCTGAATGCCGGTCGGTGGGCACCTTTGCCCTTGACGATTTGCTGGTCGACTTGGATACAGTCTGACAAACACCAGGCAAATCTGAAGATAGCTGAGGGGCAGCTGAAGGTTGTGGTTGGTCGGTATCCGGTCTCTGAGAGACGAGGTCGGTAGCCGACAACTCTGTATCTTGAGGTCTGATAAAAGCTTTGGATGATATAGCCGAACCTGAAGGAGGTGAGTGTGCTGGGGTGACTTTCACTGTAGCAAAGGTCGGTTCTCTATCCAAGGATTTGGCTAACAAAAGCGCCTCTAGTCTGTTAAACCGATCAGACCATTTCTGGTCTAACTCATCGATCCTTGTGTCCGGTGAGGATCTGTGAGTCTTGGAAAGCGACTTAGAGGCTTTGTCAGAAGCCGGCTTGGAATCTTTTGAAGAATGAGCTTTAGTCTTTTCAGAAGGATTAGGTTTCTTCTTCTTCTCAGAACTGGCACCCGGGGACTGCAAAATCCCCTGGTCGTCCACAGCTCCCACTACTGTCACAGAGGACAGGTCTATGAGAGAGGAACTGGTAGAGTCCTGTTTAGGCGTATCCGCAGATTTCTTAAGGTCTCTTTTCTCCTTCTTTAGTCTGTAAGACGGAGTGGACAACTGTAAACGTTGTTCCTCAGACAAAATGTTACAAGAGTTACAGTCCTTCTTGGCAACGCACGGATCTGACCCCTTACCCTTTTCTCTGCAACGTGCGCAGAAACAATGGCTGTCGAAGCTAGCCATGATGTGGCCACAACTTCCATGCTTCTGTGAAGGGGAAGACATGACGATCCGTAACCAAAAACCAAGTCAAAATGATCTATACACACTCTTGAACACAATAATAAAAAATAAAAGCACACTCTGAAGAATAACTTTAATAAATCTCAAAATATATTTCAACTCAGAAATTTCGTGTACACAACACATGCGCCAAACGAAAAAGATGCTATGACGTCACTCTGTCTAGACAGGAAGGAAGTACTACAGGCCATCTGGCGAGTGCACACCACTGGGCCGGCCTAGCCGGTGGAGACACAGGACGTCTTTTTCTGACGTTTGGCGGGCCGGTCCGCGCCGACCGGATAAGCTATTGTCCATTGGATAGGATGTATTAACGCAATAAAACAGCTATTGCTCAGTTGTGCCATGAGCTACAGGTCTGTAATTTTACTATTTTATAGCCGACCCAAAAGTAGCTGAATAACATATTTACACAAATTACACAAAGGTCTGGAATTTCACTATGTTATAGCTGACCCCAAAATATGTGAATAACATAATGAAACAAAATACTCGCAATAGTAAATGCAATAGTTTTCAAGTTATAAGTGATTTACTCAACAGTGATAACCTAAAAGTAGCTATTACTCAGCTATGCCATGAGCTACAGGTTTGAAATTTAACTATGTTATAGCTGACCCAAAAGTAGCTGAATAACATATTCATATGAAATTCTCTAAATGCAATAGTTTTCCAATTACAACTGATTTACTCAACAGTGAGAACTTCAAAGTAGCTATTACTCAGCTATGCAAGGAGCCACAGGTCTGGAACTTCACTATGTTATAGCTGACCCCAAAATAGGTGAATAACATATTGAAACAAAATACTCTAAATGCAATAGATTTCAAGTTATAAGTGATTTATTCAACAGTGATAACCTAAAAGTAGTTATAACTCAGCTATGCCATGAGCTACAGGTCTGAAATTTTACTATGTTATAGCTGACCCAAAGGTAGCTGAATAACATATTTACACAAATTTCTGTAAATGCAATAGTTTTCAAATTACAACAGATTTACTCAACAGTGAGAACTTCAAAGTAGCTGTTACTCAGCTATGCAATGAGCCACAGGTCTGGAATTTTACTATGTTGTAGCTGACCCCAAAATAGGTGAATAACATATTTAAACAAAATACTCTAAATGCAATAGTTTTCAAGTTATCAGTGATTTACTCAACAGTGATAACCTAAATGTAGCTATTACTCAGCTATGCCATGAGCTACAGGTCTGAAATTTTACTATGTTATAGCTGACCCAAAAGTAGCTGAATAGTATATTTATATGAAATTCTCTAAATGCAATAGTTTTCCAATTACAACTGATTTACTCAATAGTGAGAACTTCAAAGTAGCTATTACTCAGCTATGCAAGGAGCCACAGGTCTGGAACTTCACTATGTTATAGCTGACCCCAAAATACGTGAATAACATATTAAACAAAATACTCTAAATGCAATAGTTTTCAAGTTATAAGTGATTTACTCAACAGTGATAACCTAAAAGTAGCTATTACTCAGCTATGCCATGAGCTACAGGTCTGAAATTTTACTATGTTATAGCTGACCCAAAAGTAGCTGAATAACATATTTATATGAAATTCTCTAAATGCAATAGTTTTCCAATTACAACTGATTTACTCAATAGTGAGAACTTCAAAGTAGCTATTACTCAGCTATGCCAGGAGCCACAGGTCTGGAACTTCACTATGTTATAGCTGACTCCAAAATAGGTGAATAACATATTTAAACAAAATACTCTAAATGCAATAGTTTTCAAGTTGTAAGTGATTTACTCAACAGTCAGATAACCTAAAAGTAGCTATTACTCAGCTATGCCATGAGCTACAGGTCTGAAATTTTACTATGTTATAGCTGACCCAAAGTAGCTGAATAACATATTGAGACAAAATTCTCTAAATGCAATAGTTTTCAAGTTATAAGTGATTTACTCAACAGTGATAACCTAAAAGTAGCTATTACTCAGCTATGCCATGAGCTACAGGTCTGAAATTTTACTATGTTATAGCTGACCCAAAAGTAGCTGAATAACATATTTATATGAAATTCTCTAAATGCAATAGTTTTCCAATTACAACTGATTTACTCAATAGTGAGAACCTCAAAGTAGCTATTACTCACCTATGCAAGGAGCCACAGGTCTGGAACTTCACTATGTTATAGCTGACCCCAAAATACGTGAATAACATATTTAAACAAAATACTCTAAATGCAATAGTTTTCAAGTTATAAGTGATTTACTCAACAGTGATAACCTAAAAGTAGCTATTACTCAGCTATGCCATGAGCTACAGGTCTGAAATTTTACTATGTTATAGCTGACCCAAAAGTAGCTGAATAACATATTGATACAAAATTCTCTAAATGCAATAGTTTTCAAGTTACAGGTGATTTTACTCATGATGGAAGTTACTGAAAAGCCCAAAAGTAGCTATTACTCACTTAGCTATTGAGACACCCAAGTTACTCACCATGTTGTAGCTATGAAAAAAGTAGCTGAATAACATATTTTAACAAAATACTCTAAATGCAATACTTTTCAAGTTATAAGTGATTTAGTGCATGATTTCATGAATTTTAATGCATTAAAAATAATTAAAAAAATTTATTAAAAAAAAATTAAGACAGATCCAGGTCTCATACTCACACAAGAGAATCTACCTCTGGCCTAGTGCATATATGCAAGATATGAGACAAATCCCTTCAATAGTCACTGAGAAAATTGTGATACAGTGTTGAAATTTTCACACTTTTGGTGGGGGTACCCCCCTTGTAATGTCTCTAGCAAACAGACGAACAGACAGATTTGCATGCCTTGAACAATTTTTCATCCTCGATAGATAAGGTATCTTTTAAATAAAACAGCATGTCTCTAGGCCTTGTAGTTTTGGAGGAGAAGTTGTTCATGCGGACGTGTACGCCCACGCCGCAGAGTGATGACATAATGTCAGCCGACTGACAAGTCAGCTGACATAAAAAGGTTTCAAGGAAGTTCAACAGTCATTGATTGAGAATATTATTACATGTACACTGTAACATTACATACTTAAAATTCAATAATATAATAAGAAGCTGACCTTTAATATGGTAGATATTGCACACTTATACTTCAATAAAAAAAATTAAAAAGCTAATTTTTGGGCTATTATTTCATGTCATTATTTTATGCAAAGTTCCTCCCCTGCAAAAATGTGGTGGGCAAAGTCCTTTGTGTGCAAAGGTCCTGTGGGCAAGAGTCCTTGTGAGCAAAGGTCCACACACAAGTTTATATGTTTCTATGTTTTAACATATTAGTGGATATATGAAACATTAAAAAACAAATATGCAATTAGATTTTGTCTTTTGTTCTTCAGAATTTGACATGTATCCTTCCAAGCCTTTTACAAGTAAATTAAAGCTGGTTTCACAGTTTCATTTATAATAAGAAGAAACAGTAAAATCTGACAATATCACTTCTCAGTTCCTTGCAGAGCAAAAAAAAAAAAAAAAAAAAAAAGGAGAAGATATGATTAATGATGATCATATAATTAAACATCTAACACTATTACTGAAGTTCTAATGAACACTATTACAGAGGATCTACAACCCCACTGACAAGCCTGGTTCTTTGTTTCTGATTTGATATCATTACAATACCTTTGTTTATTTAGTGTCACTCAATACCTGGAGGTCCCCACAGGGGGTTGGTTGGGAGTGGGAATACATTTTCTAATATGACAAAGGGGATGAAGTGATAATGCATAAATGGCAAGAAATAACAAAGACTCTGGTATATATAAAAGGGGTAATAAAATACTCAGAAATCATCAATGATCCAGTCTATATATCTTATGAACTTGCAATACAAAAAGTTCAGTTAATCTTATGACCAAAAAAAAAATCAAATATATAAATAAGGAATGTCCAATAGGAAAATGATACCTCCAGATTTAAATATAAATTATTAAACCACAAAAACAGATTTATAATAATAAGTCAGAATTGAGAATTTTAAATGTGTGATTATCAACTGAAATAAGTTCATATTTCAGCTTTATGAGACACATAGCTTTTAAGTGGCACAATGTCCATAAATTGGGTCTCTGTGGGCATTTTAGAATCGCTAAAAGGACCTTAGCAATTAAACTACAGACCTGAAACTTTTTGGGGACACTGATAACAAACAAAACTAAGCATTTCCAAATTACAGGGCAAAATACAGAAGAAAATGCCAAAAAGGTCACTTGGATGAGTGTCTATGGTCATCATACACAGGTTCAATGTCTACTAAAGGCCTTGATGTTCGATACATGGAAAAAGAACATAATAATGTATTCCTAGTTGAGATTTCAGCCCTGTCAGGCACATAGTTTAACAGTCACAGGGCTTAAAAGTGGCAAAAAGTCCAAATATTGGGTCTCTGTGGGCCTTTTAGAGACCTCAATGTGACCTTCAAATTGAAGCTTCGGACTTAAAATCTTTCACAATCAGAGATTATACATAGAATGTAATCTAATATAGTTTGAACCTTCTCAGACTTACCATTCCAAGTTACAAGGCAAAATATGTAAAAAATGTCTAAAAAGGGTCACTCGGGTGAGTATCTATGGTCGTCATACACAGGTTAAATATCTACTAAAGGCCTTGATATTCAGCGTATTGTAAAAAGAACATAATAATATATTCCCAGATGAGATTTCAGCTCTATCAATCACATAGTTTAACAGTCACAGGGCTTAAAAGTGGCAAAAAGGCAAAATATCGGCTCTCTGTGGGCCTTTTAGAGACCTCAATGTGACCTCCACATCAAAGCTTCAGACTAAAAATCTTTCACAATCAAAGGTTACACATAGAATGTATATGTAATACAGTTTGAAACTTCTCAGACTTACCATTTCCAAATTACAGGGAAAAATATGTGAAAAATGTCTTTTTAGGGTCACTCGGGTGGGTGTTTATGGTCCTCATACACAGCTTAAATGTCTATTAAAGGCCTAAAGTTTGGGGCACATATAAGAAAACACATAGATATATTCCCAGATGATATTTAACTTAGATGAGAGACATAGTTTGAAAGCTATAGTGCTTGAAAGTGGCAAAAAGTGCATAAACTGGGTCAAGGTGGGCACTTTTGAGACCTTAAGTCGACCCCTTTGGGTAAACCTACAGCCCTAAAATTTTCTACAGACAAGGATTACATATCCAAGTTATACCTAGCGCAGTTTGAGACTCATCAGAATAACCACTTCCAAATTATAGGGCAAAATATGTGAAAAATATAGCAAAAAATCCCTAAGTGGGGGTCTTTATGGGCCTCAAACACAATTTTCTCCTCAACTTAAAGTCGTGATTTTCGGCACATGTACCAAGAACATATTATTGTGTTCTCAGGTAAAATTTCAGCCAGCTGAGCATCATAGTTTGTGACCTAGAGGGCTCTAAGTGGCCAAAAGTGCAATTTCTGACTTTAAGGTGGCCATAAGTTCTTTTTTATTGGGAGTTTAAGGTCACCTTAAAATAGGGATCTTCCTTTGGGCACCCTTAACATGTGTACCAAGTTTGAAAAAAAAATATTAATTTGTTTTTGAGTTATCGCGTACACAAGGAAATTTCTACGGCGGCGGCGGCGCCGCGACGGACCTGAATCCAATATATCCCCGACTTTCGTCTGGGGATATAATAAGGGAGATATTCAAGGGAGATGATAATGCGGCGGCGGCGGCAGTGGCGGCGAGGAAACTGAGGTGAAAACAAAGAAGCGCCCTTTCAGGGACGCTTAATTATTTATTATGGTATGTCTAAAAATCATATTTCAGTGAGCCCACAATTTTTAACTATTTAACAATTTTAAACAAAAATAACATTCTCATCATAAATTCACAGTAAGAAAAGTTGTTTCTGAACATTACAATTTTTAACGCTCGACGATAGGAGAGGGTTATTGTGATCAGTTTGTTTCTGTCTGTCCGTCTGTCTGTCTGTCTGTGCACCGTTTCGCCCTTATAACTCAAAAACTATAACACCAATCGAGCTCAAATTTGGTGGGCAGGTATTTTATGGGGTACAGACGGATTCTTCCAAATTTGGTGTAATTTGTGTGAAAATTAAAGCCAGGAGAGAGTTTTTCTTATTTTTAATTGGGCTTTTACAGTGAAAATTCTGCTTCTCTGTCTGTGCACCATTTTACCCTTATAACTCAAAAACTATAACATAAATCAATCTCAAATTTGGTGGGAATATATTTTACGGGGAACAGACGGATTCCTCCAAATTTGGTGTAATTTATGTGAAAATTAAAGCCAGAAGAGAGTTTTTTTTATTTTTAATTGGGCTTTTACAGTGACATCTGCTTCTCTGTCTGTGCACCGTTTTGCCCTTATAACTCAAAAACTATGACATCAATCAATCTCAAACTTGGTGCGAAGGTATTTTATGGGGTACAGGTGGATTCTTCCAAATTTGGTGTAATCTGTTTGAAAATTACAGCCAGGAGAGAGTTTTTCTTATTTTTAATTGGGAATACACAGTGAAACTGGTTCTCTTCATCACATACGTAAAAAATCAATATTTTGCTTTCTGATGATGTCATTACTCTGTGATGTCACAATGCAACTGTCATTGTGAGGTCACAAACCTAGCTTGTGATACTTGCTGTCTTTAAGTAAAAATATTTCTTCTCATTTTAATAAACATAATAAAGAGGGAGGTGGTATATTCATCATTTTTTATTAATTATTATTTCTGTTTTATTTTCCTCGACAGTCAATCACAAAAAATTACCATGCGTGATTTTCACCAAGTGACCTTTAAGCAATATTTTTACCTCCACCAGCAGTTTATGTTTTTGTGTGCTTATTGTTGATTTTTTTTAATTTAATTTTATTTATTATTTTGTGTGTGTGTGTGTGTGGGGGGGGGGGGGGGGGGTGTAGTTACTAAAAGAAAGATCAGGATCTTAATTTGGGTACAAAAAATTCATGATTTTTCAGAGGTCCCATTTCAATGTATTTTAAATAACTTTAGCTTTCTACTTGATATTTCTATGAAGATTAATTTACATGTTTGGTTTTATTTTATTGTCTTCCTTACAATACTTTATATCACTTGATGGACTGGTCACATGGAGTCGAGCGTTTTGCTCTCTCTGAGTGCATCTTGTATTATTTGACAATGGAACATATCATCTTAAGATACTGTTCCACCATTATGTTTGGTCATGTGACTTAATCAGGGATTCCCTTAACTAAAATCCACCCACAATGTGTCAATTATTTGCTTTCTGTTAAACAATGGTCACATAACTTCAAGCTGCAATCTGATTGGCAGATGCTGATTGGCTGACATAGCATCCACCGACCAAAAAGCCACTGGGCCAACAGTGGCTGCCAACATCGGACAGACATATATGCCAATATTGGGCCACTGATGGACCACCAGTAAACCTTATTGTTGGCTGCCAACAGTCGAGCACTGTCTATCAGCTGGTCACGCCACCAGAGAACCACCATAAAAAGTTGATGACACCCAACAGTGGGCCACTGGTGGACCACCAGTCAACCTTGTTGGCTACTGAAGGTGGGCCACTGGTGGACCAATTTGGTTAATTTTATTGTAATTGGAATTTTTATAAATAAAAATACTTACATAATCCCAACAGGGAGAGCTTCTGTTGGGATTATGTAAGTACGTTTTTATGCAATAAAAAGAAATGCTTATCATTGGCTGCCGACAGTGGGCCACTGAAGGACCACCAGAAAACCTTATTGTTGGCTACCAACTGTGGACCACTGCCTATCAGCCGGTCACGCCAATGGCTGGCCACCACCTACAGCCAACATCGGACTGACAGCTATGCCGCCGGTGAGCCAGTGGTGGCCCTACAGAGTCTTGCTATCTGGGTATAAGAGCACTCTGCCAGTATGTTTTTCAACAAGAACAATGTCGTTATGAGTGCAGATTTCTTTTGCCATATAAGGTCATTAAATGATTGATTTTCTCAGTATTCCACATAATTAGTCTACTTAGTAGTGATGTTTCTTGCACTCTGCTAGAGTAATCTGTTTTACATTTGGTCAAAATCCCATAAACTTTTAACTATGTATAACAATCTTTTCTTGGAAAAGTGTTGATATGTTTACATTTCTTCTAAAACCTGCACTGTTGAGATTCAGTCCACAACATTCTATGAACCAGACCTACCGTAAATGACCTATTTAGCGCACAGTGCGCTAAGGAAAGTCTGTTTTTATTCAATATTTGTTGGGAAAAATGTCCCTTTTAGCGCACCCATCATGAAACACTTTCCGGGATGAAGTATCGGTCAATCCGGTAGAAAAACGGTGTCTCGACATTTAGAAATACCCACTTCCTGTAAATATGGCGGTAGATGAAAACAAACTCAAAAGTCGTGACAAAAATGTCAATTTATTAAGTAAAAATAGGTACAATATATAAAAAATATGTGGATATTAAGGAAAATTAAGAAAGGTAAGATTTAAGCTGAATAGTCTGTTATAGTGTGGTAAATATCTATAAACTGGAAAATGTAAACATATGAAATTCTTTAGGTCACATCTTATAAATTACTCTTTTTGGCATTTGAATTCTGTTTAGGTGTTAAACACATGTTAAGTTGCTTGTATCTATTGTTGTTGTGCTTATTACATTGTCTCCAATGTCCATCTTGTTGAATTATATAATTACCTTGTTTTACACCCTTGTTTTGTTCCATTGTCAGGTGCCACTTGAAAGGTACTATTTGTGTTTGTTTTGACATCTGTTTATAGTTCTACATTGTCATCCAACCTTTGTATAATTATTCTTAAAGACAATAGTTATACTGTATTATTTTAGGTATTGAGATGGTCCAGTATAAATAGAACGGACATGTAAGCTCCCGGGCAGATTGAATTTAGAGATAGAATATTGAGAGAGAACACTGACATAATATGAGATTAAATTCAGACAGAATATTGAAGTATGAGATGAAATTAGTAAGAGAAAAACATAGAATAGGAAATAAAGTAGTAACTGATATTTAATACAGATATTGAGAAGAGACTGGAAATAGACTTTAATGAAAAATATACAAGTGACATTGGATTATAATTATATGTGAATTGTTGATCATTGTTGAATAATAAATTGTTATGTGAATAAATAAGAACATCAAAGAAGAACTCTTTTACACCCCCAACCAAACTATAATAAGTCTATCATTAGAAACGTTTTGTAACCAACCGCGAGTGTGCACTGTCACTGGCTAATCGTCCACCCACTAGAACTTGTAGTAGAAGTTGTCAAGGACCATCCATTTATTGAGATAGGGTGCGGTTACAAGGGCGGGTGCGCTAAATAGGTCATTTACGGTATATATGTTACAGGCAAACTGTATAATCAGGCATTTCGCGAAATGCCTAAAAATTCCAGGCATTTCGCGAAATCCCTGATTCACTTAGGCATTTCGCGAAATGCCTAAAATTTCCAGGCATTTCATGAAATGCCTGGAATTTGTCCTTCTTTATTACACAACTTGCCTGGTGTATTATAGGCAAATTGTGAAATACAATAATTTTATATAATGCAAAGCTTTGCTGATTAGTTAGCCATATTTAGATAAATGAGAAGAATTATAAAGCTCTTTAAATTGTTCCTGTTAGAAATTTGAATTATTTTATCATGGCTGATATTTAGAGCTCTGTTACACAAAATATAATAACAGTACGGATGAAATATATTTAATGATCTGGGCATATATTTCGAGTGTTTTGTATGTCATTTAATTTATCAGTTAAAGTTTTGTACAAGTTATATAATGTAATATCAAGTTATATCAAAGAAGTTTAACTTGTATGACTGACTTGACAAGTTTAACACCATATAATTTTTAAGCTTAAAAACAGAAGACAGTCTGTACAAATATTATGCAACAAATTTTCATGAAAATCTTGGTCAAATTAATAGGTGGTACACATTTATATTGGAACAAACATGTAAAGAAATAAAAATAAACTTAAAGAGATAGGATATGAATTAAAAATGAGTTGCATGAAAATAGAACAAATAGATTACATCTATATGACAAGCTATTAAAATATGTGCACAAATATAAACATTCAAGGAAAATTTAACTTCAACAGCACACCAGTGTATTGTGATGAATGAGGGAGTGATGGTATTAATAACATTTTGAATCTTTATTGGTATCATCTTTTATAGATTTTCACCTTTACAACCACAACCTATATGATCTACAGACAATTAAAAATCCAATTCACTGGTAAACAGGTAGCATTCATATAATTGCAATTGCATAGCATTGGACTGGGTTGGGGTGGGGGATAGAGCTTTAAGTAGTCTTTGTTCAAGGTACAATAAGGGTTTATTGTTTAATCTTTTAAACCAGAGAAGCCATGTACACTTTCAAATAAGCTTGTCTATGATGAAAATCAAAACATCTGTTCTAAATAAAATAATCTCCTGCTCTATGTACTAGAGAATTTGTGTTTACATGTTGTCAAGTATACTGAATAAATCACTTTTGAATTAACAAGAACAAGAAATGTTGTCGATACATTAGATGAAGGTGTTGGTAAATCTGTAATAAATATTTACATGTTGTCAAGTTTGTTGAATAAATAAGTTTTGTATCATCAACAATAAACTATTGGTGAAATAAATTTGTCTTCTTAAACCAAATGATCAATCAGAAAAATCTGATAACAATAAAATAGACTGGAGAATCATATTTAGGCATTTCATGAAATGCCTGGAGCTCAAAACCAGGCATTTCGTGAAATGCCTGGAAATTTTAGGCATTTCGCGAAATGCCTAAGTGAATCAGGGATTTCGCGAAATGCCTGGAATTTTTAGGCATTTCGCGAAATGCCTGATTACACAGTTTGCCTGTAACATATATATAGGATGGCACAGTCACTTCTGTATACGTGTGCTACATGGAAAGAAATCTTTGAAGTTGAAATACTTATCTGTATCAAAAGGATATAAACTGCTTGTTGTACAAATTTTGTGGTGAACTCTTATAGAAGTAAACTTGATATACTATGTGTATCTACCAGAGTAAATTTACTGTATGTTGGATATTGTCACACCTTAGAGCAGACAGCATGTTTGTGCAAACACTCTTTATGTCTGGATATAGATATGTTGTGTTGCTGGACGTTGACCGGATCACAGGATCTCAGTTGACTGTTATTATTATTTTGTTAATTAAATTTCTTAAATGAAACTATCTGTCCTATCTTGTTGCAACTATCCAAAGAATCCAAAATTTGTCCGAAAATTGGTCTATCTCGTACAAATTTTGAGAGAAACAAGATTTTTGATTTCCAGCAAAATTCAAGATGGCGGCCGAAATTCGGGTAGTCCTTACTATCCAGAAGGTCCTGAATTTTCCAGAAATTACTGTATGTATCATGCTTATTGAGATAAAAAACAATTGTAACTCCAGACAAAATATGAGACGGCGTCCACAATTAAAAAATTTTTTAAATTTTCAAAAATAAAAAACTTTTCAAAAGTAGTGCTTTTACCCTGGGATATGATGATAGACAAAATTTGTCCGAAATCTGTTTACAGTTGTCGAGATAAGTAGCATTTTTTATTTTAGACAAAATTCAAGATAATTTACTCAAAAGTAAGACTCTGAAAGTAGCTATGCACTGAGCTACTTGTTTAAAACTTTACAGTGTTATAGCTGACCCCAAAGTAGGTGAATAACATAATCTGAATGGTTAAGAGGATATTAAGTAAAATACTTTTGAAGATATGTGTATTATACATATCCCAGTAAACATTTTTAGGTTTTGCAAATGTTTGAAAGGAAACATTTGACAAAGGTTAAAAAATGATGGATGCAAAAACCATTTATAATAGAATGTTTTTAAAATGTTTTATTTATACCATTTATTAAACGTTTAATGATAAATGTTAGAAAAATGTTACAAATGAACATATTAATGTCTGAATAATAATGGGGTCAGAGGTCAAATTCAATATCTTTTTAAGATTGCTCACTAATGAAAATATTATAACTTTTATATGCTAAATTGTACAAATAGTTAGCTTAAAAATTAAGTCCCCATTCAATTTGAAAATTTTGATTACTTACATGTAGCTCTTATAAGCTACAAGCTTACCATGTGGAACTGAATGCTAACTCAGGAGATCGCAGGCATCCAGCCAACGTCTAAGAAAAATAGACATTTATAGTTGGCCGTAACTCAGGTTGACTTCTCGCAAAACTCTTCCTAATTCATCTCCTTTTCTCATTGAAATTTTGAACCATACCCCCTCTGCTGTAATACAGCGGGGAGGCAGGGTGGGAGACTCTTCAGTTCTACATGGTAGGCTTGTAGCTTATGAAGCTACATTTAAGTAATCAAAATTTTCAATTTTATTGCGCTACAATAGCTTACCATGTGGAACTGAATACTTAATCCAACCGCTCGGTGGAGGGATTACAGCTGAGACTGGAAAAGATGTCAATTTTTCTTAGATTTTGAAGTAATAGACTGAAATGAATGATAGAAATACCAGTCTGAGTTCTGTTACAGTGCCCCAATCCCAAACATCGGGCCTGTAAAAAGCCCAAAACCTGAATTGAATGGATGACAGTGCTAAAAACTGTCTGGATGTTTTGATTGAAGCAGAAAAGTGCAGCCTATGCTCACTTATGAACAGTAAAGTCCCTAGGGTTTTACTCCACAATGGAAAACAAATCCTAGGCTTGGAAATCTCATAATTTTTGCCACCCTAAAATGAGATTAATGACAACCTTAATAGACCTTACCCAAACATCCTGATGAGGTAAACATATACTTAGACCCTGGAATTTAGACTCCTGAAGACTGTAGCAGATGTGGTTGTGGCGGATGTGTCTCCCCCTTTTCTTTCCGAGGATAACTGGTCCGAGGGGAAGGGTCTAGGACTTGTTGTGCCGCCACTACTGGACCCAGATACATATTATTGTCGTTGTCTGACCAAGTAAGGTCTTTTAGGTAAAAACGAGAAAAAGGTTTTTGCTAACAAAAACGAGGCCATGACGAAAATGCAAAGTAATCCATCAACGATGTCAACATATGCATCATAAGGAATAGAAAATGTGAACTTTACTGCATTGTGTATGTTACTATACTTAACAAATTAAAGAACGATCATAGCTTGTCAGAAGAGAAATTGTAGGTGTGAAATTTACTTCTTGAAAGAATCTATGTCCAGTGCCTGGAAAAAATGCCTCCTAGAAAATATGCCTCCTAGAAAGAATGCCTCCTGAATATTTTGTGACTAGGAAAAATGCCTCCTAAGAAAACAAGAGTAGAGTGCCCATGAACGGGCACTGTGTCAGCTGACTGAGTGTTTTTGATTTGTGAAGGTGATAATGAGAGGAAAGAATAACTAGAAAAATGTTTTTGCTGACAAAAACGAAGCGGCCCTGATGAAAAAGTGCGAAGTAAGCTGTAAAAGATGTCAAGATATGCATCACAAGGAATAGAAAATGTCAAGTTTAGTGCATTGTGTATGTTACCATATTTAACAAATGAAAGAACGACCACAGCTTGGCAGAAGACAAATTGTAGGTGTGAAATTTACTTCTCAAAAAAACGTATGTCCGATGCATGGGAAAAATGCCTCCTGGAAAAAATGCCTCCTAGAAAATATGCCTCCCAGGAAATGTACCTCCTAGAAAGAATGCCTCCTGAATATTTTGTGACCAGGAAAAATACCTCCTAAGAAAAAAAGTTCTTTCAAGTATTATAACACTACAGGTTCACATTACAACTTCAGAGGCATCTTCATTTTTCTACTTGAGTCTTATAGTCGCCAATGCCTGTCAAAAATTCACAGTATTTTACCCATTTTGCTTAGCTGTACAAAGGTACGTAAGTTTCTCTTGTAAGGTTTTGCTGGTGCTTCTCACTCTTTTGGCTGGCTGCTCATCCTTGGTTTCCATGACAGGTGTCGTGTTTTTCTTGTAATTACATTTCTGCCCCTCCTAGTGCATCTAACTGCGATCAACTCCTTACAGAGGGGATAACCTATGTTGTAATTTGATAAGAATGTATATTGTAAGCCATAAAGGCCACAACTATTTCATCAAGAAACCTCACAGCCATAAATCCTGCTTTTAAACTGGTCCAGAGTACAGCTGAAGGGAAACCCTTTCAAGAAGATATTTGTAATTTGTACTTCATGATATTGTTCGTTCTGGTTTTGACTGTACATATCTAAAATTAACATGTTTTTGATATTATACGTTATAGGTTTCATATGTAACATGTTTACAAGTTGCAATAACTTTTTTTCTCAGGAGGCATTTTTTGCTAGTCACAAAATATCCAGGAGGCATTTTTTCCAGGAGGCATTTTTTCTGTGAGGCATTTTGTCCAGGAGGCATTTTTTTCCCGGATTCCATATGTCCTACATTCTTTGGTAATGTTCTCGGGAGAAGAGGTCTCGAGTGAAAGGGTACATTGACCACAGACATTAGTGTTCAAAATGTCATTAGTATCAGACTTAAGTATAAAACACTAATTCAATGCAGTGGACTAAGATGCTTAAGAACTATTGTTTAAAATTACTGATTGTGCTTCAACTAAAAACTTAACAAAACCACTAATAAAATCCAGTGAACCAAAGTGCCTTAGACTTTTTGTTCAAAAGTTAATGATTTTGCTTCAGAGTTATTGCTTACAAGAAAAATCAAGTTACAAACAAGTTAAGCTATAGCGCTAGAAAAATGTTACTGGATTTATTGGGAAAGAAAAGTATGAGTTTATATATTGCAATATTTATGAATGATTTAGCAAGTGAAATTAAAAATCTAGGTTTAGGAATAAGAGTAGGAGATCATGATCCATTCCACACTTCAATAATGCACAAAATTAAGACCAAACAAGTTACTGGACTTGTTGTAGCTGTGGAAAAGTAGCCTAATAACATATTTTAACAAAATCTTGTGAACGCAATACTTTTCAAGTTATAAGTGATTTAGTGCATGACTTCAGGAATTTGAATGCATTAAAGTTTCAAATATTCATTTCCCACTTGAGCTAAAATTAATTAAATGTAGAAGTCTAAGTGAAATGGAAGAAGTAAAAGAAAACATTATACATTCAAAGAACAGCATAAATATTCCACTTTTTTTTTGTGCCACTTTTGCTTCACACACACACACATATATATATATATCTATCTGTCATCTCCCTCCATCAACCCCCCACTTCCCCCACTGAGGCCATTCTTTTTTCCACTTGCTTTTTATGTGCACTAAAGGGGAGTGGGGGGGGTTCTTTCTGCATAGAAAGACTTTCCATGAATGTGCCTTTTGATAGATATGACAGAAAAGCAAATATACAGAGTTGGGGAGGAAGAAGAAAGGGACAAGTCATTCATTTCCACTCAGCTGGAGATACATAAAATGCTGTACAAGAAAAACTGTTTATGAGAAAGTGTTTTTTTCAGGCATCTTATATTGTGAAAGAAGTCAGGTGTATACATTTGACCAATTTAAATAGTCTATGTGAACAAGTACCTAGATCATCAACTCCTTCTACAAAATAAAAGTTGAACAATTGAAGCTTTTTTTCCAAAAAGGAAAAGTTATATCCCCACAATTCCAAAAGAATGGAATCAGAAGAATGTGGTTTTTTTAATCTGCCTACAATTGGGAATTTATATTATGTGAACACTGATCAGTTGCAATATGTTAATAACCACATCAGTGCATCATAAATAGCTCAGTTTTTTCTTTGAAGATGTCATAACTTCATAAACACTAAGAGATTAGGTTTGCCAAACAGCATAAATATTTTTAAGTATACATATGGCAGGTGTGGTTTTAAAAAGTGTTAAATGAGGAGGGAGCAAGAGGTATATATTTATCATGTTAACATGGCCAAAGCCTCTTAAGTACAGGAATTTTAAGTAAAGTGTTATACAAAATGTTACTTTAGTATAATCAATGTCAAGTTAAACTGATATTACTGAACAGTAATTCTGTTAGGGGTGTTTTGGACTTATGCTTAAGGTTACCTTAAGTAAAGCTTAAGGTCTGCGCAAAGTATCCCAAAAATTTTTCCCGCCCCTATAGTATTAAAGAAAGATAAGAAGGAAAGAAAAATTTGAAAGGCTAAGAAGTTATTCAAGGGAGACCATAATCCTGCGGTGGCGGCGGCGGTGATCAGTCGAACTTCGGTGAAAACAAATAAGCGTCCCTGACGGGCCGCTTAATTATCAGGGAAAGTGCTGTACAGAAGTACAGTAAATGGTAATTGAACAGCATGTTCGAAAGAAATTCCGAAGCTGACAGAAGGACAAAAAAGTTGTGCCTTGCAAATGGTATTATAAAGGAAAATAACAAGGTAACTGTTTTAGTGTAAAAAGTAGGTTAAAACACATTTAAAGAAATACTGCAAATGCAATATCCTCATTCAACCTTGAAGAAGGGGTGCAAGGTCAAATCCAACCACACAAAAACATTCCCAGCCCATGAATTCCTATAGGTTGGTTTACCATCCCAAACCTCTAGGACCAATAATAAGCGAGTTTTAAGCTTTTAAGCTTGGCTATCCTCATTTGACCTTGAAGGAGGGGTCCAAAGGTCAAATCTGACCACACCAACAGATTCCCAGTCCATGATTTCCTATAGGATGGTTTACCACCCCAAACCTCTAGGACCAATAATAAGCAAGTTATAGGCACTTTTAAGTTTCGCTATCCTTGTTTGACTTTGAAGGAGGGGTCCAAGGTCAAATCTGACCACGCCAATAGAGTCCCAGCCAATGATTTCCTATAGGTTTGTTTACCATCCCAAACTTCTAGGACCATAATAAGCAAGTTATAGGCACTTTTAAGTTTGGCTCTCCTCGTTTAACCTTGAAGGCAAGGTCCAAGGTCAAATCCGACCACACCAAAAGATTCCCAGTCCATGATTTTCTACAGGTTGGTTTTCCATTCCAAACCTCTAGGACCAATAATAAACGAGTTATAAGCACTTTTAAGTTTGGCTTTCCTCGTTTGACCTTGAAGGAGGGGTCCAAGGTCAAATGGAACCACATCAACAGATTCCCAGCCCATGATTTCCTATATGTCTGTTTACCATCCCAAACCTCTAGGACCAATAATAAGCAAGTTATAAGCACTTTTAAGTTTCGCTATTCTTGTTTGACCTTGAAGGAGGGGTCCAAGGTCAAATCTGACCACGCCAATAGAGTCCCAGCCAATGATTTCCTATAGGTTTGTTTACCATCCCAAACTTCTAGGACCATAATAAGCAAGTTATAAGCACTTTTAAGTTTGGCTCTCCTCGTTTGACCTTGAAGGCAAGGTCCAAGGTCAAATCAGACCACACCAAAAGATTCCCAGTCCATGATTTTCTACAGGTTGGTTTTCCATTCCAAACCTCTAGGACCAATAATAAACGAGTTATAAGCACTTTTAAGTTTGGCTATCCTTGTTTGACCTTGAAGGAGGGATCAAAGGTCAAATCTGACCACACCAGAAGATTCCCAGCCCATGATTTCCTACAGGTTGGTTTACCATCCCAAACCTCTAGGACCAATAATAAGGGAGATATAAGCACTTTTCATAACTGACAAAAGAAATGCCCTTGGCAGCCATCTTGTTTTTCAAAATGAGGCCAAAAACATTCCCAGTCAAGATTTTATAATGAGGAACATATCCTGCGAATTTGAGATTTCTACCTATAATACCCTTTGTTCTAGGGGGCCAACAAAAGTCCTTGTTTAAAGTCGAATAAACGTCCCAGGCAGCCATCTTGTTTTTCAAAATGAGGCCAAAAATATTCCCAGGCAACATTTTATGGTTATTAATATATCCTGCAAACTTGAGAAGGCTAGCTATAATATTTTTTTTGTTAGCGCGGTAATGGTGAAATCTCTCTACACACTGCAGCTATGCAGTGGATACAATGATTTACTCAACAGTGAGAACCTGAAAGTAGCTATTGCTCAGCTATGCCATGACATACAGTTGTGCAATTCCACTATGTTATAGCTGACCAAAATTATGTAAATAACATATTTAAACAAAATACTCTAAATGCAATAGTTTTCAAGTTATAACTGACTTATTCAACAGTGATAACTTCAAAGTAGCTATTACTGAGCTATGCAATGAGTTACATGTCTGAATTTTTACTATGTTATAGCTGACCCAAAAGTAGGTGAACAACATATTTAAGCAAAGCACTGTAAATGCAATAGTTTTAAAGTTACAACTGATTTACTCAACAGTCAGTACCTGAAAGTAGCTATTGCTCAGTTGTGCCATGAGCTATAGGTCTGTAATTTCACTATGTTATAGCTGACCCAAAAGTAGCTGAATAACATATTTACACAAATTTCTGTAAATGCAATAGTTTTCCAATTACAACTGATTTACTCAATAGTGAGAACTTCAAAGTAGCTATTACTCAGCTATGCAATGAGATACTGGTCTGGAACTTCACTAAGTTATAGCTGACAACAAAATAGGTGAATAACACATTGAAACAAAATACTCAAAATGCAATAGTTTTCAAGTTATAAGTGATTTACTCAACAGTGATACCCTAAAAGTAGCTATTTATTAACTCAGCTCTGCAATCAGCTACAGGTCCGAAATTTTACTATGTTATAGCTGACCCAAAAGTAGGTGAACAACATATTTATACAAAATTCTCTAAATGCAATAGTTTTCAAGTTACAACTGATTTACTCAATAGTGAGAACCTGAAAATAGCTATTGCTCAGCTATGCCATGAGCTATCGGTCTGTAATTTCACTATGTCATAGCTGACCCAAAAGTAGGTGAACAACATATTTTAACAAAATACTCCAAATGCAATATTTTTTCAAGTTACAACTGATTTACTCAACAGTGAGAACTTCAAAGTAGCTATTACTCAGCTATGGCATGAGCTACAGGTCTGAAATTTTACTATGTTATAGCTGACACAAAAGTAGTTGAATAACATATTTATACAAAATTCTCTAAATGCAATAGTTTTCAAGTTACAAGTGAGTTTACTCATGATGGAAGTTACTGAAAAGCCCAAAAGTTGCTATTACTCACTTAGCTATTGAGACAGATACCCAAGTTACTCACCATGTTGTAGCTATGGAAAAAGTAGCTGAACAACATATTTTAACAAAATGCTTTTCAAGTTACAAGTGATTTGGTGCATGATTTCATGAATTTTAATGCATTAAAAATATTAGAAAAATTTATTAAAAAAAAGTAAGACAGATCCAGGTCTCATACTCAGACAAGAGAATCTACCTCTGGCCTAGTACATATATGCAAGATATGAGAGAAATCCTTCAAATAGTCACTGAGAAAATTGTGATAAAGTGTTGAAATTTTAACACTTTTGGTGGGGGTACCTCCCTTGTAATGTCTCTAGCAAACAGACGAACAGACAGATTTGCATGCCTTGAACAATTTTTCATCCTCGATAGATAAGGTATCTTTTAAAAAAAAACAGCATGTCTCTAGGCCTTGTAGTTTTGGAGAAGAAGTTGTTCACGCGGACGCATACGCTTCAGAGGGTAAATTTGACCGGCTATCTACAATCTCACATAGGGTTTCCCAATACCTGTTAATACATTCTAAAGCTCTAAAAGCAAGAATAAAAAAGATATAAGGCAAAAACACAAAATCGACTATTTTATGACCCCAGTTTGACCCATAAAGGGGGGTCAAGGGGTAAATCTGACTGGCTATCTAGACTCTTCACATACAGTTTCCCAATACCTCGTAACACATTCTTTAGTTCTAAACCAAGAATAAAGGAGATATAAGGCAAAATGTCAAAATCGGCTATTTTATGACCCCCAGTTTGACCCCTACAGGGGGGTCGGGCAAAGGTGGGGGGGATTGGACTTGCTTTTTTGACTCTCCGCATATGGTTTCCTACTCCCTTCCAATACATTTTATGGCTCTAAATTCAATACTTAAGAAGATAATAGGGGGTTCACATAAATTTTAAGCTTTCTGGTGAATTGGTACCTGTGAGAAAATCACTTCTAAAATCTAATCAGCTCGCATTTTTGATAGTATGAACATGTGTGGACAATTACAAGTCCCTGTGGTCAGCAGATTCTGCTGAGCGGCGATAAGGGGTGCATGTACCAATTTTTATGTCATGACTCTGCGGCGTGGGCGTACGCGTCCGCGTGAACATCTTCTTCTCCAAAACTACAAGGCCTAGAGACATGCTGTTTTTTTTAAAAGATACCTTATATATCGAGGATGAAAACTTGTTCAAGGCATGCAAATCTGTCTGTTCGTCTGTTTGCTAGAGACATTACAAGGGGGGTACCCCCACCAAAAGTGTGAAAATTTCAACACTTTATCACAATTTTCTCAGTGACTATTGCAGGGATTTCTCTCATATCTTGCATATATGTACTAGGCCAGAGGTAGATTCTCTTGTGTAAGTATGAGACCTGGATCTGTCTTAATTTTTTTTAAATAAATTTTTTTAATTTTTAATGCATTAAAATTCATGAAATCATGCACTAAATCACTTATAACTTGAAAAGTATTGCATTTAGAGCATTTTGTTGAAATATGTTATTCTGCTACTTTTTTCATAGCTACAACATGATGAGTAACTTGGGTGTCTGTCTCAGTAGCTAAGTGAGTAATAGCTACTTTTGTGCTTTTCAGTAACTTCCATCATGAGTAAAATCACTTATAACTTGAAAACTATTGCATTTAGAGAATTTTGTATAAATATGTTATTCAACTACTTTTGTGTCAGCTATAACATAGTAAAATTTCAGACCTGTAGCTCATGGCATAGCTGAGTAATAGCTACTTTTAGGTTATCACTGTTGAGTAAATCACTTATAACTTGAAAACTATTGCATTTAGAGTATTTTGTTTCAATATTTTATTCACGTATTTTGGCGTCAGCTATAACATAGTGAAGTTCCAGACCTGTGGCTCAATGCATTGCTGAGTAATAGCTACTTTGAAGTTGTCACTGTTGAGTAAATCAGTTGTAATTGGAAAACTATTGCATTTACAGAATTTTGTGTAAATATGTTATTCAGCTACTTTTGGGTCAGCTATAACATAGTAAAATTTCAGACCTGTAGCTCATGGCATAGCTGAGTAATAGCTACTTTTAGGTTATCACTGTTGAGTAAATCACTTATAACTTAAAAGCTATTGCATTTAGAGTGTTTTGTTTCATATGTCATTAACCTATTTTGGGGTCAGCTATAACATAGTGAAGTTCCAGACCTGTGGCTCAATGCATTGCTGAGTAATAGCTACTTTGAAGTTGTCACTGTTGAGTAAATCAGTTGTAATTGGAAAACTATTGCATTTACAGAAATTTGTGTAAATATGTTATTCAGCTACTTTTGGGTCAGCTATAACATAGTAAAATTTCAGACCTGTAGCTCATGGCATAGCTGAGTAATAGCTACTTTTAGGTTATCACTGTTGAGTAAATCACTTATAACTTAAAAACTATTGCATTTAGAGTGTTTTGTTTCAATATGTTATTCACCTATTTTGGGGTCTGCTATAACATAGTGAAGTTCCAGACCTGTGGCTCAATGCATTGCTGAGTAATAGCTACTTTGAAGTTGTCACTGTTGAGTAAATCAGTTGTAATTGGAAAACTATTGCATTTACAGAAATTTGTGTAAATATGTTGTTCAGCTACTTTTGGGTCAGCTATAACATAGTAAAATTACAGACCTGTAGCTCATGGCACAACTGAGCAATAGCTATTTTCAAGTACTGACTGTTGAGTAAATCAGCTGTAACTTGAAAAATATTGCATTTGGAGTATTTTGTTAAAATATGTTGTTCACCTACTTTTGGGTTAGCTATAACATAGTGAAATTACAGACCTATAGCTCATGGCATAGCTGAGCAATAGCTATTTTCAGGTTCTCATTATTGAGTAAATCAGTTGTAACTTGAAAACTATTGCATTTACAGTAATTTGCTTAAATATGTTGTTCACCTACTTTTGGGTCAGCTATAACATAGTAAAAATTCAGACATGTAACTCATTGCATAGCTCAGTAATAGCTACTTTGAGGTTATCACTGTTGAGTAAATCAGTTATAACTTGAAAACTATTACATTTAGAGTATTTTGTTTAAATATGTTGTTCACCTACTTTTGGGTCAGCTATAACATAGTGAAATTGCAGACCTCTATGTCATGGCATAGCTGAGCAATAGCTACTTTCAGGTTCTCACTGTTGAGTAAATCATTGTATCCACTGGATAGCCGCAATGTGTAGAGAGATTTCACCATTACCGCTCTAACGAAAAAAATATTATAGCTAGCCTTCTTAAGTTTGCAGGATATATTAATAACCATGAAATGTTGCCTGGGAATATTTTTGGCTTCATTTTGAAAAACAAGATGGCCGCCAGGGACGTTTATTTGACTTTAAACAAGGACTTTTGTTGGCCCCCTAGAGCAAAGAGTATTATAGGTGGAGATCTCAAATTCACAGGATATGTTCCTCATTATAAAATCTTGACTGGGAATATTTTTGGCCTCATTTTGAAAAACAAGATGGACGCCACAGGTGTTTCTTTGTCAGTCATGAAAAGTGCTTATATCTCCCTTATTATTGGTCCTAGAGGTTTGGGATGGTAAACCAACCTGTAGGAAATCATGGGCTGGGAATCTTTTGGTGTGGTCAGATTTGACCTTTGACCCCTCCTTCAAGGTCAAACAAGGATAGCCAAAGTTAAAAGTGCTTAGAACTCGCTTATTATTGGTCCTAGAGGTTTGGGATGGTAAACAGACATCTAGGAAATCATGGGCTGGGAATCTGTTTTAATGTGGTCCCATTTGACCTTGGACCCCTCCTTCAAGCTTAAATGAGGATAGCCAAACTTAAAAGTGCTTATAACTCACTTATTATTGGTCCTACAGGTTTGGAATGGAAACCAACCTACAGAAAATCATTGGCTGGGAATCTTTTGGTGGGGTCGGATTTGACCTTGGAACCTGCCTTCAAGGTCAAACGAAGATAGCCAAACTTAAAAGTGCTTATAACTCGCTTATTAATGGTCCTAGAAGTTTGGGATGGTAAACCAACCTATAGGAAATCATGGGCTGGGAATCTTTTGGTGTGGTCTTATTTTGCCTTGGACCCCTCCTTCAAGGTCAAATGAAGATAGCCAAACTTAAAATTGCTTATAACTCGCTTATTATTGCTCCTACAGGTTTGCGATGGTAACCAACCTACAGGAAATCATGGGCTGGGATTCTTTTGGTGTTGTCGGATTTGACCTTGGGCCCCTCCTTCAAGGTCCAACAAGGATAGCGAAACTTAAAAGTGCCTATAACTCAATTATTATTGGTCCTAGAGGTTTGGGATGGTAAACCATTGTATAGAAAATCATGGGCTGGGAATCTTTTGGTGTGGTCAGATTTGACCTTTGGACCCCTCCTTCAAGGTCAAATGAGGACAGTGAAACTTAAAAATGCTTATAACGTGCTTATTATTGGTCTTACAGGTTTGGAATGGAAACCTACCTATAGGAAATCATGGGCTGGGAATGTTTTTGTGTGGTTGGATTTGACCTTGGACCCCTTCTTCAAGGTTGAATGAGGATATTGCATTTGCAGTATTTTTTTAAACATGTTTTAACCTACTTTTTACACTTAAACAATTACCTTGTTACTTTCCTTCATAATACCATTTGCAGGGTACAACTTTTTTGTCCTTTTCTTTTGTCAGCTTCGGAATTTCTTTCGAGCATGCTATTCAATTACCATTTACTGTATTTCTGTACATCACTTTCCCTGATAATTATGCTCTCCTCTCATTATCACCTTCACAAATCAAAAACACTCAGCTGACACAGTGCCCGTTCACGGGCACTCTCCTCTTGTTTGAGCATGTGACCTTGATCAAGATCAAAGGTCAAATTTAAGCATGTGGAAAAATTTCCCACACCTAAGGTATATGATTGCCAATATGGTTAAAAAGATTCCAATAATAAGGGAGATATTCAAGGGAGACCACAATGCGGCGGCAAGGAAACTGAAGTAAAAAAAAAAATAAGCGCCCTTTTCAGGGATGCTTAATTACATCAGTCATCACTTTCACTTCCTTATTTGGCATACGGAAATGCGCGAGTGTGGGTGATAAAAAGCAAGTTTTATTGAATATTATATGTTCTGGGCCGGGATTCACCAATGGTCTTAAGTATTAGACAATTTTTTTGCTTAGACCAGTCTTAAAGTTATGACTTTTTCTTAGTTCTTAAATTGGCATTCACAAAAGTACTTAGCAAAATCTTAGCTGACTAAGCTGAGACAAAATTTGTGCAAAAAGTCTTTGAATTCAGATTAACAAATTTTAGTAAAACAAAAACATTTTTCATCGATAAATACACAAAACATGCTCTTCAGAATAATAAAACAGATTTGTTACTTCTTTTTTGTAAAATTATGTGAAACTAGTAGTCTTTGAGTTTTATTGTGAGTCGGCCATTTTTATGACAAAATTTTTACTACAAAAGGTAAAATGTGAAAATTTATTGGTAATTAAATTATATAAATTTCTATTACAATTCACAATAATTACTTTTATAGGAAGTATAGATCCCCATATTATATTTTTTGTTGGTACAACAAAGGGTAAAATGTAAATACATGCAATGCTCCGCAGTGGTCTTAAAGTTATGACAAAATCTAAGACAAATTTTTGTCTGAGACTTTCTGTGAATCACATTTTGTCTAAGCAAAAAAGTCTCAGCTTTATAACAAAATTCTTGCACAGTTAAGACTTTTCTCTTAAAATTATGACAATTTTTTGCTTAAGACTTTTGTGAAACCCGTCCCTGTGTCTTAGACTTAGCCAGGTCTTAGGTTTAAATGTGGTCTTAAAGTTGAGACTTTTGTCTCAGCAGCTAAGTTTTGTCTTATATCTGTATTCACAAAAGGGGACTCAGCTATGTCCAAGATAATCAAATAACCACAGTGGTTTTATGTGTCATGTGACCTTTCTTTTCTAGTTCAAACTGTACTATTGGTGACATATATCATTCATTTAATGCATTTTATCAAAGGAAAAGTGCTGTTTTGAAATGGAAAACCTTGTTACCACATATATACTTCCCAAAGACTGCTTTAGTGAGGTGTTCTGTATAATTATACCTTATTTACACCCATTTCAAGTTTTGAAGTGGAGAAGAGTTTATGGCATATTTAAGTCCTTACAAAATTTAAGCCCACTACCAACCAGTCTTAGAGTTGAGCCCTTGGCTAAGCCTAAGACCAGTCTTAAATTCATAGTGAATACAACAAAGCCTAAGACAAAAGTCTTAGCAGTTTTTGGGCAGAATTTTGAGATAAAAGTCATTGGTGGAGAAACCCCCTCCCCCTCTTTGACTTGTTTCGAATACTGTTATTGATGCTCTCTGGTGGATACTATGGATTGTGCATGAGTACGCCGCCAACGCAGTGTGTAGAGATTTTCTCGTTAGCCTCTAGAGGCCAGGGTATTATCGGTAGGCTTCTCAAATTTGGAGAATATATTCATAATTTCATATTCATGAAATCTTGCCTGGGAATATTTTTGGCCTCATTTTGACTATAAGGACTGATAAATACAGAGTTAAAAATTGTGGGCTGACTGAAATCGCATTATTAGACACACACTTATGAACAAATTGTTACTAAGTTTCCCAAGATCAGTTATTATTGCTCACCGTCATCTTGTACAAAAACCACCAGTGGCAAATTCTGCAGACATAAAGATTGGTTGGAAAGCCACCGATGGCCCAATGGTGATAAACTGCTGATTGTACAACCAAAACCCACCGGTGGGCCAATGGTGCCAAAATCTGCCGACCACACGCCGGTGGGCCAACGGTGGAATGTTATCTGGGTCAATAAAAACCGGCATCCATAAAAACCGGTTATGATGAAAAAATGTGTAAAGGTGATGAACTAGTACAATAATTTACATAAAATGTAAGCGAAAACAATATTAGACCGAGTTTCTGTCCCATCGCACATTGCTGTTGATATTTCTGATGGTACGCAATGGCGAGGGACAGAGCTCACATCTACTTGTTTTCAGTGTAAATTTTAAACGGCATATTTCCACACATATAATAATAATAATAATATATTTTATTTCTATTCTGTAAGTAAGTACAATTATTACACAGTATTAAGTACAATTATTACAATTTTTACAGAAACAGTTACAAAGATCAAGGTACTTTTCATAAGTACACTGACAGAACTTAGAAAGAAACGGAAATAGCAGAAGCTTTGCTTATCTAGGCTATTCCCTCATCACTAACAGTCAATCATACAGTAATTAAAACATAAATTGTAATTTACCTGTTACAGAATGTCTTTAACCTACGATGACTCATTTTTCTGTGAATTATTGTACCTGTTCACCACCTGTACACATTTTTTATTTAATCAGAATTGTTAATTGTTACATTCATTCTTTGAGATATATATATGTGCCATTCACTAATGTTTAATGCCTATCCATTTGGCACATACATATTTCAGCCCATTTTTAAAATGTAAGCAAAACTTCACCTTTGCAATAGTCTTTACTAAAGTAATTTCTGGCTTACAAAAGCCTTTTAGTGTAGCAACATATGTAATATAAACTGGATACATCAATATAGTCACTGTAAGGACATTTTAAGTACATGCAATAATTTCTTGCCAGTAAAAATTTACTCAGAAAACGAGTACATGTGAACTCTGTCCCTCGCCATTGCGTACCATCAGTATATCAATAGCAATTGACGACGGGACAGAAACTCGGTCTAAGACAATATTACCCAGAGAGCATTCCGCCGTCGGACCAACGTTGGCTGTTGGTCGCACGGTCGGCAGATTTTGCCGACGTTGGGCTGGCGTTGGGCCAACGCTGACTTGCCAACCACTCCTCAGGTTAGATATCTCTATATTTTGCCGACGTTGGGCCAACGCTGTGCCAACAGCAGACTTTTATTCAAGATGGCGGCGAGCAATAATAGGAGTTTTGAGGAAACTTAGAAAAAATTATTTATTAGGGTATGTCTAAAAAACATATTTCAGTGAGCCCACAAATTTTAAATAACCATTTAATAACTTTATGCATAAAAATAATAAATCTCATTATAAATTCACACAAAAAAGTTGCTGGTGAACATTATCTGATTGGCCTATGTTATAAATAGAATGTAATTTTTACCGGTGGCTTGCCGACGTTGGGCCAACAGTCAAAAAGCCGTTGACCCAATGTGGGCAGCCAACGTCGGACCGCTGACGTTGGGCCAACATCGGAATGCTATCTGGGTAGAAATAAAAAGTGTGTACAGGTGGTGAACTCGTACAATAATTTACATAAAATGTAAGCAAAAACAATGAATCATCGTAGGTTAAAGACATTCTGTAACAGGCAAATAAGGTTCTTGGGATGCCAAAGGGGTCCTTGCGGTGTCCTTCGGTGTGTGCGTCCTTGTGGTGTTTAGCCCTGTGCTGTAGCTTATTCCACAGTCACCAGGGTACGTTTTTCATTGTTAAAAAACTGGTGTGACATAAATTTTATGCATATACTATAACAGAAGTACAACTTTGACAACTCACAGATCTGTCAGATTTTCACCCTCTGTCATGTCAACAAGTAACTAGACTGGGCCAACTCGGCGCCAGCATATCCCCAGGCAGGTCATCACTCACGCAACATGTTTTCATTGGGTATTTTTGTCATTGGACCCTGCCTGTGTGATATAGTTTTGCGGGAAAACATGAACATCAAGCACTTATATAAGAACTTGAGTAATTCAATCTACAATATTTCTATTTTGTAAACAAAATGGTATCCCCAGACGACTGATACCAACTTTGCCCACAAGAACTTTGCCCAATACAAACTCCATCCACAGGCATTTTGCCCACAAGGAAATTTGCTGCCCATAACAATCTGACAGGGTAGGATGTTCACCCACAATCAACCAACCAACCAACCAACCAACCAATCAATACTCCATTCAGAGAACTACTCAGGATATATAGTGCTGAAAGAGATAAACATTAACTGAACTAAAGTTGCACTATATAAAGTATGCAAGTTGATATCATTAGCATTTAATTCACTGTTGATAGAGTTACATAGTATTGCAAAATGAAAACAATAAAAAAACCAGAGGTGGCCAAAACCTTTGCAATGAAGAATGCATATACATGTATACAAAAAAGGTTTCAAGGAAATCCAACAGTCATTGAGAATATTATTACACGTACACTGTAAAATTACATACTTAAAATTGGATAATATAATAAGAAGCTGAATGGTAGATATTGCACACTTAAACTTCAATAAAAAATATTAAAAAGCTAATTTTTTGGCTATTATTTCATATCATTATTTTATGCAAAGTTCCTCCCCTGTAAAAATGTGGTGGGCAAAGTCCTTTGTGTGCAAAGGTCCTGTGGGCAAGAGTCCTTGTGGGCAAAGGTCCACACACAAGTTTATCTGTTTCTATGTTTTAACATATTAGTGGATATATGACACATTAAAAAACAAATATGCAATTAGATTTTGTCTTTTTTTCTTCAGAATTTGACATGTATCCTTCCAAGCCTTTTACAAAGTAAATTAAAGCTGGTTTCACAGTTTCATTTATAATAAAAAGAAACAGTAAAATCTGACAATATCACTTCTCACTTCCTTGCAGAGCAAAAAAAAAAACAGAAGAAGAAGATATTATGTATGATGATCATATAATTAAACATCTAACACTATTACTGAAGATCTAATTAACACTATTACAGAGGATCTGCAACCCCACTGACAAACCTGGTTCTTTGTTTCTGATTTGACATCATTTCAATACCTTTGTTTATTTAGTGTCACTCAATAGCTGGAGGTGGGGGTGGGAGTGGGAATACATTTTCTAATATGACAAAGGGGATGAAGTGATAATGCATAAATGGCAAGAAATAACAAACACTCTGGTATATATAAAAGGGGTAACAAAATACTCAGAAATCATCAATGATCCAGTCTATATATCTTATGAACTTGCAATACAAAAAGCTCAGTTAATCTTATGACCAAAAAAATCAAATATATAAATAAGGAATGTCCAATAGGAAAATGATATCTCCAGATTTAAATATAAATTATTAAACCACAAAAACAGATTTATAATAATAAGTCAGAATTGAGAATTTTAAATGTGTGATTATCAACTGAAATAAGTTCATAACTGTAGGAGCTGTGTTAAAATTAACTGAGGCAAGTTGAATAATACTTGGCTAGTTAACGGTTAAAAATCCCCTATTTTTATGACATAAGGCTATAAATTCATTAATATTGGGACTTAAAGCTCAGCAGAAAATAACGACAAAATAACAGTGTCCATTTTTTCCTACTTTAATATGTATAACCAGTTTCATTTTAAAAAGTTAAAAACTCAGCAAGCAGAGGGATAAAAACACAAAAATAAGTTCTTAAAAGCTTAAGATGGTCATAACATCATTAATACTCAAAATTTAAATAGACAGGCACTTCCTTTGAAAAATTCAAAGATTTCAGCTTTATGAGCCATATAGCTTTAAAGTGGCACAATGTCCATAAACTGGGTCTCTGTGGGCATTTTAGAATTGCTAAAATGACCTTAGCAATTAAACTACAGATCTGAAACTTTTTGGGCACATTGATAACAAACAAAAGTTACATATAATACATTTTGAGATTTGTCACACTTAGCATTTCCAAATTACAGGGCAAAATACAGAAGAAAATGCCAAAAAGGGTCACTTGGGTGAGTGTCTATGGTCGTCATACACAGGTTAAATGTCTACTGAAGGCCTTGATGTTCGGTTCATGGAAAAAGAACATAATAATGTATTCCTAGTTGCGATTTCAGCCCTGTCAGTCACATAGTTTAACAGTCACAGGGCTTAAAAGTGGCAAAAAGTCCAAATATTGGGTCTCTGTGAGCCTTTTAGAGACCTCAATGTGACCTTCAAATTGAAGCTTCAGACTTAAAATCTTTCACAATCAGAGATTATACATAGAATGTATATCTAATATAGTTTGAAACTTCTCAGACTTACCATTCCAAGTTACAAGGCAAAATATGTAAAAAATGTCTAAAATGGGTCACTCGGGTGAATATCTATGATCGTCATACACAGGTTAAATATATACTAAAGGCCTTGATGTTCAGCACATGTAAAAAGAACATAATAATATATTCCCAGATGATATTTCAGCTGTATCAGTCACATAGTTTAACAGTCACAGGGCTTAAAAGTGGCAAAAAGTCCAAATATTGGGTCTCTGTGGGCCTTTTACAGACCTCAATGTGACCTTTAAATCAAAGCTTCAGACTTAAAATCTTTCACAATCAAAGGTTACACATAGAATGTATATCTAATACAGTTTGAAACTTCTCAGACTTACCATTTCCAAGTTACAGGGCAAAATATGTGAAAAATGTCTAAAAAGGGTCACTCGGATGAGTGTTTATGGTCTCACACACAGGTTAAATGTCTACTTGAAGCCTTTATTTCTGGCACATGTAAAAATAACATAATGATATATTCCCAGATGAGATTTCAGCTCTATCAGTCACATAGTTTAACAGTCACAGGTAGGGATGGCATCGTGAGGAATATTTTCTGTCGATATCGCCAATGCTTTTCATGAGGACATCGTGAACGGTTCGTGAAAACGTACATATCCTGGTAGTTGTTTTGTTTTCATTATTAAAACAGTAAACTAACACAAAATATTGTAAAAATACTCAAATTTTGTTGTTTTTTTTTTAAAATAATGCAGTTTAGAATACTTGTTTTCATTTCGTTTTTTCACTTCCTGTCTACTTCCTGTTGCTGGAGTTGAAAGGTCACACACCCCATTAGCCAATCAGAAAATTTGTTACATTGTCATCATTTTATAATGAAAAATGTGAAGTTTTTTGTTATATGTTGTTGGGGAATATGAATTTTTGTTGGAATATGGCATTTTAGGTTGGTAGTATATTGCATGTTTGTTTATTTATTTCAATGATGATATTATCGCCCATCAACGGAACTTCTCGATATCGTCCATTAATAATGCACCTCGAAAGATCCACGATATCGCGAGCTATGATGCCATCTCTAGTCACAGGGCTTAAAAGTGGCAAAAAGGCAAAATATCGGGTCTCTGTGGGCCTTTTAGAGACCTCAATGTGACCTTTAAATCAAAGCTTCAGACTAAAAATCTTTCACAATCAAAGGTTACACATAGAATGTATATCTAATACAGTTTGAAACTTCTCAGACTTACCATTTCAAAGTTACAGGGAAAAATATGTGAAAAATGTCTTATAAGGGTCACTCGGGTGGGTGTTTATGGTCCTCACACACAGGTTAAATGTCTATTAAAGGCCTAAATTTTGGGGCACATAAAAGAAAACACATAGATATATTCCCAGATGATATTTAACTTAGATGAGAGACATAGTTTGAAAGCTACAGTGCTTGAAGGTGGCAAAAAGTGCATAAATTGGGTCTCTCTGGGCACTTTTGAGACCTTAAGTCGACCCCTTTGGGTAAACCTACAGCCCTAAACTTTTCTACAGACAAGGATTACATATCAAGGTTATACCTACCGCAGTTTGAGACTCATCAGAATTACCACTTCCAAATTATAGGGCAAAATATGCGAAAAATATAGCAAAAAATCCCTAAGTGGGGGTCTTTATGGGCCTGAAACACAATTTTCTCCTCAACTTAAAGTCGTGATTTCCAGCACATGCACAAAGAACATACTAATGTGTTGTCAGGTAAAATTTCAGCCAGCTGAGCATCATAGTTTGTGACCTAGAGGGGTCTAAGTGGCTAAAAGTGCAATTTCTGACCTTAAGGTGGCCATAAGTTCTTTTTTATTGGGAGTTTAAGGTCACCTTAAAATAGGGATCTTCCTTTGGGCACCCTTAACATGTATACCAAGTTTGAAAAAAAAATATTAATTTGTTTTTGAGTTATCGCGTACACAAGGAAATTTCTACGGCGGCAGCGGCGGCGGCACGACGGACCTGAATCCAATATATCCCCGACTTTGGTCTGGGGATATAATGATCCTTTTTAAATTCAACATATCACATAACAGATGCACTTAAACTTGTAAAAGAATGATTATGCTATCCATTGACAGTATTTATTGTACAGCTGATACAATGTACGCTACAAACAGACACTGTAAATACCATTTCCTGGTTTTAAAGTCCAATTTTCTGGTATCTGAATTTGTTGAGGATCATGTGACATTACTCCAGAATAGAAATCACCTGATCTATCAGAATAAATCTCAAAGAATTCCAATTCAACTTTTATAGCGCTTAATCTCTGCCAAGGTGACAGACTCTAAGGCGCAACATCATAAGCATAGTCACAGAAAATCATTGTCCTTATCCATAGCAATGGTCGACATCACGGAGAACGCCACATAAGGTGGAAAATACTAAGGAGGATAAGCTTGGCAGAATACGTATGCATTAAGTTTTTTTCTGAAGGAAGCAATAGAAATGGCAGATCGTACATCATCAGGGAATTCATTCCATATTTTGGGAGCATCATATGCAAAGCTTAGACCAAACTGCTTTGTGGATTTGTAAATAGATGGTTGGTATTGAGGAACATGTAGAATTATACCATCAGATTGACTCAACCGAGTATTGTAGGCACATTGTCTAACTTTGAGAAATGGACTGAAATAGTTTGGACAGTTAGTATGTAGGTATTTGTATACCGACAAGGCAGTCTTGAAGATGCAGCAGTGCCTTATGTGTAGCCAATGAAGGCCTTTCTTAGTGGAGTGGTATGAGAGAGACATGTGGCTCTACAAACAATTCTGGCCAGACTGTTTTGAATGCATTGTAGCTTGCATAGGTTAGAAACAGATAGACCCCTAAACAAGGAGTTACAGTAGTCAAGGCTACTCCCCACAAGTGCGTTTGCAGCCATAAGAGCAGCATCACGAGTCAAGTACTGTCAAATTTGTCTAAGATCCCTCATCTGGATGAAACAAAGTTTACATACATTTTTAACATGTTTGGTGAAGGAAAAATCTGAGTCAAACCAGACCCCCAAATTCTTAACGGCATCTAATGGTATCAGTGATTCACCCAGTATGTTTACTGGAAAGAATGGGTTTAACTTGAGACTTGGAGCCAAATATAATGAAGTCGGTCTTATCGGCATACAGCTTTAGTTTATTTGCACACAACCACAGTTTGACATCTTTGAGTCACTTTCCTAGCTGATCGAAGGCAATTTTACCATTTTTCTGTGTCAGGTGAATAAACAGCCGTGTATCATCAGCATAGAAGTGAAATTTGACATCTGGATGTTTAGAGATTACTTTGCTCAAAGGTGTGGTATACAACGAAAAAATAATAGGACCAAGAACTGAACCTTGTGCTACACCAAACTTAAGCTTTCTAGCCTCAGAGAGAACAGAGCCAATCTTGATGCATTGGGTATGATCAGAAAGGTATGACTTGAACCAGTGAAGGCATCTACCCCCGACACCGAACCATTTTCTTAAGCAATCAAGGAGTTTGTCATGATCAATGGTGTCAAAAGCTGCAGATTGATCAAGCAGCACTACAGCTGTGGCCTTACCTCTGGCTAGAGATAGGTGAATCCGATTCTTTATAGGCAGATTGATTCTCATTTTCCAACCCATGGAGAGAGACATGTCTACTCAGTTGTGAGGCAACCACACGTTCCACGAGTTTTGAGATAAAGCTCAGCCCAGACACAGGGCAATAGTTTTTTAGATCGTCTTTTGATAAAGAAGATTTCTTTATCAGTGGAGTGACAACAGCACTTTTGAAGCCATCTGGGACAGCACCTTCCGACAAAGAACAATTCACAAGTTTTGTGATAGAAGGAAGCAGTATATCAAGGCAATCCTTAACTAGGAAAGTAGGCCAAGGATCCAGGAGACAGGATTTTGTAGGTGAATTTTTGATTACCTTCGCAATATCATCAGGTGAGGCATCATCAAATTTGACGAGTCCTGGCGGATTCACAGGAGATGGCAAGGAAAAGGATGAAGAACTGGAAAAAGACTCTCAGATTTTAGCAATCTTGTTGGTGAAAAAGCGGCAAACTGATAGGCCAATTTTTTTTTTTTTTAAATCCCCAATCTGACAAAAACGAAATAACAAAACATGATCCATGTCCCTGCTGGTCCACCAGAGATGTTGCTGACCTGTGCTCTTTTGGTCAATGACCATGTGAGTGAAGTCAGTGCAAACCTGCACTACAATATTGGTCACTGAAACTTGGTGTTATACATTTTAACATATTGTGTACATGTTGTTTTGTTTATTTATTTATTTATTTGGGGGTTTTACTTTGCTTTTAACACTGTACAGGTCACATCACGACGGGTGGTTGGAAGGGCAGAGGAAACCAGTACATACGGTTCGTTAGGGTTCTGTACTGTAAACTGCCGACCGACGGCAAGCAACTACCAGCTTTCCCACTTGAGGCCATGACGGGATTGAACCCCGGCCTCAGAGGTGAGAGGTCAGAGTGTTACCGCTCTGCCACCGTGGCCTCCTACATGTTGTTTTGGAGATAAAATAAAATTGTGAGAAAATTATCAACAAAATTAAAGGAGTTACTTCTTATGGCATATGTTTTGAAAATAAATTACAAACCAATCATGTATATTTTCTATTTTGAGCTAGCAAGATTTAGTGATATTAAAAAGTTCTTTGATATTTATTCTGATCGATCAGGTGATTTCTATTCTGGAGTAATGTCACATGATCCTCCACAAATTCAGATATCAGAAAATTGGACTTTTAAACCAGGAAATGGTATTAAAAGTGTCAGTGTTTGTAGCGTACATTGTATCAGCTGTAAAATAAATACTGTCAATGGATAGCATAATCATTCTTTTACAAGTTTATGTGCATCTGTTGTGTGATATGTTGAATTTAAAAAGGATTATTACTGTTGACATGACAGAGGGTAAAAATCTGACAGATCTGTGAGTTGCCAAACTTGTAGTTCTATTATAGTACATGAATAAAATTTATGTCACACCAGTTTTTTAGTGGCTTTCTACCAGTGAATGCCCGCCTACCAGTGAACGCCCGCCTTATATTTCTTTGTTAGAGGTCAAGGACAAATGCTTCTACATATCTACAAAATGGGCGTTCACTGCTATTTCCGGTTTGCGGGTTTTATGGACAACTCAGCCCACTTCAAACTTGGCCCATTTTAAAGTCGACCCTTTTCAAAGTCGGCCCCTCAAAAAGAGAATATGAGAACAACTCATTAATATTCATATTTATGTATAAAAAATGAAATCACAGTATTCTTTGTGATTTTCTAACAATATTGTAGCGGGCCTGTGGATTTTCAGCAGTGTTAAAGTTATGTGTATGTGTGGTAGTGTGGTTCGGGTCTCCAAATCCACCAATGGACCACTAGCAGTTTGATATTTTAACGCAATAAAATTTAGTAGTCACTTAGAAAGGGTATCTGAATTCAGATCACCATGTATGCATAAGTGAATCAACAAAAGGGTATTTCAATTATTAGGGAGTTTATTAGACAATGTCTATCTCTCTAGACCTTCTGTAGGAACCGTTCTGTGTTGGCTTGGATACCACTATCCCAAACAACTATATGTTCAAAAATAAAATATATAAACTCAACAACTGGGCAATCAGTATGACGAGGTTCGACAATCCAATTAGGTATCAGCAGGACTACTGCATGGCTATTATACTTTTGCTGTCACACAATGTATGGAAAGATACTTAATTAAAGTATCCTACAAGTACAATTTAATTTCAATGCTGTCTCCACTCAGCTGGTTATCTGGGTGGGATGAAGATGCATGCTAACTTCACCTGCAAGTGTCAAACCAAGCTAAGAGAGAGAGGAGAAAGATTGTTTAAACTTATATATAAATTTATTAACAGTTTAACATTGTATATTGGTATATTGAAATACTAAGTAATAAATCAAGCAAACCATGTACAATTGTGGAGATTTAAATGTTCTAATTTACAAAATGTAGCAAATCAACTGCTAATTGGGGTCATGTAAGTGTTTACAGTCAGGATATTTAGCAACTCATCTGCTAACTGGGATCATGTAATATGTGCATAGAGTATGTAGCAATTCATGTGCTAGCTGGGATCATGCAGATGTTTTAGTTGCACAATGTAACAAGTATATGCTAATAGGGGTAGTGAGAATGTTTAAAGGGTGTAAAATCTAGCGAATTGAATTGGATCAGTTTATAAATACTTCAGTTGGACACATGTGCCACAACAGTTCAAAGTAATAAGAAATTTAGTACAGGGATATATATTAAAATGTCATTATCTAGCAGAATTACTCATCAAATTCCATGCCAGCTAGATATAGAAGATCTAAGCTATTTAAGAAAAAAATATAAAAAGTTACCTAGTCCCAGTTTGAAGTGGATCTAGAAGCTTATCAGTCAAAATTGTTGAATACACTAGACGTTTAAAATTACCCAAGGTCAAAGTCAGTTCAGCCAGGTCAAGGTCAAACACCACAGTCTCACACTAAATTATATCTGTTATTTCATTGGCTGATTAGTAAAGGACACTGTTTCAGAGTTGCACATAGAATATTCCTTTAATTCTATTATCTGAAACTATGTTTCTCCCCAAAACAGCTCTATTTTAATTGAATTTAGTGTTGTAGTGTCTTGTTTGTGATAATTTATCTGATTCTATTCACTGGTACCAGCTTAAAAGGGTAAATTTGAAGATTTCCAATGATTTGCGGTTGCGGTTGGAGTGCGGTTGCGATGATTTGGATTTGTATGAAACTTGCCGCAAGATTTGCGGTTAGTATTGATTAGAGGCTTTACCTCTTATTTTTGCGTTACGCAAATGCGGCCTCGTCATATGAAAGCCAAAAAGCTAGTGACTGTGCTTCCTTATATAGATTTCTGGGCCGTTACCGCGTATCCCTACGCCAGCCTACCGCAAGTAGTTCCAATGCAAATCTGTTAGTTTTAACCCAAATTCAGCAAATTATCTCCTAAAAACGTATAAATATGCAAATTAAATAAATTATAACACTGCAAATATTTTAAAACAATGATTTGTCGCCTACTTTAAAGTCTTTCAGACGTGATATACTTGTACAACAATGGCGGCTAGTTTGACAGTTGAAATACTTCAAAAGCAATAATATAAACAAAATATGAGGATAATCCGTGGTTTGTTAGTGTGAAAGGTGAGTGTGTAATAGATTTTCGGCCATTTCTTAGTCTTTTTGTTGGAATCTTGTGTGAAAAACCACTTTTCTCAGCCCAAATGGCTGAATTCTCGCTAAGTTAGCCGTGGTCCACGATTCCAAACCAAACTGCTAGCCCATATTTCGTGCTACGTTGGCTTTCGCCGTCACACTCCCCCCACCTAAGATTGACCATATATGGGCAATCAACCACAGTAATACAATATACCTACCAAAAGAATTTATTTAACCTGAAAACAAAAATATATTATATATACAATAATAATATTTATATATATTGATTTATAGACATATGTACACTATGCATCTTAAAGTTCATGCACTCCAAATGAAAATTATGTGTATCTTAAAGGTATACGCTCCAAATACACTGAAATGAAATACAATAAAAATACATGCAAGATACAATATATACAAATCTAAAGAATCACAAAAAGTTAGTGTCCTGGGAAACATTTGCACCTAGAAGGTGCCATAACCTCCATGATGGTGGGTGCTGGACATTCGGTACAGTTGACAAGGATTTCCCTGATGATGGTGACAGTCCCGTCTCTGCTGGTAATTTTCTTGTAGCGGTGGATATGGACGGGAAGTAAATAACCATGAGGACATCTCTCCTCCCTCTGTGCGGGATCTCCGCTTTTCAAAATTGTCCTTTCGTACAGTTGAACGGTGTCTCTGGCGACGTTGCGACATAACTCCTCCAGCTTCATTTCATCCAGGGTTTTGGGAACATAAGGAGTTTCCTTGGGCAAGTCTAAGGACAAGGGATTTGAGGGGGAAAAGGTGGCATAGCGGGAAGTAGCAGCAGGAACAGAGGTAGGTGCAGGAGGAGATGGAGAGATTAAGGAAGAGAGAGGGGCAGGGGCAGATGAGAAAGGAATCACAGATGACACAGGAGCAAGTCCAGAGGCAACAGTGTTAACAACAGTACATGATGTAGTACTAGTAGATGATAGAACAGTTGCTAGTTGTTGCATTACTGAGGTGGTAGTGTCCATAGTTTTCAATAGATTGCTAACGGCAATCTGAGTCTCGCTATGCGTAGACTCATATGGTGGGGTCTGGGTAACAGCAGGTGCAGCCTCCGCTTCAGCTGGGGACTTCATTCTTGGGTGTTTTGGAGCAGAGACCATCTCATCCAACTCCTGCCTTTCTTCAAAATCTCCACCTACATAGAGACCCAGTCGTTTATCCAATTTCTGAACGAATTCATCATCAGACTTAGACATAGGTTGCTTGCTGAGTGTCTCTGTTCTAACAAACTGAATCAGAGAGTCAGACTGTTTTACTTCTGTCATTCTCTCAGGATGCCTGTCCACAATGTGGCGTTGTATGAGGTCATCCTTCCTGGCATTTGAAACTCTGCAATAAGGGCACTTATATTTCCCTTGTGGCTTTCCACATTTCCTAATGTGAGCATAGAAGCTCTTGTTGGTATCAAATTTCTTACTGCAGTTCAAACAGATCTTGATCTTCATTTCTGCAATGCAGATAGCAGATCAAGATTAATTCTTTTCGATATTTTATCAAATAATTTACATTTTGAAGAAATGAAAAGGCTGCCTTAACTAAAAAGGACATTAAATTTCTTCAATCAGGCGTTTTGTAGGTTTTCGGTTACGTTGTGACCGCCTTGCATCTTCATGCCTATCTGAAACAAATGAAATATCATCTGAACTAGATGACTTGTTAGTGAACTTATCACTACTCTTATCTATGTTAGAACTTTCCAACAAATCACTATCTACAGTATATGTACAACTAGTACTAGATTCATTCGGAGTTTCGGAAACAGAATCATTCTTTATAAGGTCGATACCATCAACAGGTACCTCTGGCAACTGCCTTCCTGGCCCGTTGCCGATACTATCAGTAACACATGGTGTCTCCGGCAACTGTCTCACCGACCCGTTGCCACACCGTCCATAGTTATCTAAGGAGACTCGGGATGAATCTATGACATGGTATTCCAGCTGGCCAGGCAGTCGGTCAATCGCTGACTCATCCTCGGAATCTGACTCAGTCACTTATGAACCTGCAGAGTTTTGAAGTATGCCCAGTGAGATCAACATTATCCCTGTGATTGCCTATACCAGGGTACAGTGGATGGTTGTCTGAGGCTTCTGACTCTTTTCTATCATTATCGCCATTCAGACTCGACCCACCTTCCCTGCAATCCACTGAATCAGTTTCCCTATGTGATCTCAAATGGATATCACTCCAATCCTCTATACCAGGGCCATGCAGGTTTTCACCCTGGGCTTCTGACATTTCCACGTCATTATCGCCATCAGGGTTTTGCCAACATTCCCTGATATCTACAGAGTTTCTCACTCTGTCAGTTTCGGAGCCACTAGCTCCATAAGCAAAATTTCAGACGTCGTTTGTTCTAGATAGTGGTTCCAACCAATTTTCCAACTCAGTTCCTTTGTATGGTTTCAATCTATCAAAGTGGACTACTTCTTTCTTGGATGTTTTACTTCTTTGTACTGCATACAAAGCATCACTTATCTTCTGGACAATCAAATAAGGGCCTTCCCAAAAGGTCTGCAATTTGGGTGATAGGCCAACTTTGCGTCGAGGCAAATAGAGCCACACAAAGTCTCCTCTCTGGTAAGGGTTACCATACACCTTGAGATCATAATATCTCTTGTCGACAACCACTTCTGTGAAGTTGCTGTCTGGCAAACTCATGGGTGGCTTCCAGTTTCTTCTTCAAGGTTTCTACATATTCAGACTAAGACTCAAAATGTTCATCTGTTACAGGTCGGCCATATAAAATGTCAACTGGCAAATTGACTTCATGCCCCAACATCATCATATTAGGCGTCACATTTGTACTTTCTTGGGGTGAAGCACGATAAGCCATGCAAAGCACAGCAACATACTCATCCCAGTCTCGCTGGTTTTCTTCAACAAACAGACTGAGCATCCCTTGTAATGTACGATTATATCGTTCTACAAGACCATCTGATTGCGGGTGATACGATGTTGTTCTTGTTTTGGCAATACCCAAGAGATTACACAGTTCTTGGAACAAGTTGCTCTCAAACTGTCTCCCTTGATCTGTGTGCAGTTGTAGAGGTACACCAAATCGTGCAATTAAGCCATGAACCAGCTTATCAGCGACAGTATGTGCTTCCTGGTTTCGCATCGGATATGCCTCTGCCCATTTTGTGAATTAGTCAATGACTACAAGTATATATCTATTTCCTTTGTATGTAGCTGGAAGAGGTCCAAGTATGTCCAATCCAACACGCTCCAGGGGTTCACCAGTCAGATACTGCTTTAGTTCGGTCCATGGCTTCCGCGGTGAGGGTTTCTTCTTGGGACACTGAGGACAGGCTTCACAGAACTTCCTAACATCAGCACACCAGCCCACCCAGTAGAATCACCTTCACCTTTTCAGTAGTTTTCTTCCTACCAAGATGTCCACTGGCTAAAACACCATATAATTCCTGCATCAACTGATCTCTGAGGGATAATGGTACTATGAGCTGTAGATGGCTGGTTTTGTCAATGGGATTTAACCATTGTTTGTACAAAACTCCATCTTTCTGTACCAAGATTTCCCAAAGTGACCAGTATGCCTTGAAGTCAGCACATTCTTTGGACACTTCCTGCCATGAGGGCTTGGTTGATTCAGTTTCCAACATATTGAGTACTTTGCCAATTATAGGATCATCCAACTGATATTGCCTTAACTGTTCATGAGAGAAATGGCTCACCCAACAACCTTGCTGCTGATCATGGTGTGATTCTGCCACTCCATTCCCATCAGTAGGAGTTTTACAAGGTTCATCTTGCTGTGATCTAGAAGCTTGGCTTCTTGTTAATACTTGAACAAGGTTCAATCCACCCATCCCACATTGGCGACAAGGGACTCTGGATAAGCCATCAGCATTTCCATGCTGTCTACCAGGCCTATGTTCAATATCAAAATCAAACATAGATAATGTTTCCAGCCAACGTGCAATTTGGCCAGAAGGATCTTTGAACCTAAAGAGCCATTTCAACGCACCATGGTCTGTTCTCAGGAGGAACTTCTTTCCGTACAAGTAATGTTTGTATTGTTTCATGAAGAATACAGCAGCTAAGAGCTCACGTCTAGTCACACAATAATTTCTTTCAGCCTTAAGCAAGGCTTTACTGCCATAAGCTATGACACGTTCTTGACCATCAATGATTTGAGAAAGAACGGCTCCAATGGAGTCATTGCTTGCATCAGTATCAAGTATGAACTTGTGATCGAGAGATGGATAGGCTAAAATAGGAGCTGTAATGAGGTGTTCCTTCAGTTCCTTGAATGATTGATCACATTTGTCTGACCACAAGAACTTTGCATTCTTTTCTGTGAGTTTGTTTAAAGGTCTTGCAATTTCTGCAAAGTGTTCAATGAACTTTCTGTAGTATGAACATAGTCCCATGAAGCTACGTACCTCATGCACATTTGCTGGTGTAGGCCATTCTTTCACAGCAGATATTTTTGCTGGATCAGTTTGAATACCTTCTTTTGACACCTTATGCCCAAGGTATATCACTTCTTTCTGAAACAAGGAACATTTCTTTCCTTTTAGTTTCAGACCAGCTTGTCTAAGCCGTTGAAAGACCATCTCCAATCTTTGAAGGCCTTGTTCAAAGTCTTTGCATGGAATGATATATCATCCAAGTATACCAACAAAGTTTCAAACTGCAATCCACTCAAGACATTCTCCATCAGTCTTTCAAAGGTACTTGGGGCATTGCAAAGCCCGAAAGGCATGACCTTGAACTGATATAGTCCATGTCTTGAGGTTGCGAATGCAGTTTTCTGCTTATCATCTGGATCCATCTCTACCTGCCAGTAACCACTTGCGAGGTCAAGACAGCTGAATAGAGATGCACCAGACAAGAGATCCAAGGATTCTGCTATTGAAGGTAACCTGTAGGAGTCTTTGACAGTGATTTTATTCAGAGGCCTGTAATCAATACAGAAGCGCAGGCTTCCATCCTTCTTTCTCACTAAGACATTTGATTGCCAAGGACTGGATGATGGTTCTATGACATCCTTAACAATCATATCTTGCATTGCTTTGTCAACTTCATCCTGTAAATGCATTGGAACACGTCTCAATTTCTGGCGAATAGGGGCTTCAGTGCCTGTATCTATTTTATGCCTTGTGATATTTGTACGACCCAATGTTTCATCCTTGGATGAAATGACATCAGCATACTGTTCAAGCTTTTGCTTCAACAGTTCTTTCTCAGTATCTGTCAGATGAACTGATCCTCTATCAAGAACATCTTGTAGATGTTCTGGAAATTTTGTTCTTTCACCAGTTTGAGTGCCTGAACACACACTTGGTTCTGTTGTGATGCTGCACAAGCTGTGATCTTGTGTTAGACATACTTCCACTGGTTCACCAATAGCAATAGTGGTTCCTTGGTGGAGTCCAATGTCAGTTGTATTTGGATTGCACACACGTACAATCACATTGCCACTACTGATACATGCAAGGGATCTTGCTACGAGTAGACCAGTTCTCTCAATGAACAAGTTTGTTCCCTCAATGATGTTCAGGTTAGACTCATTCCCCTTTCTAGTGACTCTACCTGGTATGACTTTCTCATGTAAGGCAGGAATCACCATGTCGTAAGGAACTGATATTCTGCAACATTGTGTATTTGACTTATCTTCATTCCACATGGCAACTTCTTTTCCTTGTACTTTTATGACCAGGTGGTGCAAATCTAATTTACACTCCTGTTTTGCCATGAAATCCATACCAAGGATTGCCTGTTGCTTAATATCAGCGATAATGACAGGATGTTCTACCTTCATTGGACCCAAAGTTATTTCCAACAATGCTTGTCCTTCCACCTCTAGCTTCTGCCATCAGCTAGGTAAATATCAAATGGTACATCCACCACCTCAAAATCATCCTTATCTAACTGCTTAACTACAGAAACTGAAACCAGAGTAACAGCTGACCCAGTGTCAACAAGGAAATTTACAGCCCTTTCCAACCACACTGAGACCATCACCATGGTTAAAATTTGAAACAATTACTGTGGGCCTTGAAATTTTGGTGACTGAATCTCGACCCTCAGAATCAGTCAAACCTAGTTTGAATTCAACTTTTTGGTACCAGGAGAGAACTTTTTGTCTCCTGCAAGTTTCGGACAATTTGGTCGGATATGACCTGTCTCATGACAGTAGAAACACTGAACAGGTTTCTTTCTGTCTGTTTTACCCAAGAGCTCATTCAGGAGATCTTGTAGTTTCTTTAACTTTTGATTGACCTCAGTCATGTCAGTATTTTTAATACCTTGAAGGGCATTACAGCCTTTGGTTGGCTGATCATCCATGACTTCCATCACAGAGGTACCATCTCTATGTATTTCTAAAACATATCTTCTTCCTGGTTTCATTTTACATGACTGGCTCCATGCCTCATATTTGATGGCTTGTGACACCAAGTCATCAAATCTCTCTACATTCCCACCAATCAACCTCATCTTCATTTCATCATCCTGCAAAGCCTCTATGAAGTGGTCGCCACACAGAGAATCCAAAAGTTGATGATCAGCAGTAGGATATGCCTGCCTTGCCAAAGCTCTTATAGCTTGGGCCAACTGTGGAAGTGACTCCTTTGCTCTACGAGTCCTGGTTCGCAGTTGTGTCCGGTAGAGACTCTCACTATGGTTTGGGTGAAACCTTCTGTCCATGGCTTCTACTAATTGTCTATAATTTCGTCTCAGAGCTGGTTCTAACAGCTCCACAACCTGGCAAGCCTCTCCTCGCAGACTGACTGCCAGGTATTGCGCTTTTTCGTGCTCATTCCAGTCATTCAGTTCTGCAACTGTGTTAAAATGGGCTTTATATTGAGACCAAGGTACTCTGCCATCGAACAAATCAGGCATAACCTTTGGCTTTGCATGACCAGCATTTGGTCTTCTTTGATCATATGGGTCATGTCTTAGCTGACCCACTAACATGTTGATGCCATCCAGGGTTCCTGCATGTTTCTAGCATCTTGAGCAGCTCGAAATGGCTCACCTCTCCTATTTTCATATCTTGGCTGAGGCACATATCTAATGTCAGAGGCATTGCCACTGACACCAATATGTTCTTGCCTATTATACCTGTCCGAGCTGTCATCACAGTACTCAGGTTCAAGTCCAGCACAAAACCCTACTGGGTTGTTTTTGGCGCAATTGCCTGTTCGTTTTGAGGTCGAGTCACTAGCCGCTCTCCCATTTGCCTGACCCTCCAGATCATTAGATTTGATAACACTATTGGTCATTTCATTTTCATCAGCCTTATTGCTGTTTTTGTTTGCAGTTGCAATTGTTCAAACTTCGGGCTTGTGTAAATACAAGGAGGTGAAAAGGTTCAGATCACTGGATCCCTTTTAATAATGGGATCCCACCGCTGCGACCAGTAAAACTGTAGCGGGCCTGTGGATTTTCAGCAGTGTTAAAGTTATGTGTATGTGTGGTAGTGTGGTTCGGGTCTCCAAATCCACCAATGGACCACTAGCAGTTTGATATTTTAATTTAGTAGTCACTTAGAATGGGTATCTGAATTCAGATCACCATGTATGCACAAGTGACTCAACAAAAGGGTATTTCAATTATTAGGGAGTTTATTAGACAATGTCTATCTCTCTAGACCTTCTGTAGGAACCGTTCTGTGTTGGCTTGGATACCACTATCCCAAACAACTATATGTTCAAAAATAAAATATATAAACTCAACAACTGGGCAATCAGTATGACGAGGTTCGGCAATCCAATTAGGTATCAGCAGGACTACTGCATGGCTATTATACTTTTGCTGTCACACAATGTATGGCAAGATACTTAATTAAAGTATCCTACAAGTACAATTTAATCTCAATGCTGTCTCCACTCAGCTGGTTATCTGGGTTGGATGAAGATGCATGCTAACTTCACCTGCAAGTGTCAAACCAAGCTAAGAGAGAGAGGAGAAAGATTGTTTAAACTTATATATAAATTTATTAACAGTTTAACATTGTACATTGGTATATTGAAATACTAAGTAATAAATCTAGCAAACCATGTACAATTGTGGAGATTTAAATGTTCTAATTTACAAAATGTAGCAAATCAACTGCTAATTGGGGTCATGTAAGTGTTTACAGTCAGGATATTTAGCAACTCATCTGCTAACTGGGATCATGTAATATGTGCATAGAGTCACAGTATGTAGCAATTCATGTGCTAGCTGGGATCATGCAGATGTTTTAGTTGCACAATGTAACAAGTATATGCTAATAGGGGTAGTGAGAATGTTTAAAGGGTGTAAAATCTAGCGAATTGAATTAGATCAGTCTATAAATACTTCAGTTGGACACATGTGCCACAACAGTTCAAAGTAATAAGAAATTTAGTACAGGGATATATATTAAAATGTCATTATCTAGCAGAATTACTCATCAAATTCCATGCCAGCTAGATATAGAAGATCTAAGCTATTTAAGAAAAAAATATAAAAAGTTACCTAGTCCCAGTTTGAAGTGGATCTAGAAGCTCATCAGTCAAAATTGTTGAATACACTAGATGTTTAAAATTACCCAAGGTCAAAGTCAGTTCAGCCAGGTCAAGGTCAAACACCACAGTCTCACACTAAATTATATCTGTTATTTCATTGGCTGATTAGTAAAGGACACTGTTTCAGAGTTGCACATAGAATATTCCTTTAATTCTATTATCTGAAACTATGTTTCTCCCCAAAACAGCTCTATTTTAATTGAATTTAGTGTTGTAGTGTCTTGTTTGTGATAATTTATCTGATTCTATTCACTGGTACCAGCTTAAAAGGGTAAATTTGAAGATTTCCAATGATTTGCGGTTGCGGTTGGAGTGCGGTTGCGGTGATTTGGATTTGTATGAAACTTGCCGCAAGATTTGCGGTTAGTATTGATTAGAGGCTTTACCTCTTATTTTTGCGCTACGCAAATGCGGCCTCGTCATATGAAAGCCAAAAAGCTAGTGACTGTGCTTCCTTATAAAGATTTCTGGGCCGTTACCGCGTATCCCTACGCCAGCCTACTGCAAGTAGTTCCAACGCAAATCTGTTAGTTTAAACACAAATTCAGCAAATTATCTCCTAAAAACGTATAAATATGCAAATTAAATAAATTATAACACTGCAAATATTTTAAAACAATGGTTTGTCGCCTACTTTAAAGTCTTTCAGACGTGATATACTTGTACAACAATGGCGGCTAGTTTGACAGTTAAAATACTTCAAAAGCAATAATATAAACAAAATATGAGGATAATCCTTGGTTTGTTAGTGTGAAAGGTGAGTGTGTAATAGATTTTCGGCCATTTCTTAGTCTTTTTGTTGGAATCTTGTGTGAAAAACCACTTTTCTCAGCCCAAATGGCTGAATTCTCGCTAAGTTAGCCGTGGTCCACGATTCCAAACCAAACTGCTAGCCCATATTTCGTGCTACGTTGGCTTTCGCCGTCACACTATGTTATAGAAATGCTGCCTGGAGAGCAAGTATATGTTACCTAGAAACATGTACTTAACTGAAGAATTAACATTTCAATTTTGTGGACTTACACAATTCATTTATATTCTTAACTTCCTGTATACACAAAACTATGAGGTCACAGAATTCCGTGGGGTTTCCTTACAACATTTTATTAATAGAAATGTTGCTTAAAAGTCAAATAATTTATGTGAGACTTTGTTTAACCCAACTACTTTAATAAGTCATGTAGTTTGTATGGGCCGAGTTTGCAGGGGGCCGACTTTGAAGTGGGCCGAGATGACCAGGGGCCGTATTCTTCAACAATACTTAGACTGTTCCTAACTCGGATTTTAAGTTTTTCTTAAGCTTTTACTAACTTAGAATAAAATGGTATTCATCAACGTTCCTAACTCTAAGGTCACCTTAGACCTCTACTTAGATTTCAAGTTATCTGCAAAGGCACCTTAGATGATGGAATGTTTTTAAAATATGCAGTTATTGCAGAGAATCTTGTGTTTTATTGATATTAAACTGTGACACAATATTAAAAACAGCATTTTCCTTCAAGAAAATGAGCTTTTTCACCATTTTTAACAAAGCAGGTGAATTAGTAAAAAACAAAGTAGACCTTATGTAAGAATTATTGTGGAATAAGACTCTTCCTAACTTAGATATACTGGTTCCCATGTTAACAGTTACAGTACAAAGTAAAGGGAGTTTTCCTAACTTAGAATCTAAGTAATACTTAACAAAGTAGAGGTTCATGAATACGAAATCCAAGTAATACTTAGGTAAGTACAAAACCATTCCTAACTTGGATCTAAGGTGACCTTAGCTAAGTATTGTTGAAGAATACGGCCCCAGATTCCGGTTGCGGTATAAACAGCCGATAATAGAGATAAAATGTTAAAACAGACGTAACTCAGTTACAGTTATACACGCAAACACGGTTCCGCGGCCATATTGACCTATATCGAGAGCACTGGTTTTGGAGTGTAAACAAACGCACATGCATGTTGTTTACACAGCGAAATGAATCGTAGAAGTTAATTTTTCTTCATATCTGTGTTGATTAAACTTAGTTCATTTACATTTAAAGTATTTTTTTTTACCCTACATCGTAAAGAGAGCTACCTTTACCCACTGGCCTCAATTCAACACTTTGTTTGCAACCTGGACTGGGATTTCGCTGCGGCTGGAGGAGGCCACAGCTAGCATAATGATATGGGTGTAGAACTGCACATTTTACAGTGTCTTAGAAAGGAGGTCTTTCTTATAAACATGTAAATATGTATTTTATAGATATTCTAGACTTCCCAAATCCCAACACAGCTGTTTGACAATTGACAAAACATGTCATAGATAGTGTTATAATTGCATGTGGTTGATTGTGCATGTGTTGATTTCAGTCATATGATTATAGGTTTCAGGCTGAATGCCGGTGATTTGATGAATGTTCCGTGGGGTAAAACCCATGACTAATTGAATTCATTTCATTAGGTACTGAATCTACTATGGTACTTGATAAAGGATGGAACCAGTATTTTCACAGAGTATGATCCACGGTCTAAGTGTTAGTAGACAGTAGGTTTCCAGTGTTATGTCTTGTTTTCAATTCTTTTAGATGATTCTGTGGAAATTATTTGAATGTATATGCTATAAATGTGATTTCTGATTATTTTTGATACTTTTGTAACTTTAGTGCTTGTACCGATTCAGCCCCAGCAATTGCTGGTAAAATACTTGTTATATTTTGTAAATAAATGTTCTGTTATGTGACATAAAGCTTTCTCTTGACTTTAGTTTAACTTTAGTTACCACTGTACCACTGAGGCCCCTACCTTATTCTTGGAGCTATTTGCTCCTGGAAACCAGGCATGAAGGTTCAGATGTTGTGGATTGTAATTGTAAACGTTTTTGGGACTGCTTGAGAAGTGTTGTTGACACTGGCAATTGGAGTTGGATGTTCGTTGAGACCTGGAATAGGTCCCGAAACCAAGACATGGCTGGCCAGCCTGGAGCTAAAAGGATTATGGATCAATTGCACAGATGTCTTTCTTTGGATCATCCTGTGAAGGAGAGCTGTAGGAGAGAAAGAGTGCTGGGATCTGACCAGTGTATGTTCAGAGCATCTATTTTCCATTAAACATAAGATGTGGCAGCCATTTTGTTTTATATAAATGTCCATATAATGTTTATGAGAGAGACAATGAATGTAAAGATAAAGAACTAAAACAAGGTATTTCAACAAAAGGATGACAGCCTGTATCAGTATACCCAAATTTATGTGTCTGTAAAATTAATTAATTGACGTACAGCTGTCAATGGGAAGAGTTTAGTAACAATACATATAATAATTGATTAAGAGAAATATGCATGGCAGCCTTGGCAGGTGAACACATTTTGGCTGAGACAAGGTTAAAGGTCAAACCATGACTTAATATACCTACACTCACCACCAATGACCCATCCAGATTCAACCTCATCCAACCCCTAACCATACAAAGGAAATCAAAGAGACAATATATTCCCAAGTTCAAACCATTCCACATTATAGTCACACCAGTTAGTTCACGGTTCTTAATTCTTACACGTCTATAGTTTAAAACCCGCCACCTGTATCAATGGTGACAATAAAACCCTCACCATAACACAAACAATTTTGCATTACAATGGAGGGTTCAAACCTCACAGCTCTCTGTCATCCACAACACAAACAAGTTTGCATTTCAATGGGGAGAGGATTCTGACCATCACAGCTCTGTCATCCACAGCACAAGCAAGTTAGCATTTCAATGGGGGAGGATTCTGACCCTCACAGCTCTGTCATCCACAGCACAAACAAGTTAGCATTTCAATGGGGGAGGATTCTGGCCCTCACAGCTCTCTGTCATCCACAGCACAAACAAGTTAGCATTTCAATGGGGGAGGATTCTGACCCTCACAGCTCTCTGTCATTCAGAACACAAACAAGTTTGCATTCCCATGGGAGAGGGTTCAAACCCTGACGCCTATTTTTTGGCCAAAATCCAAATAAGTTTCAAATTCAATAGTCAAAATTATTTGAAAGCACACATATTTATTTTTATAGTAAAAATTATATCTTCATACAATATTCATAACAAAATATAATAGCAAATATATATTAATGACACATAAATTATAATTTTTTCAGAGATAGATAGATATGGCAAATTGTATTACATGCAAAAATTCCACAATTCTAGGAATAAGGAACTGCTATGTAATAGCCGCAGCTGCCATAATTCATCAGAATTCAGGAGTGAATCCTATATATTCGAACAATGAGGAAGAAAGCAGCCAGGAGGAAGACAGAAGCAGCAGCCAGCTACAATTAGCAGCCACAAGGTGTGCAGCAGTGGAGAAGCCATGTATTCAACAGTGAATACTGGTTTCATCTAGATGATGTCCAGCTACAAATAGCCACCAATAACCACATATCCATCCATATCAATTCTAGTAACATATATTCACCAGTAGCCAGCTATAGCCGCTAGTAGCCACATATATCCAGTTATACCATGACCAACCATATTTTTACCACCAGTAGCTATCTAGCCACCAGTAGTCACCTAGGCCCATCTATGTTAATTCCAGCAACATACATCCACCAGTAGCCAGCTATAGCCGCCAGTATAGGTGCCAGTAGCCACATATATCCAGTTATACCATGACCAACTATATTAATTCCAGAAACATACATCCACCAGTAGCCCGCTATAGCCACCAATGTAGGTGCCAGTAACCACATATATCCAGTTATACCATGACCAACCTACACCCATCTAAATCAATTCCAGCCACATATATACAACAGTAGCCAGCTATAGGCACCAAATGTAGCCGCCAGTAGCCACATATATACATCTACACATTAAAATGAAGATTTCTGTGGTTATTTTATCAAAATCACCCATTTATTGAGCATTTGAAAGTCTTTGGAACATAGCCACTGATATCCCAGTATTATTCTATTAAGCTACCCAATGGGCGATAATATGATGTTTAAAGCAATTACCACATATAAGAAATACTTAAAATATCTTTAAAATATTCGAAACAATATATAAAAATATACCCGATGTTATTTTATTCAATTTTTAAGTATAACTGCCAATATTTGGTCACAATAAAATAAAATATATTTACAGAGATCTACGTTTGTTTACACACCAAACGCAAAGTAGGTCAAGTATTGCATCATCGCAAAGGTCAAGGAAACGCCTTATATGGCAAACCGTGTTTGCGTGTATTAATTGTAGTGTATATCATTTGATAATCTGGTGGTTGAAGAATAAAATATAAAGCTGTAAATCTAAGGTAAATTCGAAATATTACTGTAACTTCAGCGTGGGCGTTTACAGGTAGAATGCCACTAACAATGAAAAACGTACCCTGGTGACTGCATGTGGCTTATTCCGCTTATTCACTCGGTACAAAACAGAAAATCTGAAAATACAGTACTCTAAAGAATTTTACCTTCTTGGTGTTTCAATTTGCCAACAGAGGCATTCAATAAAAATCCAAAACACACGATTAAAAGCAAATTCGACAAAGAAACACGCTTCATATTTTGATGACTCAGAGGCCGGTGTCCCGTGAATTTTTCTCCCCGAAACAGATATATAACCACAAGTATGCTAATTGCTGGATTCCACGTTCGAGAAATGAAACGCCCAACCAAACACACCGGAAAATTTTAGTACCCCAAAAGAAATCATAATTAATAAAGCAATATACTTTTTTGCACTACTGCAGCATGCAAAGGTTGGCAAAATCCTTCACTGAAAAACACAAAAACGGGAATAACTTTGTACCTCACCATATTTACCTTTGCATTTAAAAATAATTATGAACTCATTAAAAAAACAACAGGGAAATATATGAAGCAATGTCTGATTTTGAAACAGAGCAACCTGGCAATGAAACTAAATGGAACTCAGAATTTGGAACAGAACAAGATAGTAAAATTGGCAACATGTGTACAGTACATGCTTTAAAACCAAACAAGACAACACTTACATATGGTTTCAATATAAAATTATTCAGAGAATACTAGGCTGAAAATTTGGTAAAGTTATTCTCAGAATGTGAAAAAGTATGTGACTTATGGTACAATGTCAAAGCATAGCTAAGATCCAAAATAAAAATGAATCTAATTTTGACAAAAAAATATTAATTTTAGGGTACACTGAAGCTGATGCAAACCCTTGACAATTGAACTTTCATGTGTACCAAGTGAAGGTAATTGCAAAAGAAAAATTCATAGAGGAAGAATTATTGTCAAAAATAATAATAAAAGTGATTTCAAGAAAAAATGGACACTCTGAAAATCTTTTTTTTTTCAGGAGTTAATAAAAAAAGCAAATATGAGACTTTTGTGAAATTCCTATCCCAAGCCAAGTGTCAAGGTAAGAAGACCTATTCTTTTGAGCAGACTAGAATTCAGCTTAAATATTATGTAAAATCGATCTTTGTTATCACTTACTAATATGCCACTTTTTCAATGTGGGCCTCGGTAGAGCTTGCGCCTCTTATAAATCACTTTTTTTTTTGTTTTCATTTTTTTTTGTCTCCAGACTTTCATGAATTGCGATGTGGCCACGATGATTGTCTGTCTTTTAAAGAATTTAGGCATGCAGCGATGGGTTACATTAGAACTGGGATGGGTTACTGCTTCAGTGCAATTCTAGTGTCTCTGATGGCTTTGCACTCGTGCTAGAGGACTGAAACACCTTTCAAGTTTTGTTAATCTTTCTTTTTTCTTTTCCCTCTTACACAAATGTGTATTTACAGAATTTACTTTTGTACATTACAAATGTATGTATAATTGAAAGAAGTAAAAATTGTAACAATTACATTTCAATAATAATAAATGGGCTACAGACAATGACCTGTTACCTGTTGTGAAAAAAGCACAAACATGGTACATCCTTCAAAAATCATAGCTAGTTTTACAGGAAATGTTTTTTGTGCTACACTTGGATTTCTTGTATTTTCACAAAAGAATGTAAAGATAGTTCCTTTACTTTCAATGTGGCTACAAAACTTATATCCTGTAAATGGTGGTAACATATGGATAAAATGTCAAAACAATATATATATAATAAAATGATTACAGAAAACTTCAGAAAGTGTTGTGCTTATTTCTGCAATTGTTAACTGTAACTGTCAAAGTATCACCTTAATTAATCAGGCGCTTAATTAATATACTGATTGGATTCAGAAAATACTACAAATGTGTGTTTGAAATATGTGAAACATTTACAAAATACATGGAAGTTATGAATTACTGGGTGTCCAAAGCATTGGTATGATGTGTAGGTTTTTCTTTTAAATGGCAAGGAATCTAGGACCACCTTATGCTTTCCATAACACTTGAAATCAAAAACCAAAGTGTTAATATTTACAGAATAAAACACTTCTTTCTGGGCAATATCATGATTTATGAAGCCCGAGGGCAAGTGACTTGGCCAAGGGCTTCATAATCACAATATTGCCCAGAAAGAAGTGTTTTATTATGTTTATTATACCAAAAGTATTTCTTATCTTTTTCTTTAACAGTATTTGTATATAAAAGTGCAAGATGCATTTGCAGAGATTAGGCAGAAAAATGTATACAAGAAGAGAGTAGAATGTTTGACAAAAGCACCTTTTAATACAATGTGATGTCACAAACCAATTTATGTCATACAGTAGACAGTTCTACAAAGATACTGAAGAAAATCAATACCACCACCCCCACCCCCCACTTGCTGAATAACGTTATTATGTGACGCAACAATGGTATATAAAGTAAACACCATCTTCGTATTTTGTTTACATTTCGAGATGAAAAGGGCATCTGAGTGATATTTTTGTCCAAAATGGGCAATATCACGTCATATTTCCCACAAATACTACAATCTGATTGGCTGAAAGTCACTTGAAGTAGAATAAATTCTTATAAGCAATCCTATAACAGTAAAATAATTGAATTGATCCTTATTTCTCAAAGAATTGAGCACAGGAGTGCAATATTGAATATAATTAAGAAAGAGATAAAAGGCATTAGCTCACATGTTGGCTCAAAGGAAATAGTTTGTACAGAAGTTTAATTGATTTTCTTTTAAGGAAAACCTGGATCAGTAACAGCAGTATCAGGATCTTTCAGAGATCTACCCTCCATTACATCTGAGAGATGAAGAGAGCCATTGAATGCCAAAATATTACCAGGACTGCAAAACAAAACCATAGTGGGTAACTTTCTTTTTTGCAAGAATAAATCCTCTCAACAAGTTCTACCCTTCTGACATTGGAATGTTTAGTGTGAAGCACAGTATATCAGAATATGCTTACCCAAACTACCAAAGCGATCCATAATTCTTAGTATAAAGAAAGAAACAGAACTTTAGAAGAAAATTCTTCTTACATAGCAACAGCTGAAAGTATTCACCATGCAATAGTTAAATCTTACCCTCAGTTGCATTAAATTCTTCAAAAATTCTCAAAATATTCTTATGAAATCTCTTAGATTACAAAAAACTGCCAATAAAACAAAATTGTTTGGTCTAACAAAGAAAGTTTGTTATTTCACCAACCATGCAAGCTAACTATAAATCAACTAAGAATTTTGGTCAATACATTTAAAGAACCTGAGTTGGCAACTGAAACAAAGCAAATAAGTTACTTAAACTAAATTCTTTGGTCAATAATACCAGGGCCCAGTTTCTCAAAGAGTTTTAGATATATCAAAGTCTTTGGCTAAGTCAGGGACCTAAATGTGGGACTTAAGGGATTTTACAAGAGTGACTTAGCTAATACCATACTTATGAAATAACCACAATGGCGTTGTATGTCATATGATCCTTTCTTTTGGGTCAAAATATTTCATTAATTACATATATTCCATGGTGAACATATTTGAACTATATATGGGAAAATGCTATTTTGCATTAGAAAACCTTGTAAATACAGAAACATCTCCAAAGACGAATATATATATTCTACATACATATATATATATATATATATATATATATATATATATATATATATATAGGGGGGGCCAGGGTGGTACAGTGCTACAATCACAGGGCAAGTACTGTAGCAATTACTGGTTGCTTTTAAATAGCAACAGGAACAGACAACAAGTTTTAATAATGATTACAGTCACCTGGTTTGCTCTCAATAGTACATAATAGTATATAAAATGATGAAACCAACCTGCCCTGGCTACTGTAACCGGCACTTAAATTTGTCCACTGTATCCAGCAATCTGTCCTGTGATTTGTCCTGTGACCTGTCCTGTATCCACAAACAGATATCTGTATTCTGTGATCTATTCAATGTCCGAGAACACAAAATGCACTTATCCTGTGATACTTTTAATATCCAATCAAGCAAAATGTCTGTATGCAGATATTCAGACAGTTTGCACAACTATACTCTCCACTCCAATAGATGAGCAATGTCCAAACTGCAGTAAATCCACTCTCTGTTAGAACTGCACACTATATCCAGATACAAACAATATTCGAAGCAAAGCAAATCCACTCTCTGGTAGATCGAGCCACTGTATCCTGTTCACTCCAAAAAAAGTTCACCACCATCTGTGGTCCAATGTACAGTGCTTATATACAGCTATGGAAATTTCTAGAACCAACATGAAAATAAATACCCCTCACCAGCACCAATGAGAAAGCTGTAGAAACTAGTATATGGAGTTTCCCCAAATCTATTAATAGAATTACTAAGGTTACAGAAGCCTAGAGGGATTTCTCCAGTCTATAAATAGATTAATCTAACAGTGTAACATACAGGAGTGCTACCTACATAAGTTCTATAGAATATATAACTCCATGACCATATATGGTAATACACACATATCTCTTTTCCTTATTTTAAATAATGCATTGGCGCAGTGTCCATGTATGTAACAAGTGGTAACACACTTGTTTCCCACATCTGAGGTTGGCGGTTCAAACCAAAGACTTTATGTGGAAATGTTTTTAGTTGCTTACTGATGGTCAGCAGTATACAATACAGAACCTTGACAAAAAAGCCTGAGTTTAAGTATAGGCTAAGTCTTTTTGTAAAACTGACACAAGATAATTTGGTCTGTCCTGACTAGTAAGACAGTTACTTGAAGTAAGTTGAAATGAATCAATAATTTTATTAGTTGGTCAGGGCAATCTTATACTTTATAAACGTAACTGTATTGGTTCCAGCTAACAGAAAAACAATGAAGAGTGGTTTGGGAACACCAACTGTAGATTTTGAGGAATACTATTACACATACTGGTAAAATTAATGCCAACTGACGCAATAAAAGAACATCCCAAAAGTGATTACAGATGATAATAATAGAAGCTTTTTTGATAAAGATTTTCTAATGTACTAGAGTTCAAAAAGAGAATTACCAAACAAAGCAGAGGTTGATAATCCAGCAAACACCCACACCCAAAACACCCACCAGGGAGAGGTGACTGTGGTGACGGATGTACTAATCTGAAGAAATAGCTTTTCATTTCGTTCTTTTAACCCCAACATGGTATGTTATTCTTTGATATTTAATGGCAATTTATTAAATCCAACTACTGTAGCAGTCACGTGACCTCAAGTTGAAAAGGACATGTATTTCAGCTCTGGAGGTTTTTGACATTTAGCAGTAATTTATTGCTGTGAAGTGCTTTGGATTATTGACAATATTAAAGCTAAGAAACTCAGGATAACAGTGATATATTTATCTGGAAAAAAGACTCACACAAGTGCATATAATAATAATAAAAAAATTGTGCTTGGTTACTTTCTGAAAGAAAAAACCTTGACAGATTCTATATAAAGGACACCAAATTGCTTTTTCTAAACCTATTAACAAGACTTGGAAATTGATTAATTAGTGCTTTTGTGATTGAGAATAATGGCTGTCAACTTTGTACCACCAGTGTTCTTTAAAGCAAGAGATGTTGTGGATTTTAAAACACTACATGAATTTGAAGTTTATGCAAGTGTTAAAGATAAACTAGGCCTAGAAAATGTTCTAGGTTGTCAGAGAATAGGGGGACTTTGGAGAATTTATGTCAAATCAACTGAATGCAGAATTAAACTATTGACAAACAAACTAACAATCAGGGACCAGTTAATTGACATTTTTAATGAAAACCCATTTAGGTCAGGTATTGTTTCACCAGATGAAAAAGTGATTAAAATAACAATAAAGGACATACCTTTGTCTAAAGACAACAGTTGCATTGAGGTCTTTTTGCAGTCCCTGGGAATAGTGTTGAATAAGCCAATACAGTATGGAAAAATCAGAAATCCAGATACCAAGGAATTAACTGATTGTTACTCAGGGGATAGGATATGTTACACCAAACCTTTTGACAAAGATATTCAAAGAATAGCTTATATTGGCTCAAATAGGGCAAGGGTGTTCTATGAAGGTCAGCCAGTGCAAAAAGTGGATATGATTTGTACAAATTGCTACTCAACAGAACATTTCAGGTCAAAGTGCACTAGTCCTTCTGTTTGCAAAATGTGTCACATGCCAGGACACAAACAAGGGGATGCTGCTTGCGATGCACCAAGGAGCACAGCTCACAAGAAGGTGACAGTCTTTCAGGGAAAAGATGATGTGTTAAGCAACCTCTACCCTTGCGAAATTAAATGTCATGGAATTGTTGCAAAATCCTCAGAGCATGCGTACAACTATGTGCAAGCAATCCAGAAAGGATGCCCAGAAATTGCTGCAAATATCAGAGATGCACCTACAGCTGCCTTAGCCAAGATTACAGCAAAACGACTTCCCTTTGACCACAAGTGGGAAACTCAGAAGGTATCTGTAATGTATGACATTTTAGTTGAAAAATGCAAGCAAGTACCAGAATTCAAAAAAGAACTTGTTGACAGTAAAACAAATAAACTTGTTGAAGCAGTTCAGGGAGAATTATTCTGGGGATCAGGCAAGAACAAAGAAGAGACTTTACACACTAAAACAAAATACTGGTTTGGGAAAAATCAAATGGGAATACTACTGATGGACCTTCGTGAAACACTTCATGAAAAGCATCAACAAGGGAAGCCACAAAATACAAAAAACAAAAACTCCTCGCAACTGTCACACAGTCAGGGAAACCATCCATACATGACAGCTAGTGACTCAGAGTGATGACTTTTAAAATGAATACCATTTTTTGGATAAAATTAAAAGTAAATTATAATTTATTTAAATTCAGTGAATGATTTCAAGATATACACTACTATTTCAGTAAATCATGAAGAGTCTTAAGCTTGGAACACTAAACGTCCGAGGTCTGTGTAATCACAAAACCAGAAGAAAAACATTTTATTGGCTTAATAAATTAAACTTTGATATCATCTTTTTACAAGAAACATATTGTAAAAATAACTTTGTTTCAACCTTTAATAGCTCATGGAAAGGTCATATTGTGCATGCAACTACAGATTCATCTCACAGTAGAGGTGTGTGTATTATGTTCAAAGAAAAATTAAATGTTGAAATTTTGAACTCTAAATGTTGCGATGATGGTAGAATACTCCTATTGAATGTAAAAATTCATGATGAAGTCTATTGTCTTACTAATATTTATGCTCCTAATTCTGAAATTGAGAGAAAAACATTTTTCACTGCTGTTGAGAATTGGCTACAAAATCATTCAGTAAACGTTACTCAAATTATCATTGGTGGTGATTTCAATTGTTGTTTGTTAGATAATGACAGAGAACCCAAAACACATTTGAGAGATGCCAGCAGAAAGGTATTACTTGACCTAATTAAAAATTTTAACCTGACAGATTGCTGGGAAGCAACAGCAAGGTCAAGCGATAAATTTACATTTGTAGATAAGCAGTACAAAACTAAAAGTAGACTTGATTACATTTTCGTCAGTGAAAACATTAACATGTATGATTCTAAAGTTATTGTTCCATTCGATACAAGTGTGATAGATCACAAACTTGTTATGACAAATGTAATTTGCAAACCGTGTACAAGGGGACCGAATTACTGGAAATTTAATTCCGAATATATTTCAGATAAATTATATTGTGAAAATGTTAAAAAATTAATTGATCAAACAGTTTCAGAATTGTCTAAAGTACTAAATAGTCAAGACCTCTGGGAAACCTTAAAGGTAAAAATTAAAGAATATACCATTTATTTTGCATCAAAGAAAACCATAGCTAGACACTCAGAAATCCAGGCTTTACAAGAACAAATAAATGACTTAACCTCACATGATTACTCTCAAAATTTACTGAAGTTAACAAATCTTAAAAGTAAGCTAAATGAGTTATTGGAAAAAGAAACTAGTGGCAGTTTTATCAGATCTAAAGCTGAATGGTGCGAAAAGGGAGAAAAATGTAATCAATTCTTTCTCAATTTGGAATCGCAGAGACAGAGCAAAAATGTAATCAAATTTTTAAAATGCAAAGATGGACACTTTGTTCAAAATGAAAATGAAATCTTGAAAGAAATTGCTTCATATTATGAAAATCTGTTTTCGCGCAAAAGTATCAGCAGCAAAAACACTGAAAAATATTTGTCTTCCGTGAAGGTGGCTAAACATTTGACAGAAAAGGATAAATGTTTTTGTGATAAACCTATAACACAGGATGAGATCGAAACCGCAATAATGCATCTAAAGACATCTAAATCACCTGGTTTGGATGGATTAACGCCTGAATTTTACAAATATTTTTGGCCTACTCTTAAACAACCATTTTTTAATATGATTAATGACACATTTCTGCTAGGGTATTTGCCCGAATCCCTTAAAACAGCAGTCATTACACTATTGTATAAAAAAGATAAAAAAGACAACCTAAAAAATTACAGACCAATAAGCCTGACAAATTACAATTGCCTTTGTGTTGAGTGCTAGACTGCAAAAGGTTATAGATGGTATAATATCACAAAGTCAAACTGCCTATATAAAATCAAGATTTATTGGGAGTAACATGAAAGTAATTTGTGACTTAATTGATTATTGTGAAAAATTTCAAGATTCAGGTATATTATTAAGTTTAGACTTTGAAAAAGCCTTTGATACTATTACTTGGGATTTTATGTACAGGTGTTTAAAAAAAATTAATTTTGGGGATAACTTTATCAACTGGATTAAAATACTATATTGTGATCCAAAAATAGTTGTAAAAAATAATGGGTATTTATCAAGGCAAATTAAAATAGAACAAGGGTGAAGACAGGGATGTCCTGTATCAGCAATTCTTTTTATATTATGTATTGAAATTCTGGCACTAAATATTGACCAAAATACAAACATTAAAGGATTTGTTTTTGGTGACACTGAATTAAAAATCAGTCAGTATGCAGACGATTCAACATTACTTTTAAAAGATTTCTTATCATTGGAAGAAGCACTAAAAGCTGTATCTATATGTTCAGACTTTGCAGGTCCTAAACTTAATCTTATCTTCAAAAAACAGAAGGATTACTGTTAGGACCCTTAAAACATAGTAGTATTAAAAGCTACAACAATATAGAATTTAAAGATAGCCCAATTAAATGTCTCGGAATTTATATAGGACATGACAAGGAAAAGTGTGAAGAATTAAATTGGGATTCTAAAATGCATAAAATGGAAAGTATACTGAAACTTTGGGAAAAACGAAACTTGACTATATTTGGTAAAGTAACAATTGTAAATACTTTATGCCTTCCAAAAGTAATGTATAATTGTATGTTATTAGTTGTTCCAGAAAGGGTAGTTGTCAAAATAGAAAAGATGATTTCTCACTTTATATGGCATGGAAAGAATAGAATAAATCGCAATTGTGTTACAAATTCTGTTGAAAATGGTGGACTTAATCTTGTGGATGTAAGATTAAAAATAAAATCTCTCAAGGCAGGATGGATAAATAGATGGATGAAAAACCCACTTTGGGCTGTAATTGCTGAATCATTTTTAAAAGCAATAGGTGTCAACTTCAATTTATTGTTAAGAATGAATATTAAAAACATCAATGACTTACCAGTGATGAAAGCCATGCCACCTTTTTATCAAGATGTATGGATGTCATACTTCTATTGCAAAACATATAAACCAATAACTAAGATGACTGACTATGATTTCCTAACAAGTTCAATATGGGGAAACAACATTTTTAAATTAAATAATCAGTGTCTATTTTCAAAAAATTTAATTTCCAGCAATATTATATTTGTAAAGGATCTTTTCGATGGAAATGGCAAATTTATACATGAAGAAGCATTTATGAATATCATTGATGACAAAAGAAATTGGATGGTGGAGTATTTAACACTTAAAAAAGTGGTAATGACTAAAGCCCAAAAATTTAATACTTCTCTTTCAAAATTTATCAAAAATTGCAATCTCAGTAAAAGGATTCTATTTTTTGATGGAAAAAACTTGGTTGATTTAGAAAATGAAAAAAGTAAAATGTTTTACAAAATTTTGATCAAAAAAAATTCTACAAGGCATTACATGGAAAAGGTGTGGGAAACAAAATTCAATCAGACCTACAATTCATCAGAATGGTCAAACATCTATTCAAGAATGGTCAAATCTGTACTATGTAAAAAACTAAGTGAATTTAAGTATAAATTACTTCATAACTTGATTTACCCTGGATATATACTTAACAAATGGAAACCATCAGTCTCAAGTCAATGTTCGTTTTGTGATGAGACAGAAACTTTGGAACACTTACTTTTCAAGTGTGAAAGAATCAATGATGTATGGAACAAAGTGGGTCAGATTATTAGAGTTAACATAAAATGGAAACATTTAGTGATAGGTTTAGATGAAAGATATTCAGAAATCATGAATAAAGCAAAAAATATGATCATTACCACTGTAGTTTACTCAATTTTTACTGGGTGGGTTAAGTGTGGTGAGTCAAAAGAGAGTTTTAAGTACATAAACATTTGGAACAATGCACTGTCAAAATTAAATTTATACTTGAAAATTTTCTCAGAATTTGTACACAAATTGTTATGGTATAGTAAATTTAATAAACTGATAGAGGAACTTGGAAAAATGTAAAATTGAATTCATATGATCTGAATTGTAGAAAATGTCTCTATCTTGTAACATCTTTGTCTTCTTACTGTACTTCATACTGTGTATGAAGATTTGTTGTAAGCCCCTGATGAAGGGTTTGCTACCCTCGCCCTTCCAGGGTGCAATATAAATATTGTACAAAAAGGGTAAATAAAAGATATTTTTGGGAAAAAAAAAAAAAAAAACTACTGTAGCAGTACCAATATAATCCCTACAATTATCGTTTTAGGAAAGATTGAGCAAATTAACAGCCTATTTCCATGATTGAGAATACTATACTTGATTAGATATGACATGTCCCAGTAAACATAGCAAACGTTTATAAATGTTTAGTAAACCTATAAACGTTTTTAAACCAAATATAAACCTAAATATTGCCATTTATTCAATATTATGGGTTTATAAACGTTTCAGCAACATTAGTTTGGTTTATAAACATTTATAAACATTTTAAAACATTTATACATAAACATTTATAAATGTTTATACATAAACGTTTATAAACATTTTTAAACGTTTACAAAGAGTGAATAATATCTTAACCTCGCTTTCATTTGGGATGATGACATCAGCACAGCCATTTTGAGAGAAACTGGACAAAATATTTCTGTTACTATATCTTGCTGTATCACTGTTCTTTGAAGCCATCATTATATTCTAAGTAGAGAAATAAAAGTATATAATATCATCAAATTATATACTTCTATATATCTACTTAGAATATAATGATGGCTTCAAACAACAGTGATACAGCAAGATATACTTACAGAAATATTTCTCCAGATTTTAAACACATGTATAAATGTTTATAAATGTTTATGTATAAACGTTTATAAACGTTTATGCTTAAATGTTTATAAACATTTATAGGCAAACACTTAGCGACCCATCATTTTAAACCTAATCTAAACCGTTGCTAGTTAGGTTTATAAATGTTTATAAATGTTTGTAATGTTTACTGGGGTATAGAGAGGTTTGGAAAACTAAGGAATTAAAGGTGAGGACGTTATATTTAAACTAGGATTCTAAATATAGAATACAGTAAATATTAGAAACAGTTTAAAATTGTTTAAATTTATACAAAACGTTTTTAAAACCTATTTAATCACTGTCATGATATTCTAAACATTTCCAAGTAAATGTTTATGTTGTAAGATTTAAAAAAAATGTTTCATAAACATTCTCTATACAAACATTTTCACTGAAAATATTCATTAAAAGTTTAAAAAATAACTCTAGAAACCAGAAATGTTTTTATAAATAGCTGTATAAATGAAAGTTATGGTGGAAATGTTTTTAAAGATTTATCATGAAATGTTTGATGAAAACAACACATAAAGCATTTCTTGACAATGTTGTCTGAAAATGTTTTACAAATATGTAATAGCAACTCATATTTTAAAATGTTTTTGAAATGTTTTATATCAAATGTTATCAAAAACATTTTTAAGCTAATATTTTCAGAATGCTTATTAAATGTTTACTTTCAAACTCGGCCAAGCAAAGATGGTGATGAACAGTAATAGGGGATTTTAGATGACTTTGTCAAAAGTTGCCCCTCATGCAATCCCTAAAAGTAAGAATTGTGTGGGTCACAATTTTTAAGCTATTATCTTACAATTTTAGACACAAAAATAACATTGTTATTGGTGAATAACATTAAAATATATTAAATTTGACCTCTGACTCCGTTATTATATTAAACCATCAGTATGTTCATGTGTAATATTTTTCTACCATTTATCATTAAATGTTCAATAAATGGTATAGATGAGACGTTTTAAAACATTCCATAAAAATAGTTTCCTTCATATCCATCATGTTCAACTTTCTCCAAACGTTTCCCTTCATATGTTTGCAAAACTCAAAAATGTTCAGTGGGAAGTGAGAATCCATGGGAGTAAAGTGTGACATGACTCAATCTATCTAGTTTGTAAACAACATGACAGAACACATTTTAAAATTCTGCAGTTTAACAGTCACGGATAATTATGTTTTGTTAAGAGAATTGTAGCATGTCTAATGAAGATTACAAAATGTGTCACAAATCCCTGCATGAGATGATAGAAACAGGCACTGAAAATCTTGGCTCGTTTGATTGTCAAAAGATTTTTTGAATATGGGGAACAAATAGATGTTCTACTTCTCTTAGTAAGAATTTTTGGAAACATTGAGTCTCTTGTATGTTTGTCAATGGTGATGACCAACTGTTTTTAGGTTAAATTTTATTTTTTGACACCATTCATCATATCCTGAACTAAATTCAGACAGTCTGTGCTTCAATACTTGAATCTAAATTCCTCGTTTATTGCCAAATATATGTCTGGTATCATAAGGATATAGATGGTATAAAACTTGAAATGTCCTCACTGCGTGGACAGGTATAGAGAGTTGAAAAAATAGAGCTCAAGAGAGGATTTCCAAGGGCTTGTGAAGAGAAAATTAAAGCCTTGAGAAAATGACTCCAGTTTAATTTTTGAACGCAAGCTCTTCTGGGAATAACTTTTTTTGTCTCCAAACTTTCATGAATTGCGGCATAGTATGATGAGTATATGTCTCTTCACTGAGGTTAAGCAGCAAAGGGCTATGTTAGTAATAGGATGGGTAACATCTTCAGTGTACTACTGCTGCCTCTTATGGCTTTGTGGCTCACGCTAGTAGACCAAAACCCCCCAGTAAACATTACAAACATTTATAAACATTTATAAACCTAACTATCAATGGTTTAGATTAGGTTTAAAATGATGGGTCCCTAAACGTTTGCCTATAAATGTTTATAAACATTTATATATAAACATTTATAAACGTTTATACACGTGTTTAAAATCTAGAGAAATATCTTACTGTAACACTGTTGTTTGAAGCCATCATTAAATTCTAAGTAGATATATAGAAGTATATAATTTGATTATATTATATACTTTTATATCTCTACTTAGAATATAATGATGGCTTCAAAGGGGGCTCGGTGGTGTAGTGGTTAGAGTTCTGGCCTCCAACCTCTGAGGCCGCCGGTTCGAATCTCGGGCCGGGCGCCTTATGTTGGAAAGTTGGTAGTTACTTGCCGATGCCCGGTGGTTTACAGTGCACTATGTACTGGTTTCCTCCACCAGTAAACTACCCGTCGCAATATGACCCTGGCTGTTGAACGCGACGTAAAGCAACAAATAAACAAATCAAAGAACAGTGATACAGCAAGATATAGTAACAGAAATATTTCTCCAGTTTCTCTCAAAATGGCTGTACTGATGTCATCATCCCAACTGAAAGGAGGTTAAGCTATTTTTAACCCTTTGTAAAGGTTTAAAAACGTTTATAAACCAAACTAATGTTGCTGAAACGTTTATAAACCCTTAATATTGAATAATTGTCAATATTTAGGTTTATATTTGGTTTAAAAACATTTATAGGTTTATTAAACGTTTATAAACGTTTATAATGTTTACTGGGCCCTGTTGACCTTGTTATTTGTGGTTTGTGAGGTAGCAATTAATCAACAATGACATAGTAATATCAGTGCCAAAAATGAGGGTACCTACCCTTAATTTCTTTATCCAATACTATTTTCTAAAATTTAAAATGGAAAAGTACCCATTACCATTGTATGCTTGTGAGTTTGATGAATTAATAATGAGTAGAATACAATATTCACAAATTGTCACTTGTAACTGAAAACTACGAAAACTACAGTTTAACCTTTTGATCTTTCAACTTTGAAAAACAGCTATAGTGTAAATTGATAAAAAGGTAATTAAAATGGTTGACTTTTTCAGTGGTACCTACTGTTAATCTAAAATCTGTTGCTTAAAGGAGAGAGATTCAATGTGTAGTGGTAGATAATAATCAAGATACATACTGTTCGCTACTTTATATTTATATACAGAGAAACAGTAAAAGGTAAAGCATCTACTTCCGTTTTACTGTTTTATGGTTTTGAAATACTGTATTCTTATCCTTTACCTAATGACCAATTGTACTTAGGAAAACTGCATAAGGATCAGGATTTGAAGCAGAAAACAGCCTTTTTGCCTTTGACTGTTAAAGGTATATTTGGGACCTTCATGCTTTCCCACAGCCAATTAAGTCTCGGTAATTTCCTTGGTAACCACAGTAGTCTTAATTGCGACATCACAATGCTAAATTTAAAAGTATTGTTCAATTTTTAAAGATTTTATATTGGAAAATAATTTTTAAAAATGGATTAATATTTAGTAAGTAGATGAAGCAAACTATGGAAAGTACATCTACCTTGTAGTGACCTTAAACTCCTGCCAATAAGTATATTATAGCAACTTTAAGGTTACCGTTTACAGGGCCAAAAATAAAAAAAATCATTGAATTTCACTGGGTCCTATTTGGACATTGAAAGCTGTATACTGTAAGGTGGTCATAAAATCTGAAAATAATGACTTGTGAATGACATAAAGGTTTCTCAGTCAATGGTCAGTTAAGCATTAGTATGGAGCCCAGGGAGGGACACAGAACTGTTTCATTATCTTTTTTCTCTTGTTACCACGAGTTAATAAGCTGTTACCACAAGATATTAAGTCATTCCCACAAGTTAGCGATTAAGCACTATAAAAGTATTCTTATTGCAAGTCATATTGTTTATCTTTAATGGGGGCCAAGTTTGCAAAAGCCAGTTTGCTGAAGACTGATTTGACAAAGGGCCAGCTACCTTTATAAGTATTTATGAGTATTTGTAAGGTGCTGTGTCTCATTTATTACAAAAATGTATGTCAAAGTTACTCTACAGAATTGATCGAGGAACCACTATCATTTATATAAAATGATCTATATTTAAAATAAATAATTTACATTATGGCTAGATGAAATGTACACTGAAAATACATATATAATTGGTGAAAAGATTCATTGTGACAAAATCTTCATGGAATATATCAAACAGACTGTGTTGTGACATCACTAACATGAATGACATCATAGACCTTTGAAGTGTCTATTCTCACAAGCATGTGGGTGTCCCCCCCCCCCCTCCCCCTAACTCCCTCAAAAAGACAAATGGTGAAAAAATAAGAAAAAAAGTAAAAAGCTATTGCATTAAGCAGTAAAAGGCCTAATATTCATTGGTGCTTAATGCCAGCATATAAACTGTTGAAAGGTGTATTACACATTTCTCATTGACCAGCTAGAAAATAAACTTAAGTATCCAACCCTTTCACTGTTTCAGAACCATAAAACAGTAAAATGGAAGTGGGTGCTTTACCGTTTTTGTGTTTCTCTGTATGCATAATTGGAATGTACCTTTTACTATTTCTTTAATTAATTATGTTACATGCCATTTTGACCCCATCCGTAGTTTAAAATGGCAGTCCGCCGTTTTAAATGGCAGTCCGCCATTTTAAACAGCAGGCTGCCATTTTAAATGGCCCAGCCAAATAGACAGCAGGAATACATACTTCATATGATAGTATGCAATAATGACATAAGTACCAACTGACTTTTGTATGCCAGCCAGCCACAATTCAAGAGAACAACCATTCTACTGGTTGATGTAATTGCAATTAACAGCCCTCCTTTGTACAATAATTATTAATACACATTTGCATTTCAATAAAGTTATCCTTAGGAAAAAAACTCACTGCTATGGTGTTTGAAGTACACACATTGTAAATGTTTGAAATTCATCCTTTTGTGAATTGACCCATGATTTATACATCAAAGGGGGTAAATCTTATAAACTGATTATCTTTCCCTGTGAACTAATCAACAGAAAAAGGTATGGCTTCCACAAATTCAATCCATTATGTTAAATCCAGCCTACATATAAGACAATACATCAGAAAGTAATCCTACATGAAAAGAATGGCTTTCCGCTGGCTAGTCTATTCATAACAGCTTGGAAGTCATCCCTATTGGGTTGATTTGTTAATTATTATTCAAGTGATCACTAAATTTGATTTGTCCCTTTTGATAGGGTATCAAACAATTAGTTATGACTGAAAAAATTGACTTAATAGTGTTAAAGCTGTTTAAATGCTTTTGGAAAATTCATAATTACTTTATATTGATATCATTGTAATGCTGCTATTTAATATTTCACTTTTTAAATTTTAAGCTTAAATGACAAACAATGGAAAGAAAAAATTAAAATAATTGTCATGAAACATTAAACTTGTATCCCACAGAAGATAAACAAAAAATCAATAGTTAACAAAGTAATAGCTAGAAAAAAGTTAAAATAGCTGAGAGCTGGAGTCTGCCATTTTAAATGGCTCAGCCATTTAGAACCCTTATTTAAACCCAGTGAATGTAAACGGCAGGGCCTGCCATTTAAAACGGTGGGCCCAGCCGTTTTAAACAGCTTGGGGGTCAAAACGGCAGTGAACAATTACACAATTACACTGTAAAGTGGGTTTTAAACCTACTCTTTTATATTTTTCCATATTCATCACATGCAAATTCATTATAGGTGTTTTTCAGTTTGTTCAGACCAAAACAGTAAAAGGGTTCCTAATAAAAAGTGGCACAGGTAAAGAAATTAACGGTAGGTACCCTCATTGCCAAACCAGAAAATCACATAAATGCAGTGATCTATAGTATGAAAGGTTGCAGAGAGGATCCATCTATTTAAGAGTAGCCGTTTGGCTGAATACACACATGTAGATATGTCATTTTGGATCTTAAGTAGTGCCATTTTGGAGTTGGACCCTGTGTAGATATTCGTCCTGCATCTATAGATTAAATATTTGGGCCAGTCTTGGTCACTTTTACAGTGAATTACAAAAATATCATTTATTTGTACAAGAGTTACATATAAGTATTAAATGTTTTGAGACTAGCATGAAATTAAAAGGGTAGTAGGGTATTGAAGTTAGAATGTTGGCAAACTTTGGCAGTAATTATTGTATCGTTAAGCTGGGCCTTGTAAACTTGTAAATGACTACAAGGATATATAGTTTTCGTCCACTAGCCCAAGTGGAAAATTGAGAGTATAACTTGCAAATTTATCCAAAAAAACTATTACCATCAGTCATTGTTATCTAATGGAAATCTATGGCTTGAACTATTTGCAAATATTATCAGGTAAGACGTCATTGACATCATTGTATAAAGTTATTGGTAAGATATATAACTCAAAAACATATTACATAAAGATTAGGATGTTGCATTTCAAATTTAAAAATACAATTTTTTTCCTGCAGGACCTTATTGTCAAATGATAACTCATACTCACACCGCATGATTAAAAATTTAGATTTTTAATTTTTGAAATGCAGAAAAGTACAGAATTTAGACTGTTTATCAGTGTTTAGCTATATAGTTTAAAATCCTGAGAAAAATTTGAAAGTGTTAACATTACAGTCTGAACAGTTTGTTTTTTGCATGGAGGGATGAGATAACCTTTCCATGCTTCCTGGTGAGAAAGATTGTCAAGCAATGTAATGTAGATCTAAATCCTACATGCAAAAAATATATACAAAAAGTCTGGTGATGTATATAAAACCAAGTGATGGGAGGGTTACCATGATCAGGACTGCAAAACAAAACTGTAGCAACTTTTATCTTTCTGAAATTAGAATGCTTAGTGTAAAACAAAACTGTACCAACTTTTATCTTTCTGAAATTAGAATGCTTAGTGTAAAGCACAGCACATCAGAAAGTGCTTACCCAAATTACCAAAGTAATCCGTTATTCCTACTATAAAGATGGAAACAGAATTTTAGAATAAAATTCTTCTGACAAAAGTAAAAATTGAGACAAGTTAGCTACCTTAAACCTACAAACTACACATAACCAGCTAAAAAGAGAAGCTTATGCAAAATACTATCCAAGCTACAGCTAAATCTTACCCTGAGTTTTGTGAAATTCTTCCAAAATTCTCAGAATATTCTTGTGAAATCTTTTAGGGAGCAAAAAGAACTGAACACTAAAACAAAATTGGTTACTATAACAAAGAAAGTTTGTTAACCCCAGTGTCTTGTTTGACCTACCAAGCCCATTAAATCAACTTAGCATGGTGGTTATTATATTAAAAGACACAGAGTTGCCACCTTGAAACAAAGCAAATATGTTAGTTAAGCTAAATTATATTTTATATGTTTGGCCATTTAAAATTTTGAAGTAGAGAAAATTCATAGTAGCCATATTCAAGTCATTGTATACAAAGTTTGAGACTATTCTCATGTAACTTTGAATTCTTTGATTTGTGAAATCCAGTACGGTCTACGAACACAGACTTAGCCTGAATCAAAGACAAAAAAGGCAAAACTAAGTGTTTTGTAAAACTGACCCTAGAAAATTTGGTCTGTCTTGCCAAGTAAGATAGTTACTTGAACTAAGATAGTTGATAACATATATAAAATTTTGTGTCAGGGCAAGGACAAGGATACCCTGTTACTCCTTATTTATTTATTGTTGTTGCGCAACTTGTAGAAGTCCTCTTCTCTGTGGCCTAGTGATTAACAAGTTTGGCATCTAATCATAGGCTGTCAACACTGTGGGCTCGAGTCCTATGAGTGGCAATGTTGAGGACCTGTCCAAATATGACCCCGGCTGTTCTTGTCAATTTTGTGCCTGATAAGTTCAGTAAGACCTTCATGGTCTTCAATATGTTGTCCACCTTTTGTATATCCTACGCACATGCAAAACCTATGTTTAGTTAATGTTTTAAGTGGGCACTATAATTGTGGATCTATAGCAACAGTGTGGATAATTAAAGAAGTATGACCTGTTATAGCCAACAAATTTATTTCTCTCCCTTGTTGAACTGCATTCCCATTTTAAAAAATTACTCTGAAAAACAGACTCTGGGCAGTTTTAACCCGAGACATCAGTGCACTAAATCATGCAAACACTATATATATTTGATAAAATAACTGCACCATCAATAATATACCAGTACATATGTCATACATATACTGCTTTCAGAAATGTTTACCATATTATTCCTGAGATAACAGATTCACATTTTCAAGACTCCTGGCAGAACAGATACACAGTGATAATGATCCAGTACCTTTGTGCTATAACTTGTTTACTGTAATTTAGTATATGTTTAAAAACATTAATAAAGACCTGAAACAATAAAAATCACTCTTCTCTTTGATTAATGAAAATCGCATACCTTTGAAAAGTGTCCTGAGTTGAAAATAGACAGGAAATCCCATGAATACATGTTTATTTGTTATATAGGTCACAAAGATGCACTTTATTCAGGATAATTTTCAGCAAATGCTTGGCAGCCACGTACTGTTCTTGATATGTGATAAGAATAAGCAAATATTCCATTGTTCATTGATGTATATACACAGTGTTTGTTAACAAGGCCGAAGGGGGTTTTGGTATACTAGCACAAGCTGAAAAGCCATCAGGCACACAAGTCAAGTGCACCGAAGGGGTCACCCATCCCAGTACTAATGTAGCCCATTGCCGCTTAACTTCAATGAACAGACAGATACTCATCATGCTGTGCCAGTGAATATCCAGAGATAAAAAAAAATAGAAAAAGGTGATTCCTAAAAGTGCGAGTCTCGCTAGAGCTCGTGCTTAAAAAAGTGTCCTGGGTTCGTAACGCTATGTATATTTCACAACTGTATTCCGTTGAATCTAGATTCGTCAGATCAACAGATTCGCTTGTGTTGTGGCTTGAATCTGAATCTGGATTATGAATCCATTGATCTATCTCTCGAGGTAGATCAATGGATGCAGATTGCTTGGATTGCGCATAGTTCTTTAAAAAATAATGGTGGCAACATGTAACAGGAAATTTTAACAAATGGCAAATGTTTATTATACTGTGATATTGTAATATTATATTACTGCATCTTAATTTGTAATAATATATGATATTTATGTTTGTTTATGTTATGTTCTAAATTTGGATCCAGATCTCCAGAAAATTGTATTTCACAAATCTAGCCAATCCAAGGAATCCAAATCTGGGCCGGGATTCACAAAAGGTTGCAAGTTTAGGCAATTTTTTTGCTGAGACAAATCTTGAAGTTATGACTTTTGTCTTAGCTAAGATTTCTCTTAAATTGGGATTCACAAAAAGTGCTTAGTAAAATCTTAGCCGAGACAAAATTTGTGCAAAAAGTCTTAACTACATTGAATTCAAATTAACAAATTTTAGTAAAACAAAAGCATTTTTCATCAATAAATACACCAAACATGCTCTGTAAAATTATAAAACAGATTTGTTACTTTTTTGTTGTAGAATTAAGTAAAAATAGTAGTCTTTGTGTTTTATTGTGAGTCAGCCATTTTATGACAATATTTTGTACCACAAGAAAGTAAAATGTGGAAATTTATAGGTAAAGAAATGACGTAAACTTCTATTACAATCCACAGAAATTACTTTTATAGAAAGTATAGCTCCCCATAGTATATTTTGTTAGCATACCAAAGGGTAAAAGGCTAATATATGCAATGGAATATTTTAAAAATGACTAAAGTCTTCCCTGCAGTGGTCTTAAAGTTATAACAAAATCTAAGACAAATTTTTGTCTAAGACCTTTTGTGAATCCCATTTTGTCTAATCAACAAAGTCTTAACTTTATGACAAAATTCTTGCACAGTTAAGACTTTTCTCCTAAAGTCATGACAATTTTTTTGCTTAAGACCTTTTGTGAATCGTGGCCCTGAATCTAGGAGCGTATTCAGCAATGTATCAAACGCCTCAGAATTAATCCTCGGAAAGTGAAATTTATCCACATCGAGTAATCTCCAACTTGTGAGGGAGCACTCGGAATTCAAGATGGCGACATAAACAAAGCGGGGTAAAACACCAGTAAATACAGGTTATTTTGTCACATTTATGCAAGCTTAGTAGCACTATGAAGGAAAGTTCATCCATAATAATTTTTATTATAATTATTACATGTTATTTATTGCACAATCAGGAACTGAGCATTTTCTGCCATTGACATTTGTTTACTTTAATCTGAGAAGATGTTCCGAGCTGTTTGTCTTTTCATCCCAGAATAAGCCATCTGCGCATGCTCCAGATTTCTCCAAGTAGTAATCGACTTTTATTGCTGAATACGCTCTACTGTAGATTCTGTGAAAATACGCTGTGAAAATAGGCTGTGAAATACGCCTAAAGGTGCAATATATGGGTTCTTCCTAAAAATTGGACAAAAGAGGCGATGGAATCACCGCTTGGACTAATATCGGCGACGTTAATTTTAATTGAGAAGAAGTGAGGTGGGGTAGATGGCCAGTGGTAATAGCGGCGACAGTCCAAGTAAAGCGGCGATGGGGTTCGGGGGGCGGGGAATGTATACATAGGGGATGTAAGGGTAGTTGGCCAGCAGTTTATTGTCCAAGGCAAGTGGCGATAGCTGAGATGTATTTTATTTGCTATGACCATGAGTTCTGTAGTTTAAAGTATTTGATCTTTGTCGAGATGTCCATTTTATAAAATATTATTGCAGGAAAATATTGCAGGAAATCTGTGATCTCTGTCAGTTTATTAAATATTTCTAGAAAAAAAAAAAATTTTTTTCTTTGTAAAATATTGCAGGAAAGCCCCCATATGGAGCCTCATCTTTCTTCAATGACATATGATGTACAAATTAAATATTTCTAGAAAACCCCCACCTGGAGCCTCATGTTTCCTCAATTAACAGCCACAAGCGCTGATCGCCTTTATTTCTGTCCAACTTGGAAATGGGGAGGGGGGTGTTGGGGGACGTCAATGAGGAATTGTAGTTGGCCAGCAGTTTATTGTCCAAGGCAAGTGGTGATGGCTGTGATGTCTTTTTATTTGTAAAGTATTTCAGGTGATCTCTGTCAGATTATTATATATTTTTAGAAAAAAAAAACAATTTTAATTTGTAAAATCTTGCAGGAAAGCCCCCATCTGGAGCCTCATGTTTCATCAATTAACAGCCACAAGCAATTGATTGGCTAAATTAATGCATAAAACAGCCCCTCCCCCACCCTCCCAAATATAACCTTGGATTTCCCAGTGTTTTTTAATTGGGCGATTTTTTCCGTGGATTTGCTCCATGATTATCTTACTTTAAGGTATCTTATGCAAAGTTTCCAGCTATGTTATCTATAAACGAGTGTTCTCCACATAATAATAAACAATTTGGTGGTTGTCTTATTAAAATAAAACAAATATTGAGCATTTTACAGGGATTTTAATATAGCCTTGGATTTCCCAGTGTTTTTTAATTGGGCGATTTTTTTCCGTGGATTTGCTCCATGAATAGAGAGGTTGCGCACTACGTTTTATTGTCCCGTAACGTAAATATGCAGAGAATAGAGAGTTTGCGAACAACGTTGTTGATACCCGTAGCTACTTTCCGCTACGTTACACGTCATTGATTTTTGTGTGTGACGTAATTTCATTAGGTTTTAATTGCACAAGGTTACGTTTTTTACGTGGCAAATCACTTCACCACGTAATTTGTCTCCCTTGTGGATTTATTTATTACTGGAGCAATAAAGTGTGTTATACATATCAGTACAGAGTTCTTGAGAGACTGTAGATTATTTCTAGCAACTTTGTTAATGTTTGAAAAACCCAAGTGTACAACGACCAGCCTTTTTTCAACCCCTGTCATAAATTTTTTTGAGGTAATGAACACAATCTTCCAAAGTTTTACTTACGTGTGTTTTATAAGCTATTTAACTTGTGGGTTTATTGGTTGTTGGGCCAATAAAGTTTGTATTATATATCAGTACCAAGTTCATTCAGTACTGTAGATGAATAAAACCAGTGAATTTATCTTTATTGACTTGTATAATTCCCAATTAATTTAAATGAAATGCAAGTAAAAATCCTAGTTCAAACGCTGTTCGCAAACAAAACTCCCCCCTTATGGCTTTCTCCCCCCTGTTGATTAATTATGTTGCGTATTTTAGCAAGGGGCGTTTATGAAACGTTGTTCGCAAACTCTCTAATTAGGTTAGCGTTTACCCTACGGGAAATATTTGACATTGCGCACTACGACAGCATTTAGGCCAAAGGTATTTACTTGTATGTTTGATGTAAGCTCAAAACCTTTCAAAACCCGTCAACACAATGATCTATTGTATAAATAAATTATGTTTTGATAATAAAAGAGCCAGGTGAGGATGTATTCTTTTATTTTATAAATAAAGCCATAAATAATGTGTCCCAAAAACAGTGTTTAACAATGAATCAAATAAACTTGGCCTTAAATATCATGGTGGCAATGAACGACTTTTCCAAAAAATGGTTGGTTGTGAAAATTCGTCCTTTTACTGGCCATTTTACATTGCATTGACACATTGAGTGTTATAAATGATTGTACACATATTTCTTTGGATATAAATTCACCACATTTCAAAATATGAAATTTATAAATGGACTAAAAATGTTAAGGGAGATAATCTACGTAAGTCAGGCCTCACTTGCGTATGAAACGTTAATTTTTACCGTAGTTCTGTCTAGACGTGACGTTTCACACAGCAATTTATGATGTCACACAGGCATTTCTAACGTTAGCGGAGGTAGAAAACGTAGTGCGCAACCTCTCTAATATCTTGCTTTTAAGGTATCAAACGTTACAGTTATGTTACCTATAAACGAGTATTCTCAACATAATAATGAACAATTTGGTAGTTGTCTTATTAAAATCAAGCAAATATTGAGGATTTAACAAGTGTTTTAACATGGTCTTGAATTTCCCAGTGTTTTTAATTGGGGGATTTTTTCCGTGGATTTGCTCCCTTATTAATAAACTTATCAATGAACAACATCCTAAGCCTAATTTATCACAATTGTGGAGAAATGTCAATCTTTACTCTTTAATCTACCTATACATATATGTTATTTGAAGTGTGCAAAGAACTGTATTTTTATTGCGTTAATATATCTTACCTAGTGGACAGATGCATTTGTCCGGCGCACAGCCGGTACCGCCAAACGTTAGAGAAAAACGCCTCGAGCTGGGCTCTGGCCCGGACCGGTAGTGTCCTGTTTACTCGCCAGGTGGCTGTATAGCCTCCCTGCCGGTGCACTGCGCGTGCGCGCGCATGCATACTTCCTCCTTTTGTTTGGTGCGAAGACGAGAGGTCGTCTGTTTTTTGGAGAAACTTTTATTTTATTTTATATCTGTTACAGGATATATTTTGATAAATTCTTTGTGTAGAAGTGTTGTTTAATAACTATGGATTCACCAGGACAAAGGCGGGGATCGTGCGGCCATAAGATGGCTGGATTTGATATGCATGAGAAGTGTGCTCGTTGTCGAGACAAAGGTCTGGGTAAAGATCCCTGCATTGTGGGAGGTGCGATATGCAAGATTTGTGACAATTTTACAGCAATTCAACGTGATATGCTGGCCACTCCACAGTATCAAATTCGCAAGGACAAGAAAGCGGGTTTGCTAGTGTCACCACGAGATGTAACTGTGCTGTCTCCAGTTAATTCTTCTCAACAGCCAGCTAGTACTGCGCATGCTCAGCAGACGATTTCTGAAGATGACAGTGCGCATGCGCAGGACCTCCCTGGGGGTAGCGATAATGTGAGTTCTTCAGATTTTGTTTCCAAAAAAGATTTTGACAAATTAAGTGACCAGCTAGATGAGAAATTCTCTCGTTTTGAAGCACTCTTATCAAGAGGCAATATATTTGCTACCCCCAAAGTACCGGTTCAGGTTTCAAACCCACCGGTTTCTGATCAGCCATTCATAGATCCTGCCTCTGCCCGAACCACCGGTCCGGTGCGGTTTCCGGCAGTACAGGCTAGTACAGGATCAGATGGCAAGAAAGATTCAAAGAAGAAGCACAAGTCTTCTCATCATAAATCTTCCAAAGCAAAACCGGTTCCGGTTGAGGAAAATACCGGTCCGGTACAGAAAAAGCCCTCTGACACTGCACTTCAACAATCTAAACCGGTACCGGTCGGGGAGATGACCGGTCCGGTCAGGGCATACCAAACTGACACCTTTGTACCCAAGGAACCGGTTCCGGTTGTGGATGGATCTTTTACCGGTCCGGAACCGGCTGCACCGGCTGGGGAGCCGTTTATTAGAAACCTTGCTTCTGCTGGTGGCTCAGATGATATGTCCAATGTTGAACACCCCTTAACAGATGTCTTGCCTGTGGCTTCAGACGAACCACTCTTTGGGGATCATACATCAACAGATGTTGTGGATAGGGATCATACATCACCAGATGTTTTGGATAGCGAGGATGGTGAACTTTCTGAATCAGACACTGATAAACCAGAAAAGAATGAAGAAATGAGTTACAGGGAAACAGTTCGTTCCATCAGGGCCTTTATGGGCTGGAACTTTATCCCAGACTTTGAGTTTGAGTACAGTGACCCGGATAAGTCCAACAATCCGTGGCGTGGAAAAAATCCGAAGACAAGTTCAAAGGTGTCAGTAGCCATGCCAGCAGACGATTGGCTCTGTCAGAAGCTGGAGAGGATTAATCTGACTGTAGCTGAGGGTTACCCTTCCCGAAGTCAAGAAGCTGGTGGTTTGCGTACTGACCAATTCATACGCACCCCTAAACCACAGGATAAATGGTATCCCATGCATAAGTTAAAGACAGATGGTCCCCAGCGACCAGGTAGAAAGCTGTTCAACTGGCATGGTTCTGAGGCGAAACTAAATGCTCAATTCTCAAGAATTGTCAAACCAGCTGCATATCTCGCAACAGGTCCCGTGTCTCGTCCCATATCGCAAGAAGTACTACGCAGATGGGAAAGGTGCGCCCGAGAGGGTACTTACACAGTGAACCATGCAGCTGGTTTCAGCAGATGCACTAGCGAGATTCAAGATCAGATGGCACATCACATAACTTTCCTACAGACTCATCTCAGTAAGGGCAAGTCAGCCAAGGAGGTGTCTGAAGCACTTAAGGAGTTAAGGGATTTATGTGCTTTCCACCAGAATGTATCTGTCTCTCTTGGGACAGCTCTACAGCACCTGGCTGATAGCCTTTTTGTGCAGCTGGGGAACTTCATTCTGATGCGTCGGGACTCTTATTTAGATCATGTTCGTCCCGGTATGAAGATGGACACTTGGAATGAACTGAGGAATGCTGCTCTTTTTGGATATGGGTTATTTCCCGACGCGGCCTTGAATGTCGCGGAACAAGATATCAACAAGTTTGAGACACAACATGTGTCGGTCCAGTCTCGAGTTGGTCCCCAGCACCAACAGAAGACCAAGTATCGCTATAAACCGTATGAGAAGAAGGAGGCTAAGACCATGGTTCAGCCGTCATCTGCTCCTCAACAACCTTGGCGACAGTTTGGGTCACGAGGTCGTGGCCGTGGGCGTGGTTCTACTAACCACCGTCGTTTTTCCAAGTATGCCCGGGGTGGCAAAAATTATAAATGACAATCATTGTACAAACCCACACAACCAAATAATTCCAAAGATGGTGGGTCAAAACATCAGCCCTCAAAACTTTTCAAAGACTGTATACTCAAGAACTGCTGTAATTCCTGTTCCTATTGTTGTCGGTCCCGGGCAGCCGCAAAAGAAAGGCCTAAGTCCCGATCTTTGTCAGACAGAAATAAAACATGTCAAAAGTGCTTCTTTTGTCTCTCCTTGTCGTTCTGTCCCTCATGTACCAAATGTCCACAGTGTTGCAGAAAATCCTCCTGTAGGATGCAGGTTGCACAGGTTCTGGGAAACGTGGCTCAGCCTGGGTTCAAATCCTCGGGTAGTCTCCATCTTGAAGGACGGTTACAACCTCCCTTTCAAGATGAGGCCCCCATTGACCAGGTGTCCTCTGATAATCAGCGGATACGCCAACCCTCGCAGAAACAAGTTTTTGAAGGAGGCGTTGCAGTCCCTGATTACAAAACAGGCCGTAGAAAAAGTAGTGGTTCGGGCTTCTCTGGCCTTTTACAACCGGCTGTTCATAGTTCCCAAACCAAACAAATGGCGTCCAATCTTGGATTTGAGCAAACTCAATCTTTTCCTCCACTCGGAAACCTTCAAAATGGAAACTCCGGAGACCATCCGGCTATCCCTTCAAAAAGGCGAATGGGTCACATCACTGGATTTCAGCGATGCCTATTTCCACATTCCCATCAACCCAAGGTCGAGGAAGTATCTCCGGTTTCACCTGCACGGTCAAACCTTCCAGTTCAGGGCTCTGCCGTTCGGCCTAGCGACGGCTCCTTTGGAATTCACAAAGGTGGTGAAGGAGGTGAAATTGATGGCCCAGTCCAGGGGTATAAGGATCCACCAGTACCTAGACGACTGGTTGCTTCGAGCGCCCTTTCGGGAGGCTTGTGTGAACCAAACGCGGACCCTGATGGCTCTGTGTCAGCAGTTGGGATGGTTAGTCAATTTGCAAAAGTCGGAACTTGTTCCCCAACAGGAGTTCAACTTTGTCGGTTATCATTTCGACCTCTCCAAGGGTCTAGTGAAGCCGACTCAGGAGAGGTGGCAAACCCTAACTCAAAAAATAAAGATGCTAATGAACAGAGACCATTGTTCGGTCCGAGAGTTCATGTCTCTCATAGGTTTGTTGACAGCCACAGAGAAACAGGTGGTTTCGGGGCGCCTTCACATGAGACCGATTCAGTGGCACTTGAAGAATCACTGGCACGTGCCAGAGGTACTAGAGAAGGAGATTCCTCTTCCCAGATCTCTGTACCCTCATCTGCAGTGGTGGCTGGACGAAAACAATGTGCTCAGCGGCCAACCTCTTCATCCTCTACAACATGCTCTGCAGTTGTTTACCGACGCCTCAAACGAAGGTTGGGGCGCGCACTTAGGAGACCACACGGCAAAAGGAGTTTGGTCGGACTCAGAAAGCCAGTTGCACATAAACTTTCTCGAGCTAAAGGCGGTCCTTCTGGCCCTCAAGAAGTTCGAGCAACAGTGTTGGGGCCAGATCATTTTGATAGCCACGGACAACACAACGGTTGTCTCATACATCAACAAGGAGGGGGGTATGAGATCAGGCTCACTTTGTGCCCTCCTCTGGAGACTGCTTTCCTGGTGCAATCGCAGACAGATAGTTCTAAGGGCCAGGCACATTCCGGGAAGGCTGAATGTGATAGCAGACAAATTGTCCAGGAGCACTCAGGTTATTCAGACAGAATGGTCCCTCCTGCAGGAAGTCTTCGACCACTTATGTGCCAGGTGGCACACTCCCCGAGTGGATCTCTTTGCAACAAGGTACAATCACAAACTACCCAAGTTTGTGTCCCCAGTACCCGATCCACAGGCATGGAGAGTAGATGCTCTCAGCCTGAATTGGGAGAATATGGATGCCTACGCGTTCCCTCCTGTGTCTCTTTTGGGCAAGGTGGTGTCCAAGATCCTAGATCAGGGAGTTCACAGGTTGGTTCTGATTGCTCCAGGGTGGCCCAACATGCCTTGGTTCTGGGATCTAGTCAGCATGTCTGTTCAGATTCCTCTCTCCCTTCCAAACGTGGAGAACCTGCTGACCCAACCGTTCAATCAGTGTCCCCACAGAGATCTCCTAGGGCTCAACCTCCACGCCTGGCTCCTAGAGCCTCTAGCATACAGGCACAAGGATTCTCTAATGAAGTGGCAACGCGAATTGAGGCTCCTCAAAGACAATCAACCAGAGCCATCTATGAATTGAAGTGGTCCATATTTGTCAAATGGTGCGAGTCACACAAGGTGGACTTCGGGTCACCTTCTTTAACTCAGGTAGCGGAATTTCTCCTATTCCTTTTCAAGGAGAAAAATCTTCAACCTAGCACCATAGATGGCTATAGAACTGCTATAGCCGACAAAATTGGTTGTGACAAGGTTAATTTTGGTAAAGACGAAAACCTTACCCGCTTGCTAGACAGTTTCCATAGAGATAAACCCAAGGGTCTTCGAGGAGTCCCTAGCTGGAATCTGTCTCTGGTCTTGCATCAATTAACCCAGTCCCCCTTTGAACCCCTTCGAAAGGCGTCTCTGAAACATCTTACCTTCAAAACGGTGTTTCTCCTGGCTTTGGGCTCGGGCAAAAGAAGGAGTGAGATTCATGCCTGGGTACACAGGAACATTAGACATCAGGAAGATTGGGCTAATGTTTCTTTATTCCCTTCTCCTTGTTTCTTGTCCAAGAATCAGTTGGCTAAAGAAGGGCCTTCTTCAGTAGCTCCGGTAATTATTCCGGCCTTGGCCCCTACGTTGGATAAGTCTCTCAAGGAGGATAGAACCTTATGTCCAGTTCGGGCTTTGCGTTATTACCTGGACAAGACCAAAGACCTCCGTTCCGGCAAACAGTTGGTCTTTGTGTCTTTCAAGAAGAACTTCAATAAGGACATCGCTCCTGCTACGATTTCTTCTTGGATTAAACAAACCATTTTGTTGTGCTATCAATTGTCCAATGAGGATGCACAACAATTACATCAGGTCAGAGCCCATGATGTGCGGGCCTTTGCAGCTTCTAAGGCTTTTCAAGGAGGTGTGTCCTTGGACCAGATCCTCTCAGCCTGCCACTGGAAGTCGCACAATACCTTCACCCAATTTTATTTGAAGGATGTAGCATGGGCTGATGCTGACCTGTACCATTTAGGACCAGTGGTCGCAGCCCAGCACATACGCGAGTAACTGGTATCCTTGAAAGGATAACTTGTATATAGTGTAAAGCGTTTAGAAGGAGTAGTGGGTTGTTTTAGTTGGCTCCTTCTTTTTTAGTTATCTTGTTTTGTAACCCCAGCGCGCAGTTCTCAACCGGAAGGGCTGGTGTGGGGTATGAGTTATTTCTAGTTTATCCTGTTCTGCTTCCTTCGGAATCCTTGGGACTGAACTCTTACCTCCTCTCTCCTATAGTCCTAGCCCAGGTGGCTCGGTAGACGGCAAAAAAGAGGGGGGGGAACCAACTATGGTGTAGGGTATGGGAAGGATCCCTAACCCTTGGGCCGGAGGCCCAGAGTTCTGACAAGAGTCCCTGTTGAGTTTAGCTGCCCTCCATCCAATGGGTAGTTATTCTGCATCTGTCCACTAGGTAAGATATATTAACGCAATAAAATGGAAAATTTAATAAGTAAATTAAATTTTTATAAGTTAATATCTTACCTAGTGGACAGAGGGATTCCCACCCTGCCTTCCCCGCAACAAACATTCCCAGGGGACTCAAACAGGGTGCAAACAAAAGGAGGAAGTACGCATGCGCGCGCACGCGCAGTGCACCGGCAGGGAGGCTATACAGCCACCTGGCGAGTAAACAGGACACTACCGGTCCGGGCCAGAGCCCAGCTCGAGGCGTTTTTCTCTAACGTTTGGCGGGACCGGCTGTGCGCCGGACAAATGCATCTGTCCACTAGGTAAGATATTAACTTATAAAAATTTAATTTACTTATTAAATTTTCCAAATTGTATTCTGTAATCTAAAAGAGTTGTGGAGTTTATTTTTGATGTTGCTGTTCAGACGGTCATTTCAAAGTAAATTAGGCGATTTTTGGGCGATTTTAGGCGATTTTTAGGCGATTTTCCGTATCGCCCAACGGAAATTCCGAATTTTAGAAACAACCCCAATATCGTTTGCCTGTTAGCTGAGGTGACAGCTGGATGTCAGCTGAGGACCGGAAATTAAATAGGGTGTGCTAAACCTCAAAAGTACAGTAATATTCAGTTATCTGCTACGAATTTTACTGGTTAAATTAGTATTTTTTTCCTCCAGTACAGTAGAGAGGCACGTGGGATGAGTGGTATGTTGGTTTACTTTGTGTACGTACTCTTTTGTTTCCGGGCATTTACTATGTGTACACAACCCTTGGGTACTTACAAAGGTCAAAGTTGGGGTTTTACGTCCCGTTCAACAGCCAGGGTCATATTGGGACAGGTCCTCAGAATTGCCACTTGTGGGACTCGAACCCACAGAGGTGACAGCCTATGATTAGATGCCAAACTTGCTAACCACTAGGCCACTGAGGACCTCCCTTGGGTACTTACATCTTGTGTACACAACCTTTATTTACTCCAGTAACAATGCTATTGATCTAGGGTGCACCATTGGTAACATTGGGTCCTGCGTACACAGCCTATAGTGGTGGTGGACCAATCCACGCCCGGGTACCTATTCACGCCCACCATTAAATTTATCCAAAACAATCACAGTTAAACAAATTACAAATATAAATGATGCATTTGGTGATTATCTATGATTTGGTAAACATCTTATCTATAAAAAAATATAAATCTTCAAGAAAATTGAGGGTGGGCCTGAATTGGTACCCGGGCGTGAATTTGTCCACCACTAGATCTAGCCCATTGCACACTAGAGCGGCGCGATGAGGCACGGCTAAATAAAATAGAAATAAAGGAAGTAGTTCACTGCTTATACACATATGCGGCGTGGCAGCTAGCTGTGCGGTGCGGATTTTTCCATTTAGAAAATTTTCTGAAAAACCGCGCGGCTTTTTCACTGTTTTCCCCCAAGTTTATATATATATTTGGATTTCCCACGTGCTAAAAAATGGTAGTATATCACAGGACTCTACACAAATATATTAATTGGAAAACAAAATGCACACAGGCTCATTGTGAAGGGATTAGCTACTGGGAGATAGATGACAAAATATGGTCTGTGTTGATACAGACACATAAAAGGGTTTATTTTAATGAAGATTGCAATTAACAGTAATTCTAGTAGGGATACACTGGCCAAGGGTCTTGTTTGTAGATGGATTAAGTGCTTCAATGGAGTAAGGAATGTCAAGTTAGGTGTGTGAAAAACACAGCCAGAAGTTAATTGAAGGAGTTGTAATCAGTATTATAACAGGACAGTGGTCAAAGACAAGGCTCTTCATTGTGGAGAGATTAAATTGCATGTAAGGGTGTGTCATGATAGGTGTGGAAATGTGCTGTGGGGTATTAGATGTTTAATGATATGTGATAGTTTAACTATTTTAGCCACTTTTGCTGTAGCTTAAAAATATTTTTCTAAATTTACAGAAACCGCTGGGAAAAATCGCCCAAATGTACAAAGTAAAGAAAATTTGCCTGCTTAGCATGCAGTAAAAATCGTACCGCGCCGTGTAAATGTGCAACGACCTTATGGGTGTGCTAGACTGATATCACTGCTAACATAGTGGTGGTGGAGCAATTCACGCCCACCCCTAAATTTATCCAAAACAATCACATTTAAACAATAAATTAGAAATGTAAATGATCCATTTAATGATTATCTATGATGTGGTAAACATCTCAATGAAAAATAATAAATCTTCCAAGAAAATTGAGGGTGGGCATGAATTGGTACCCGGGCGTTAATTGTTCCACCACCACTACGCAACTGTTGGGAGACTAGCAGTGAAATAGATCTTGCGTACACAACCGTTGGGTACACTAAGCATCCTACACGGGTGGTCACAATTATGTCCGGGTCATAATTGTGTCCTTTAATTTTTTACAGAACCTGAATGTACTCGGCATGGGTGTTTTGCTCAATTTTAAAAATTATCATGAAATAAAATCAATCTCAAAGTAAATAATTTGAAAAAAAGTTTCAAAATTCTTGTTGCAACATTTGAAATAACCCCCAATAAAAATTGGACATTATTATGAACCAGACACTAGTGCTGGGATGATGTTTGCAAACTTCGGTATTATCGCTCGCTGGCGCATTGCCAATCAATGATCGGTAAACTTTAAGTACAACCGATGATTGCTAAATTCATTTCTTTGCAGCCTTCTGGTCCCAATAAAATGCTAACCTTAATAATATTTTGTAAAAATCTGAAATATTCTACAGTTAAAATCACAGAACTAGCCGTGAATGCAATAAAAATAACGTAAATAGAAATACCTTTGGGTTTTCCCACTGTTGTCAAGGTAATCATAAAATTAGCCAATCAAAAGTCAAGATACATCAAGCATGGTCCGTTAGTAAAGAGACGTCTGTGAATGGCTTTTAGGTTATATTATGGCTATATCTGTGGTACTGTGTGTGTATTTGCTGGTTTATTATTTAATATTTTATTTTTCTGTCTGGTTTACACTTTCGACTCCATGATCGGAAATGTTCGAACTTTGTTTACAAGTTTCCGATACGAACATCGACAGGTAAAATCCAAGCGATCTCCCAGCACTACCTGACACTATTGTGACCACCCGTGTACTGATCTAAGGTGCACAACCATTGGGAACATAGGGTTCACTGCCTTGAGTGCAGGTTAGTTGGGTATGCCAGAAGTGTACATACATAGCCATTGGGTACATTAACAGCAATAAATTTCACAAAATAAATAACAAATGTCTTGGTAAGCTTAATTTAAGCATATTCTGTAACTTAGTTCATGCAATTTTGTTGCTTAGACCTGTTTTATTTGAAAAGTTCGGAGGACCGTTTATCTTTGTGTCCATTTATCTTTGTGTTCACCCATGCAATAGCTGCTTAGCTACTTTGAGTATCTTTTATATTTTAAGCATTTTAAAGGCAAAGTATTTCACCTATGTGCACAAAATTTGGGATAGGATTATTGGATCAGTACTGCTTGGCGCCATATAATGGCACAATCCTTAAATTGGCACAAAACAGAAGTTAAAATATTAAGGAAAACTTGTATTTTATTGCCCACACTTGCGCATTTTCGCTTAACAAATAAGGAAGTGGAAGTGACAACAGAAATAATTTAAATATCATCAGCAATTTCTGTATGCAAATTGTGCTAATTTGAGGCGCTGATTTTATGTAGAAATAATAGTATTGCTCATTAAAAACGAGTGTAAAAGGTTTATTATTGTAGTAATAAATACTGATTGTGAGGGCATTTGTCACAGGATATACGCCCAGCAAAAATTCCAAGTAATTATTATTAAGGAAATTTTGCCGGGCGCATGTCCTGTAACAAATGAGCAAGCATGAGGTATTTATTACTATGGTAAAGACCCTTTGTTTTTATGAGGTGACACAAGCAAGGACGTCGCCATATTGTTTTGAATGCATGATCACCCTCGTAAAAGCAGACGATTTTATACTACCAACATACAATCGAGCAATTCGAAACAGCACTTCCCGTTTTTCAGTTGGCGGTTATCGCATGTTTTACGCCCAGCTGAAGGGCTATTTCCATACGCACGGCATCAGGTATCCTGCATCCGTGATACGGTAAACGGCTATTTTCAATTTTAATTAAAAATATAAGAGGTGTTTTTATGTGTGCGGTATGCGGTACGGTTATAACACGTAATACGGCGTCCGGTAAGCCTTTCAATCCTGGAATTGAATTGTAGCCGTATTCCGTATACAAAATCAATAAATTACGTCAGAATGACGTCACTCTTAATACTAGGTAGGCCATATAAACATGCGGTTATATAAATTTGATTAGAATATTGATAAAAAATAATAAAATTGCCATTTCTTGCTTGATTTTGACAAATAACATATCATTTTAAAGCTTATAACAAACAGAAATCAGATGTAACGTCAATAACTCAATATTTAAACACAAACTACTGAAAATTGAGTGTACATGATTAATTGCAAAAGTAAAACTTAATGTTTTCAATTGTTTTGTGATTTCTTCCTCATTTGTTCATGTATGTTGAGGCAATAAAACAAATGAATGCACTTTTCAACTAAATATATTATATAACAATATAAAGTAATAAAAACTAATATTATATTACATTTATACATGCTTGTAAATCACTGTTTCAATTAACTGAAATGGGCACTTGTTTAGACCCTGCATCTTGCTGGGATTTTGGCTGAAAATTTCTGTACACAGATTTTATTATGTCACTTATTTATACCACTTTGGAAGGGAAATTATTGTAGTTCATGGTGCTTTTTATAAGAATCAACTGGCTTCACCTGAAAATAAGTTTAAAAAATAATGAATATTTGGTTATTGAAATACATAGACTACACATTGGTATGAAAATAAATATTGAAGTTAAATATATGGCATTTATATATAAATAATAATAAAGGGTCTTTATTGTAGGTTGTACTGCTTTTTCTTTGATTAAATTAGGTTTGATATTTGCTAAAGGTATCTGAGGAATTGTATGCTTGATGTAAGTAAAGTAGTTGTATATATAAGGCCAAACTTTGAATTAGAATTTTTCTCTAATGAATCTATCTAATGCTATTTGTCTTTTGTTTTTTTTTGTGTGGGTAAAGTACTTTTAAAAATATTTGCAAACGATTAACATCACACGCTGATGCCCTCCTCCATCTTATTGGAATTTGGTTGAAAATCTCAAATATTCAGCTAAGTAGCAATTAATGTCAGTACATATGGAAACACACCAACCGGATGCCGGATACCGGACCCGGATGCTGTATCCGGATGCCGGATACCGGATTCCGCATGTATGGAAATAGCCCTTGATTCTATGCATACAGACAAGTGAGGTTTTCGTTCACTGCGCACTTCCGGTCTTTATAATTTGATTTTATGTCAGTAAAATGCTTTTATAACTTGCACTTGTGTCAGTACATGTTTTAATAAAAAGAAATCCACAAAACTACAATCAGAACCATCAAAAATAAGCTTTTTGTGTCCAAGGTGTGCCAAGCTAAGGTGTGAAGCAGTAGCTTGCTTGGGATTGCTTTTGATGATAATACCTTTATAGCTGAGTAATAGCTACTCTGCTATATAGCTATTGTGCTATTTTGAATTGACTTTTTTTCTTGACAATTTAATGAAACAATGTTTTCTATCTTCACAAATATTTATATGAAGGCTAATTGGGTCAATAGTTTGGCCAGGATAGCTTTTGGTCGATGATAGATTTGTAGCTATCTGAGTAATAGCTGCTTTGCTACTTTGAGCCTACTCCCCTGATAGCATTCTGCTGTTGGACACAAGTTGCCTGTTGGTCTCATGGTCGGCAGATTTTGCCAACGTTGGCCCTAGGGAAGGGATCATATATCAATATTTCAATATCAATTGATATGTCTTTCTAAATTCAGTATTAATACTAAAATTGGGAATTTCAGTATTGTTTCAATGACCCACCAAGAAGAATTTTCAAAATACTTCTGTAATTTTTCAGTTCACTGTAGTTTGATTGTCAATATTTATGCATTAAAAGACTTTTTATTGCGTTAATACATCCTATCCAATGGACAATTGATTTACTGGTCGGCTCGACCGGTCCCGCCAAACACCAGAAAAGACGTCCTGTATATACTACTGACAGAACCAGTCAAAGAGTGTGCATTAGCTAGGTGGCGCATCGTACTTCCTTCCTGTCTAGATAGCGTGACATCATAGCATCTTTTTCGTTTGGCGTGTGGAGTGTGCGGACATGTTTTCTACAGAGAGAAGTTTTGAAGTTTATCTGCGAATTCATCCATTTTATTTCACATCTACATATTTCTACTGAAATACTGATCATCATGTCGTCCCCAGGACAGAAGAGACGCACTTGTGACCACGTTATGGCTACATTTGATGTCCACTTGAAGTGTGCAAGATGTCGGGACAAGGGGGTTGGAGAGGACAACTGCGTTCTTAAGAAAGCCTGCCCAATATGTAAAGCTTTTACATCAGAGGAGATCCAGCAATTAGCCACCCCAACATACAGAGATAGGAAGAATAAAGACAAGAAAATGGTTTCGTCCTCCCCTACCCCCACTTTCGTGCACCCTTCACATGTCAGTATTTTGGGTAAAGTAGAGGGAGAGAAGGCTACTTTCAGAAGCGACTCCCACAAGCCTTCTCCCAGATCCAGCAAGAAGAAGCCCAGTACCAGCAATAGACCTTCATCTGAAGATTTGAAGCATCTGGATGATAAATGGGTTGAGAGATTAGCAAGGCTGGAAGCAATGCTGTTGTCCAAATCCTTTGCTGTCCCGGTGGAACCGGTGGTGAAACCAGCAGAAGTCATCACCAGCCAGAAGCCATTTTTTGACCCTGGTGCTAGCACCAGTAAATTGGCTGACTCTGCAGAGCCTTCCGGTCCCAGCCTTGTTCAGGCCACCAGTGATGCTGTTCCAACCAGAGATGAGATGCAGCAGAATGCCACCCAGCCTGTTGAGGCTCCCGGTGTGGGGGCGGCCACCCAGCCTGTTCAGGCTCCTGGTGCAGGTCCTGATGTACTTGCCTTCAGTGTAGACCAGACCCTGACCGGTCCCAGAACTTCCAGAGTACCAGTGGGTCTGAAAGTGAAGATGAACAGCACAGTGTGACCGGTTCCCTGTTCGAAGGAAACTACCAGGATAGTTCCCCAGCCAGAAACCTCACCAGGGACAAATCTACAGATCAAGAACTCGCTGAGGAAGCCAGCTATAGAGAGACAATGAGAAGCATGAGATCCTTCATTTGTTGGCACATGGTCCCTGAGTTTGAGAGTGTTTCATCTTCTGATGACAACCCTTTTGCCAGTTCACGTGTGCAGCCAACTGGTAAAGTGTCAGTCAAGTTTCCGGTGGACGATTGGCTGTGTAAGAAGATGGAAAAACTTAACCTCACCATCACAGAGGGCTACCCTGCAAGAAACTGAGAAACTGCTGGCCTCCTCAAAGATCAATTCAATTCATCAAGCCTCCCCGGTCGTCCGGATGGTATGGGATGCATGCTTAGAAGAAAGACTGTGACAATGTTACTGTATCTTCCTGGTCTCCGGAACAGGCCAAGCTTAACATTGCTTTTAGCCGGGTTACCAGACGCAGCCTTCCTACTGCCCTACCCTCCCGGGCGCTCAGCTAGGACAAGCTTTTGCATTGGGAGAGAGAGACCAGAGAACAAACTGTCATGTGCAACCAGGCTGCTGGACTTTCACATTGCTTAACCAGAGTTCATGATGCCATGTCTTCTCAGCTAAAGACTTTACATCTGGATAGTACCGAAGGCAAGTCATCTGAGAGAATGAAGAATGCAGTAGATGAACTTGATTATCTTGTAACTTTCAACCGGTCCATTTCTCAAGCCAAGGCCAGGACTATGCAAGATCTATCTGAAGGCTGAAGAGCTTTTTATCAGCGTGACGAACTTCACCGTTGCCTGCAGGGACAGTTACTTGGAATATTTACATGCTGGTGTGAAGCACCCTTACTGCTCTGCGTACAGCCCCTGTTCATCTACACTCACTCTTCCCTGACCAGCTTATCACCAAAGTTGAAGAGGAAATCTGCAGAAGTGAGGAGAGGCGTTCTTCTGGCCAGTCTCACAGACGTCAGGGTCGCTTTCACCCTTACACTCCCACTGACAGATCTGCTAGACAGGGATAGACAGTAAGCCAAGAGAAGTCGTGGTAAGCCTTCAACCTTTTCCCAGAAACCAGCTAAGGGTTCCAAGCCGCGTAAATGACAATCAGTGTGTAGATTCTGTGACCTGACTGAAGGACTCTGTTTATGTGTCTGGTCAGATAGGCTTGAACCCTTCACCAGTGATAGCCGAGAACAAGAAAGTGACTGTTGATACTCCTGTAGACTTTTGTGTTGCAAATGTTCATTCTGTTACTGGGTTGCCACAAATGAAAGGCATAAATCCCACTGATTGTCACAAGTACACAGAAATAAAATATATGAAAGATGTTTCCTGTGTAGGTCACTTGAGTTCTGCAAATCTACAAATGCCCCACCTGTTGCTATAGATCCACCTGTAGGGGCAAGGCTACATAATTTTTAGGAGAAGTGGGAAGTTCTGGGTTCGAGTCCAAAAGTAGTCCAACTATCAAAACCCATCCAAACAGGCCAACCTTTTAGAGGCATTGTATCAGCTGGTGAACAAAAATGCAGTAGAACTGTTAGCAAACCAAAATTCACTAGGGTTTTAAACCCGGCTATTTTTGGTACCAAACCCAGCAACTGGTGGAGACCGGTCCTGGACCTGAGTACCTTGAACACCTTTCTAAACACAGAGTCGTTCAAAATAGAGACCCCAGAGACAATAAGGACCTCCCTAGAGTCGGGAGAGTGGGTCACATCCATAGACTTCAAAGACGCATACTTCCATATACCAGTTCACAGTCAATCCAGGAAGTACATGCGTTTTCACATCTAGGGTCAGTCCTACCAGTTCAAAGCCCTACCCTTTGGCCTGTCCACAGCACTCATGGAGTTTACAGTGGTGGCCAAGGAGGTCAAACTGATGGCTTTACAGAGGGGTATAAGAATCCAACAGTACCTAGACGACTGGTTGGTGAGAGCCACATCCCACTAACCTTGTCTCCAGCATACACAGACCTTGGTAGCTCTCTGTCAAGAACTAGGTTGGCTGGTGAACATGAAGTCAGAACTGGACCCAGACACATTTACAACTTTGTAGGTTACCAGTTCAACCTCAGGGAGGGCAAGGTCAGACCCAAAACCAGATCATTGGCAGACCTTACAAGACAAGATATTGGCAATTATGCCCAGTTCAGCAGTTCATGTCCCTCATAGGGCTTCTAACAGCCACAGAAAAGCAAGTCCACCTAGGACGACTTCATATGAGAACAATACAGTGGCACTTGAAGAACAACTGGAGAGTACCAGAATCACTAGAAAAGGTGATAACCATTCCCAGATCACTCTACCCCTACTTAAGGTGGTGGCTGAAGGAAAGCAATGTGTTTCCAGGTCAACCATTACATTATGCTCCCGGTGGCACCAGCCAAAAGTGGACTTGTTTGCCACCAGATTCAACAACAAACTTTTCCACAGTTTGTGTCACCGGTTCCAGACCCCAGGCTTGGGCAGTGTATGCACTCAGCCAGTCTTGGGAAAATCTGGACCCATATGCCTTCCCACCAGCAGCCATCTTAGGCAAAGTGGTGAAGTTACAAGACTACCCTTGCAACAGAATCATTCTGATTGCACCAGGGTGGCCCAACATGCCCTGGGATCTAGTGGCAATGTCCAGCCAGATCCCTCTGTGTCTGCCCAACCTACCCAATCTGATATCTCAACCATTCCACCAGACCCAGCACAGGAACTTGTCAAACCTGAACCTACATGCCTGGCTCCTAGAGCCACAGCAATCAAGGAGCGGGGCTTCTCTGAGACAGTGGCAGCATGAATTGAGGCTCCTGAAAGCGGATCAACCCAGATCTGTCTATGAGCCAAAGTGGACCATTTTTACAAAGTGGTGCCTCAGTAATCAGGTGGATTCCATGGGACCACCTCTAAAAGCTATAGCTGACTTCCTGTTTCAGGACAGGAAGTTGAAACCTGGTACCATTGATGGATACAGATCAGCCATTGCTAACAAGTTGGTTAATTCTACCATTAATCTCAGCAAAGATGAGAATCTCACTCGTCTCCTGGATAGTTTTCACAGAGAAAGGCCCAAAGGCAGGAGGGGCATGCCCTCTTGGAACCTGTCCCTGGTCTTGCACCAGCTGACAAAAGGCCACCTTTGAACCTTTAGAAGAGGCCTCCTGGTACGATGCACCACCTAGCAAATGTACACTCTGTGACCGGTTCTGCCGGTAGTATATACACTGTATATTATAGTATATCCTGTATATTATACAGGACATCTTTTTCTGACTTTGGCGGGACCGGTCGCACCAACCGGTAAAGCAATTGTCCATTGGATACAATGTATTAATGCAATAAAAAGTCCTTTTAATGTATAAATATTGATGATCAAACTACAGTGAACTTAAAAATTAAAGGGTATATGCACAGTCTACTGGCGACTTTTCCCAAAAATCGTTTTTCCGCCATTTTTGGTGGCCATCTTGAATTTTTGCGTAAAACACAAAAGCGCATTTATCCTGGAAACAGTGCGAGATAGAGTGATTTTGACAAAATTTTTGACCCACAGGGTATTTGTAGAGTCTACTGGCGACTTTTCCCGAAAATTGCTTTCCTGCCATTTTTGGCAGCCATCTTAAATTTCTGTGTGAAAAGCAAAAACTCATTTATCTTGGAAACAGTGCAAGATAGAGTGATTTTGATGAAATTTTTAACCCCGCAGGTTATCTGCTGAGTGTACTGGCGACTTTTCACAAAAATTGCTTTCCTGCCATTTAAACCATTTGCAGGGCACATTTTTATGTCATTTTTTTCATTCACTTCTACTTTCAAACTCAAAACACCATCAGCTGACACGGAGCCCTTTCACGGGCACTGATTGCTTACTTTGGATTTATTTATTTAGGGGAAAAATAGGTGACTGCTGAGTGCAATACAGTCAGGATAATAGCCATAAAATCTCATACAAATTGGTTGATGCCAATTGGGGCCAGAGAGTTTGCCAATTTGAGTTTTAGGCAGATATTCCTTTATTGCCTAGTCTGACAATTGGCAGGAAGCAGTTTTCTAGTATTTATTTATTTAGGGTTTTAAACCACTTTCAACACTGTACAGGTCAAATCATGATGGATAGTTTTGTGGGCTGAGGAAACCAGTACATACAGTTGGTCAAGGTTCTGTACTGTAAACTGCCGACCAACGGCAAGCAACTACCAGCTTTCCCACTTGAGGAACCAAACCCTGGTCTCAGAGGTGGGAGGCGAGATCGTGTTGCCACTCGGCCACTGTGGCCCCTGTTTTGGATTTATGTACAGATGGATGGAATGTAGGGACCTCCAACAACCTTTTATCTGGACTGTATCTTGTACTATATCTTCCAAAAGGCCGTGCCACACACACCAAACCATGACAAGAGAGTGTAGTCAATTGTGTTGAATGTAGCCGACAGATTGAGGAACATAAATGTAGTAGGCTTTCCACGTGGAAGTGAGAGAAGACTCATTTTTGAAGTGCAGCAGGGCAGTTTTGTTGGAGTGACCAGTTCTGTTGTCAGATTGCTGAGGATTGTCAAGATTGGTACTGTTGCTATGTTCCATGAACTGTTTGACAACTATGTGATTCACCAATTTTGATATGAAACATAATCATGATACCAGTCGATATTTGTATCTAATACAGTCCAATGTTAGACTTTCCATGTTGAATTCGCAATACAAAATATATTGAAGTCTGAAAAAGTCCCTGGTTGTACCTCATACACAGTTTAAATGTCCACTTAAAGCCTTGATTTTTGGCACATGTAAACTAATGTATTAATAGATTCTCAGGAGCCAATATAGTATCAAAGGTACAGGAATTGAGGTGACAAACATGCACATAATTGATATTTGTGGAAATTGTTTTAGATCTTAAGGTGACCTTCAGATTTAAACTACAAAGCTAAAATTTTCCACAGGCAGAGACCACATACACAAGTTACACATAGTACAGTTTGAGTCCAGTTAGACTTTCCATTTCCACATTACAAAACATATTGTGTGATAAAAAGCAGAAATAAGTCCTTCAGGTTTGGTCTTTATGAACATCATGCTCAGGTTAAATACCATCTCTAATGCCTAGGTTTTTGGCATATAGAGTAAGAACTTAATATACTATCAGATGTTATTTGCATAAGATACATAGTGTGAAAGCTATAGGGCTTAAACTTGGAAAAAGATAATAAAATTGGTCCATGTGGCCATGAAACCTTAAAATCTACAGTCTAAAATTTTTGACAAAGATCACACATAGAAGCTATATCTACTCCATAGTCTGGTCAGACTCTACATTTTTGCAAGGCAAAATATATGAAAAATGTAGAAAAAAAGTCTTCCAATTGGGGTGGTTATGGGCCTCGATGTCAAAGCCCTGAATTTTTGCACATGTAAAAACATATTAATATACTCAAATTTTCCACAAAGATAACCTTTAAAAGTTATACCTAGTACAGTTTGAGACTCATCAGAATTACCATTTACAAATTTCAGTTCAAACTATATGAATAATGTAAAAACTCCCTAACTGAAGTCTTCAATGGGCCTCAATTAACATACATAAAGTCTTCATTTTGGCATGTGTTCTCGGCTAAATTTTAACAAAATGAGTCGCATAATTTGTGACCTAGAGGAAATTAAGTGGTCAAAGGTGTTTTTTTCACCTTACGGTGGCCAGAACTCCTTTATTATTGGGAGTTAAAGGTCACTTTAAACTAGAGTTCCTGTCCTGACACAAATGCATGAGTGTGCCAAGGTTGAATAAAGTATGTGTTATTGTTCTTGAGTTATGGTGCACATAAGTTGAAACATCTATGGCAGCACAGTGGATGTGAAACTAGTATATCCTGGACTTTTGTCTGGGGATAGAAAAAACATGAATAGCAACAGAAGGAAACCAATGGTTAGACTGGCTGCTAGTCCATTTTAACTAAAAAAATGCTGCCATTGCGTATGCAAACCTTCACCTAGTCCTGAATTGTATTGCATTGTGATCGTGAATCATCAAATTCAGTGAATTACTTAAATAATAATTTGTATTTATTCAATGTAGATTTGAGTTAAAAGGAAAAACTATCTTTCCTATGTGGTAATAATTTTAAGCATTAAGACTGAAGCAGATTTTCTATTCTATACAGATTAAATTAAATGTTTATCTTGTAGCATTGCACAAAGTAAGAGGAAATTTACTACTAGCAAATGTTCACCATATATGTTTGGCAAACTCTATTACCTTTTTTCTTGTGGCTGCTAAGTGTAACTGGTCCAGTGGCTTAGTGGCCAGCAAGCTTGGCATCTAATCAAAGCCAGTCACCTCTATGGACTCCCACAAGTGAAAATGTTGAGGAGCTGTCCCTATATGACCCTGGCTGTTGAATGGTGGTAAAACTTGAACTTTGACATCAACTTTGCTAAGTGTAGCTATCACTGCTATTAATCCAAGATGGAGAGCAAATGATGTGCTAACAGATGGGATCCATGTGGGCATAAACATTCATACAGAGTTCATACATCTCACTCTCAATATGTATCTGCCTTGGAAAGTGCTGCAAAAATGTTTTATGAAGACTTAACATAAAATTTGAAATCTACACATGAAAATAAATAATGATGGTAACTAATGATGGTAATTAAATTTTGATACTTTTTGACGCCATTAATTTTTATGAGTATTTAAAATTTACAGCTCATAGAGTTTTAGAGGGGCCACGGTGGCAGAGTGGTAACACTCTCGCCTCCCACCTCTGCGGCCGGGGTTCGATCCCCGTCATGGCCGTAAGTGGGAAAGCTGGTAGTTGCTTGCCATTGGTCGGCAGTTTACAGTACAAAACCCTAGCGAACTGTATGTACTGGTTTCCTCTGCCCTTCCAACTACCCGTCGTGATATGACCTGTACAGTGTTGAAAGCGACGTAAAACCCCAAATAAATAAATAAACATAGCGTTTTAGTGATTTCTATTAATTCAGCATCATAAAATAAATTTGGATATATCTGAAAAAGTTAATTTAGTGTTGACTTCAGTTCTTGCTTAAATGTAATGTGATTGCAATTAATACATATCACTTGACATTGTAGATAACATGTCAACTCAAATTTTGTTCACTTGAGATCTAACAGATACCAGACCATTTTAAAATACTTGTGTTAACGGACAGTGCTTACTGGTTACAGAGTAATTTGTATTCTAGTTGAAGTTAATTACTTCATTAAAACCCAAAAATGTGTACAACAGACATTCTATTGGGGCGGCCTCAGGTGACATCCTAGGCATTCCATAACCAAGTGACTCACTCATGACTGACAGGTGGCTGGGATCGACTCAGGAACACATACCCAATTGGTCTGGGTCACATTCATGATGATTACATGCTCAAACGTCCAGAAAAAAAATTGGTATGACTAAATCTAATGGGGTGGCCTCAGGTGACATCCTAGCCATTCCATAACCAAGTGACTCACTCATGACTGACAGGTGACTGGGATCGACTCAGGAACATATCCCCAATTGGTCTGGGTCACATTCATGATGATTACATGCTCAAAGGTCCAGAAAAAAATTTGGTATGACTAAATCTAATGGGGTGGCCTCAGGTGACATCCTAGCCATTCCATAACCAAGTGACTCACTCATGACTGACAGGTGACTGGGATCGACTCAGGAACATATCCCCAATTGGTATGGGTCACATCCATGATGATTACATGCTCAAAAGTCCAGAAAAGAAAATTGTATGACTAAATATAATGGGGCGGCCTCAGGTGACATCCTAGCCATTCCATAACCAAGTGACTCACTCATGACTGACAGGTGACTGGGATCGATTCAGGAACATATCCCCAATTGGTCTGGGTCACATTCATGATGATTACATGCTCAAAAGTCCAGAAAAAAAATTGTATGACTAAATATAATGGGGCGGCCTCAGGTGACATCCTAGGCATTCCATAACCAAGTGACTCACTCATGACTGACAGGTGACTGGGATCGACTCAGGAACATATCCCCAATTGGTCTGGGTCACATTCATGATGATTACATGCTCAAAAGTCCAGAAAAAAATTTCTATGAGTAAATATAATGGGGCGGCCTCAGGTGACATCCTAGGCATTCCATAACCAAGTGACTCACTCATGACTGACAGGTGGCTGGGATCGACTCAGGAACACATACCCAATTGGTCTGGGTCACATTCATGATGATTACATGCTCAAACGTCCAGAAAAAAAATTGGTATGACTAAATCTAATGGGGTGGCCTCAGGTGACATCCTAGCCATTCCATAACCAAGTGACTCACTCATGACTGACAGGTGACTGGGATCGACTCAGGAACATATCCCCAATTGGTCTGGGTCACATTCATGATGATTACATGCTCAAAGGTCCAGAAAAAAATTTGGTATGACTAAATCTAATGGGGTGGCCTCAGGTGACATCCTAGCCATTCCATAACCAAGTGACTCACTCATGACTGACAGGTGACTGGGATCGACTCAGGAACATATCCCCAATTGGTATGGGTCACATCCATGATGATTACATGCTCAAAAGTCCAGAAAAGAAAATTGTATGACTAAATATAATGGGGCGGCCTCAGGTGACATCCTAGCCATTCCATAACCAAGTGACTCACTCATGACTGACAGGTGACTGGGATCGATTCAGGAACATATCCCCAATTGGTCTGGGTCACATTCATGATGATTACATGCTCAAAAGTCCAGAAAAAAAATTGTATGACTAAATATAATGGGGCGGCCTCAGGTGACATCCTAGGCATTCCATAACCAAGTGACTCACTCATGACTGACAGGTGACTGGGATCGACTCAGGAACATATCCCCAATTGGTCTGGGTCACATTCATGATGATTACATGCTCAAAAGTCCAGAAAAAAATTTCTATGAGTAAATATAATGGGGCGGCCTCAGGTGACATCCTAGGCATTCCATAACCAAGTGACTCACTCATGACTGACAGGTGGCTGGGATCGACTCAGGAACACATACCCAATTGGTCTGGGTCACATTCATGATGATTACATGCTCAAACGTCCAGAAAAAAAATTGGTATGACTAAATCTAATGGGGTGGCCTCAGGTGACATCCTAGCCATTCCATAACCAAGTGACTCACTCATGACTGACAGGTGACTGGGATCGACTCAGGAACATATCCCCAATTGGTCTGGGTCACATTCATGATGATTACATGCTCAAAGGTCCAGAAAAAAATTTGGTATGACTAAATCTAATGGGGTGGCCTCAGGTGACATCCTAGCCATTCCATAACCAAGTGACTCACTCATGACTGACAGGTGACTGGGATCGACTCAGGAACATATCCCCAATTGGTATGGGTCACATCCATGATGATTACATGCTCAAAAGTCCAGAAAAGAAAATTGTATGACTAAATATAATGGGGCGGCCTCAGGTGACATCCTAGCCATTCCATAACCAAGTGACTCACTCATGACTGACAGGTGACTGGGATCGATTCAGGAACATATCCCCAATTGGTCTGGGTCACATTCATGATGATTACATGCTCAAAAGTCCAGAAAAAAAATTGTATGACTAAATATAATGGGGCGGCCTCAGGTGACATCCTAGGCATTCCATAACCAAGTGACTCACTCATGACTGACAGGTGACTGGGATCGACTCAGGAACATATCCCCAATTGGTCTGGGTCACATTCATGATGATTACATGCTCAAAAGTCCAGAAAAAAATTTCTATGAGTAAATATAATGGGGCGGCCTCAGGTGACATCCTAGGCATTCCATAACCAAGTGACTCACTCATGACTGACAGGTGGCTGGGATCGACTCAGGAACACATACCCAATTGGTCTGGGTCACATTCATGATGATTACATGCTCAAACGTCCAGAAAAAAAATTGGTATGACTAAATCTAATGGGGTGGCCTCAGGTGACATCCTAGCCATTCCATAACCAAGTGACTCACTCATGACTGACAGGTGACTGGGATCGACTCAGGAACATATCCCCAATTGGTCTGGGTCACATTCATGATGATTACATGCTCAAAGGTCCAGAAAAAAATTTGGTATGACTAAATCTAATGGGGTGGCCTCAGGTGACATCCTAGCCATTCCATAACCAAGTGACTCACTCATGACTGACAGGTGACTGGGATCGACTCAGGAACATATCCCCAATTGGTCTGGGTCACATTCATGATGATTACATGCTCAAAAGTCCAGAAAAAAAATTGTATGACTAAATATAATGGGGCGGCCTCAGGTGACATCCTAGGCATTCCATAACCAAGTGACTCACTCATGACTGACAGGTGACTGGGATCGACTCAGGAACATATCCCCAATTGGTCTGGGTCACATTCATGATGATTACATGCTCAAAAGTCCAGAAAAAAATTTCTATGAGTAAATATAATGGGGCGGCCTCAGGTGACATCCTAGGCATTCCATAACCAAGTGACTCACTCATGACTGACAGGTGGCTGGGATCGACTCAGGAACACATACCCAATTGGTCTGGGTCACATTCATGATGATTACATGCTCAAACGTCCAGAAAAAAAATTGGTATGACTAAATCTAATGGGGTGGCCTCAGGTGACATCCTAGCCATTCCATAACCAAGTGACTCACTCATGACTGACAGGTGACTGGGATCGACTCAGGAACATATCCCCAATTGGTCTGGGTCACATTCATGATGATTACATGCTCAAAGGTCCAGAAAAAAATTTGGTATGACTAAATCTAATGGGGTGGCCTCAGGTGACATCCTAGCCATTCCATAACCAAGTGACTCACTCATGACTGACAGGTGACTGGGATCGACTCAGGAACATATCCCCAATTGGTATGGGTCACATCCATGATGATTACATGCTCAAAAGTCCAGAAAAGAAAATTGTATGACTAAATATAATGGGGCGGCCTCAGGTGACATCCTAGCCATTCCATAACCAAGTGACTCACTCATGACTGACAGGTGACTGGGATCGATTCAGGAACATATCCCCAATTGGTCTGGGTCACATTCATGATGATTACATGCTCAAAAGTCCAGAAAAAAAATTGTATGACTAAATATAATGGGGCGGCCTCAGGTGACATCCTAGGCATTCCATAACCAAGTGACTCACTCATGACTGACAGGTGACTGGGATCGACTCAGGAACATATCCCCAATTGGTCTGGGTCACATTCATGATGATTACATGCTCAAAAGTCCAGAAAAAAATTTCTATGAGTAAATATAATGGGGCGGCCTCAGGTGACATCCTAGGCATTCCATAACCAAGTGACTCACTCATGACTGACAGGTGGCTGGGATCGACTCAGGAACACATACCCAATTGGTCTGGGTCACATTCATGATGATTACATGCTCAAACGTCCAGAAAAAAAATTGGTATGACTAAATCTAATGGGGTGGCCTCAGGTGACATCCTAGCCATTCCATAACCAAGTGACTCACTCATGACTGACAGGTGACTGGGATCGACTCAGGAACATATCCCCAATTGGTCTGGGTCACATTCATGATGATTACATGCTCAAAGGTCCAGAAAAAAATTTGGTATGACTAAATCTAATGGGGTGGCCTCAGGTGACATCCTAGCCATTCCATAACCAAGTGACTCACTCATGACTGACAGGTGACTGGGATCGACTCAGGAACATATCCCCAATTGGTATGGGTCACATCCATGATGATTACATGCTCAAAAGTCCAGAAAAGAAAATTGTATGACTAAATATAATGGGGCGGCCTCAGGTGACATCCTAGCCATTCCATAACCAAGTGACTCACTCATGACTGACAGGTGACTGGGATCGATTCAGGAACATATCCCCAATTGGTCTGGGTCACATTCATGATGATTACATGCTCAAAAGTCCAGAAAAAAAATTGTATGACTAAATATAATGGGGCGGCCTCAGGTGACATCCTAGGCATTCCATAACCAAGTGACTCACTCATGACTGACAGGTGACTGGGATCGACTCAGGAACATATCCCCAATTGGTCTGGGTCACATTCATGATGATTACATGCTCAAAAGTCCAGAAAAAAATTTCTATGAGTAAATATAATGGGGCGGCCTCAGGTGACATCCTAGGCATTCCATAACCAAGTGACTCACTCATGACTGACAGGTGGCTGGGATCGACTCAGGAACACATACCCAATTGGTCTGGGTCACATTCATGATGATTACATGCTCAAACGTCCAGAAAAAAAATTGGTATGACTAAATCTAATGGGGTGGCCTCAGGTGACATCCTAGCCATTCCATAACCAAGTGACTCACTCATGACTGACAGGTGACTGGGATCGACTCAGGAACATATCCCCAATTGGTCTGGGTCACATTCATGATGATTACATGCTCAAAGGTCCAGAAAAAAATTTGGTATGACTAAATCTAATGGGGTGGCCTCAGGTGACATCCTAGCCATTCCATAACCAAGTGACTCACTCATGACTGACAGGTGACTGGGATCGACTCAGGAACATATCCCCAATTGGTATGGGTCACATCCATGATGATTACATGCTCAAAAGTCCAGAAAAGAAAATTGTATGACTAAATATAATGGGGCGGCCTCAGGTGACATCCTAGCCATTCCATAACCAAGTGACTCACTCATGACTGACAGGTGACTGGGATCGATTCAGGAACATATCCCCAATTGGTCTGGGTCACATTCATGATGATTACATGCTCAAAAGTCCAGAAAAAAAATTGTATGACTAAATATAATGGGGCGGCCTCAGGTGACATCCTAGGCATTCCATAACCAAGTGACTCACTCATGACTGACAGGTGACTGGGATCGACTCAGGAACATATCCCCAATTGGTCTGGGTCACATTCATGATGATTACATGCTCAAAAGTCCAGAAAAAAATTTCTATGAGTAAATATAATGGGGCGGCCTCAGGTGACATCCTAGGCATTCCATAACCAAGTGACTCACTCATGACTGACAGGTGGCTGGGATCGACTCAGGAACACATACCCAATTGGTCTGGGTCACATTCATGATGATTACATGCTCAAACGTCCAGAAAAAAAATTGGTATGACTAAATCTAATGGGGTGGCCTCAGGTGACATCCTAGCCATTCCATAACCAAGTGACTCACTCATGACTGACAGGTGACTGGGATCGACTCAGGAACATATCCCCAATTGGTCTGGGTCACATTCATGATGATTACATGCTCAAAGGTCCAGAAAAAAATTTGGTATGACTAAATCTAATGGGGTGGCCTCAGGTGACATCCTAGCCATTCCATAACCAAGTGACTCACTCATGACTGACAGGTGACTGGGATCGACTCAGGAACATATCCCCAATTGGTATGGGTCACATCCATGATGATTACATGCTCAAAAGTCCAGAAAAGAAAATTGTATGACTAAATATAATGGGGCGGCCTCAGGTGACATCCTAGCCATTCCATAACCAAGTGACTCACTCATGACTGACAGGTGACTGGGATCGATTCAGGAACATATCCCCAATTGGTCTGGGTCACATTCATGATGATTACATGCTCAAAAGTCCAGAAAAAAAATTGTATGACTAAATATAATGGGGCGGCCTCAGGTGACATCCTAGGCATTCCATAACCAAGTGACTCACTCATGACTGACAGGTGACTGGGATCGACTCAGGAACATATCCCCAATTGGTCTGGGTCACATTCATGATGATTACATGCTCAAAAGTCCAGAAAAAAATTTCTATGAGTAAATATAATGGGGCGGCCTCAGGTGACATCCTAGGCATTCCATAACCAAGTGACTCACTCATGACTGACAGGTGGCTGGGATCGACTCAGGAACACATACCCAATTGGTCTGGGTCACATTCATGATGATTACATGCTCAAACGTCCAGAAAAAAAATTGGTATGACTAAATCTAATGGGGTGGCCTCAGGTGACATCCTAGCCATTCCATAACCAAGTGACTCACTCATGACTGACAGGTGACTGGGATCGACTCAGGAACATATCCCCAATTGGTCTGGGTCACATTCATGATGATTACATGCTCAAAGGTCCAGAAAAAAATTTGGTATGACTAAATCTAATGGGGTGGCCTCAGGTGACATCCTAGCCATTCCATAACCAAGTGACTCACTCATGACTGACAGGTGACTGGGATCGACTCAGGAACATATCCCCAATTGGTATGGGTCACATCCATGATGATTACATGCTCAAAAGTCCAGAAAAGAAAATTGTATGACTAAATATAATGGGGCGGCCTCAGGTGACATCCTAGCCATTCCATAACCAAGTGACTCACTCATGACTGACAGGTGACTGGGATCGATTCAGGAACATATCCCCAATTGGTCTGGGTCACATTCATGATGATTACATGCTCAAAAGTCCAGAAAAAAAATTGTATGACTAAATATAATGGGGCGGCCTCAGGTGACATCCTAGGCATTCCATAACCAAGTGACTCACTCATGACTGACAGGTGACTGGGATCGACTCAGGAACATATCCCCAATTGGTCTGGGTCACATTCATGATGATTACATGCTCAAAAGTCCAGAAAAAAATTTCTATGAGTAAATATAATGGGGCGGCCTCAGGTGACATCCTAGGCATTCCATAACCAAGTGACTCACTCATGACTGACAGGTGGCTGGGATCGACTCAGGAACACATACCCAATTGGTCTGGGTCACATTCATGATGATTACATGCTCAAACGTCCAGAAAAAAAATTGGTATGACTAAATCTAATGGGGTGGCCTCAGGTGACATCCTAGCCATTCCATAACCAAGTGACTCACTCATGACTGACAGGTGACTGGGATCGACTCAGGAACATATCCCCAATTGGTCTGGGTCACATTCATGATGATTACATGCTCAAAGGTCCAGAAAAAAATTTGGTATGACTAAATCTAATGGGGTGGCCTCAGGTGACATCCTAGCCATTCCATAACCAAGTGACTCACTCATGACTGACAGGTGACTGGGATCGACTCAGGAACATATCCCCAATTGGTATGGGTCACATCCATGATGATTACATGCTCAAAAGTCCAGAAAAGAAAATTGTATGACTAAATATAATGGGGCGGCCTCAGGTGACATCCTAGCCATTCCATAACCAAGTGACTCACTCATGACTGACAGGTGACTGGGATCGATTCAGGAACATATCCCCAATTGGTCTGGGTCACATTCATGATGATTACATGCTCAAAAGTCCAGAAAAAAAATTGTATGACTAAATATAATGGGGCGGCCTCAGGTGACATCCTAGGCATTCCATAACCAAGTGACTCACTCATGACTGACAGGTGACTGGGATCGACTCAGGAACATATCCCCAATTGGTCTGGGTCACATTCATGATGATTACATGCTCAAAAGTCCAGAAAAAAATTTCTATGAGTAAATATAATGGGGCGGCCTCAGGTGACATCCTAGGCATTCCATAACCAAGTGACTCACTCATGACTGACAGGTGGCTGGGATCGACTCAGGAACACATACCCAATTGGTCTGGGTCACATTCATGATGATTACATGCTCAAACGTCCAGAAAAAAAATTGGTATGACTAAATCTAATGGGGTGGCCTCAGGTGACATCCTAGCCATTCCATAACCAAGTGACTCACTCATGACTGACAGGTGACTGGGATCGACTCAGGAACATATCCCCAATTGGTCTGGGTCACATTCATGATGATTACATGCTCAAAGGTCCAGAAAAAAATTTGGTATGACTAAATCTAATGGGGTGGCCTCAGGTGACATCCTAGCCATTCCATAACCAAGTGACTCACTCATGACTGACAGGTGACTGGGATCGACTCAGGAACATATCCCCAATTGGTATGGGTCACATCCATGATGATTACATGCTCAAAAGTCCAGAAAAGAAAATTGTATGACTAAATATAATGGGGCGGCCTCAGGTGACATCCTAGCCATTCCATAACCAAGTGACTCACTCATGACTGACAGGTGACTGGGATCGATTCAGGAACATATCCCCAATTGGTCTGGGTCACATTCATGATGATTACATGCTCAAAAGTCCAGAAAAAAAATTGTATGACTAAATATAATGGGGCGGCCTCAGGTGACATCCTAGGCATTCCATAACCAAGTGACTCACTCATGACTGACAGGTGACTGGGATCGACTCAGGAACATATCCCCAATTGGTCTGGGTCACATTCATGATGATTACATGCTCAAAAGTCCAGAAAAAAATTTCTATGAGTAAATATAATGGGGCGGCCTCAGGTGACATCCTAGGCATTCCATAACCAAGTGACTCACTCATGACTGACAGGTGGCTGGGATCGACTCAGGAACACATACCCAATTGGTCTGGGTCACATTCATGATGATTACATGCTCAAACGTCCAGAAAAAAAATTGGTATGACTAAATCTAATGGGGTGGCCTCAGGTGACATCCTAGCCATTCCATAACCAAGTGACTCACTCATGACTGACAGGTGACTGGGATCGACTCAGGAACATATCCCCAATTGGTCTGGGTCACATTCATGATGATTACATGCTCAAAGGTCCAGAAAAAAATTTGGTATGACTAAATCTAATGGGGTGGCCTCAGGTGACATCCTAGCCATTCCATAACCAAGTGACTCACTCATGACTGACAGGTGACTGGGATCGACTCAGGAACATATCCCCAATTGGTATGGGTCACATCCATGATGATTACATGCTCAAAAGTCCAGAAAAGAAAATTGTATGACTAAATATAATGGGGCGGCCTCAGGTGACATCCTAGCCATTCCATAACCAAGTGACTCACTCATGACTGACAGGTGACTGGGATCGATTCAGGAACATATCCCCAATTGGTCTGGGTCACATTCATGATGATTACATGCTCAAAAGTCCAGAAAAAAAATTGTATGACTAAATATAATGGGGCGGCCTCAGGTGACATCCTAGGCATTCCATAACCAAGTGACTCACTCATGACTGACAGGTGACTGGGATCGACTCAGGAACATATCCCCAATTGGTCTGGGTCACATTCATGATGATTACATGCTCAAAAGTCCAGAAAAAAATTTCTATGAGTAAATATAATGGGGCGGCCTCAGGTGACATCCTAGGCATTCCATAACCAAGTGACTCACTCATGACTGACAGGTGGCTGGGATCGACTCAGGAACACATACCCAATTGGTCTGGGTCACATTCATGATGATTACATGCTCAAACGTCCAGAAAAAAAATTGGTATGACTAAATCTAATGGGGTGGCCTCAGGTGACATCCTAGCCATTCCATAACCAAGTGACTCACTCATGACTGACAGGTGACTGGGATCGACTCAGGAACATATCCCCAATTGGTCTGGGTCACATTCATGATGATTACATGCTCAAAGGTCCAGAAAAAAATTTGGTATGACTAAATCTAATGGGGTGGCCTCAGGTGACATCCTAGCCATTCCATAACCAAGTGACTCACTCATGACTGACAGGTGACTGGGATCGACTCAGGAACATATCCCCAATTGGTATGGGTCACATCCATGATGATTACATGCTCAAAAGTCCAGAAAAGAAAATTGTATGACTAAATATAATGGGGCGGCCTCAGGTGACATCCTAGCCATTCCATAACCAAGTGACTCACTCATGACTGACAGGTGACTGGGATCGATTCAGGAACATATCCCCAATTGGTCTGGGTCACATTCATGATGATTACATGCTCAAAAGTCCAGAAAAAAAATTGTATGACTAAATATAATGGGGCGGCCTCAGGTGACATCCTAGGCATTCCATAACCAAGTGACTCACTCATGACTGACAGGTGACTGGGATCGACTCAGGAACATATCCCCAATTGGTCTGGGTCACATTCATGATGATTACATGCTCAAAAGTCCAGAAAAAAATTTCTATGAGTAAATATAATGGGGCGGCCTCAGGTGACATCCTAGGCATTCCATAACCAAGTGACTCACTCATGACTGACAGGTGGCTGGGATCGACTCAGGAACACATACCCAATTGGTCTGGGTCACATTCATGATGATTACATGCTCAAACGTCCAGAAAAAAAATTGGTATGACTAAATCTAATGGGGTGGCCTCAGGTGACATCCTAGCCATTCCATAACCAAGTGACTCACTCATGACTGACAGGTGACTGGGATCGACTCAGGAACATATCCCCAATTGGTCTGGGTCACATTCATGATGATTACATGCTCAAAGGTCCAGAAAAAAATTTGGTATGACTAAATCTAATGGGGTGGCCTCAGGTGACATCCTAGCCATTCCATAACCAAGTGACTCACTCATGACTGACAGGTGACTGGGATCGACTCAGGAACATATCCCCAATTGGTATGGGTCACATCCATGATGATTACATGCTCAAAAGTCCAGAAAAGAAAATTGTATGACTAAATATAATGGGGCGGCCTCAGGTGACATCCTAGCCATTCCATAACCAAGTGACTCACTCATGACTGACAGGTGACTGGGATCGATTCAGGAACATATCCCCAATTGGTCTGGGTCACATTCATGATGATTACATGCTCAAAAGTCCAGAAAAAAAATTGTATGACTAAATATAATGGGGCGGCCTCAGGTGACATCCTAGGCATTCCATAACCAAGTGACTCACTCATGACTGACAGGTGACTGGGATCGACTCAGGAACATATCCCCAATTGGTCTGGGTCACATTCATGATGATTACATGCTCAAAAGTCCAGAAAAAAATTTCTATGAGTAAATATAATGGGGCGGCCTCAGGTGACATCCTAGGCATTCCATAACCAAGTGACTCACTCATGACTGACAGGTGGCTGGGATCGACTCAGGAACACATACCCAATTGGTCTGGGTCACATTCATGATGATTACATGCTCAAACGTCCAGAAAAAAAATTGGTATGACTAAATCTAATGGGGTGGCCTCAGGTGACATCCTAGCCATTCCATAACCAAGTGACTCACTCATGACTGACAGGTGACTGGGATCGACTCAGGAACATATCCCCAATTGGTCTGGGTCACATTCATGATGATTACATGCTCAAAGGTCCAGAAAAAAATTTGGTATGACTAAATCTAATGGGGTGGCCTCAGGTGACATCCTAGCCATTCCATAACCAAGTGACTCACTCATGACTGACAGGTGACTGGGATCGACTCAGGAACATATCCCCAATTGGTATGGGTCACATCCATGATGATTACATGCTCAAAAGTCCAGAAAAGAAAATTGTATGACTAAATATAATGGGGCGGCCTCAGGTGACATCCTAGCCATTCCATAACCAAGTGACTCACTCATGACTGACAGGTGACTGGGATCGATTCAGGAACATATCCCCAATTGGTCTGGGTCACATTCATGATGATTACATGCTCAAAAGTCCAGAAAAAAAATTGTATGACTAAATATAATGGGGCGGCCTCAGGTGACATCCTAGGCATTCCATAACCAAGTGACTCACTCATGACTGACAGGTGACTGGGATCGACTCAGGAACATATCCCCAATTGGTCTGGGTCACATTCATGATGATTACATGCTCAAAAGTCCAGAAAAAAATTTCTATGAGTAAATATAATGGGGCGGCCTCAGGTGACATCCTAGGCATTCCATAACCAAGTGACTCACTCATGACTGACAGGTGGCTGGGATCGACTCAGGAACACATACCCAATTGGTCTGGGTCACATTCATGATGATTACATGCTCAAACGTCCAGAAAAAAAATTGGTATGACTAAATCTAATGGGGTGGCCTCAGGTGACATCCTAGCCATTCCATAACCAAGTGACTCACTCATGACTGACAGGTGACTGGGATCGACTCAGGAACATATCCCCAATTGGTCTGGGTCACATTCATGATGATTACATGCTCAAAGGTCCAGAAAAAAATTTGGTATGACTAAATCTAATGGGGTGGCCTCAGGTGACATCCTAGCCATTCCATAACCAAGTGACTCACTCATGACTGACAGGTGACTGGGATTGACTCAGGAACATATCCCCAATTGGTATGGGTCACATCCATGATGATTACATGCTCAAAAGTCCAGAAAAGAAAATTGTATGACTAAATATAATGGGGCGGCCTCAGGTGACATCCTAGCCATTCCATAACCAAGTGACTCACTCATGACTGACAGGTGACTGGGATCGATTCAGGAACATATCCCCAATTGGTCTGGGTCACATTCATGATGATTACATGCTCAAAAGTCCAGAAAAAAAATTGTATGACTAAATATAATGGGGCGGCCTCAGGTGACATCCTAGGCATTCCATAACCAAGTGACTCACTCATGACTGACAGGTGACTGGGATCGACTCAGGAACATATCCCCAATTGGTCTGGGTCACATTCATGATGATTACATGCTCAAAAGTCCAGAAAAAAATTTCTATGAGTAAATATAATGGGGCGGCCTCAGGTGACATCCTAGGCATTCCATAACCAAGTGACTCACTCATGACTGACAGGTGGCTGGGATCGACTCAGGAACACATACCCAATTGGTCTGGGTCACATTCATGATGATTACATGCTCAAACGTCCAGAAAAAAAATTGGTATGACTAAATCTAATGGGGTGGCCTCAGGTGACATCCTAGCCATTCCATAACCAAGTGACTCACTCATGACTGACAGGTGACTGGGATCGACTCAGGAACATATCCCCAATTGGTCTGGGTCACATTCATGATGATTACATGCTCAAAGGTCCAGAAAAAAATTTGGTATGACTAAATCTAATGGGGTGGCCTCAGGTGACATCCTAGCCATTCCATAACCAAGTGACTCACTCATGACTGACAGGTGACTGGGATCGACTCAGGAACATATCCCCAATTGGTATGGGTCACATCCATGATGATTACATGCTCAAAAGTCCAGAAAAGAAAATTGTATGACTAAATATAATGGGGCGGCCTCAGGTGACATCCTAGCCATTCCATAACCAAGTGACTCACTCATGACTGACAGGTGACTGGGATCGATTCAGGAACATAT